>BDMB01000002.1:5385685-5857221 GCA_016859785.1 Macrotyloma uniflorum
ATATATATATATATATATATATATACTTATTTAATATGCATATTATTCTTCTATTTTATGTTTTAATATACAAATTGTGGAGACAAATTGCCATAATTACAAATTGTTTAGCTCATTTTCTACAAATAACAATAAACTCTCTTTTTCATCTTGCATTAATTTTTTTTGCTGTTTTGCATTTTCGCTTTTAATATATTAACCAGTTTATTATGTAGATTAAAATCTGTGGATAAACTAAAAATTTTCTTTACATTTTTCTATAACTGTCATCTTTATAGTATAATAAAACTGCAAACATACTGATATATGGTTATCACATGCTCTTTCATATATATATATATATATATATATACTTATACTTATCTCCCTTTAACAGATCCATAGATTAGAAGCATTGAAACGGGAAAGAAAAACATGATGAAGGGTCAATGCATGCCGCGCTTGAAAAGCAACTCCTGCAAGAACAAAACACCATCTCCAATGACCTTATTAGAGCGTTTCAGAGAAGCAGTGTTCCGCTTAATGATGCTATCTGCACTTTCAAAGGCCACAACCAACCACCGTGGCTTCGGCGACGGAGAACGCCATCACCGTCGTTGCAGCCCCCATGATCCTCACCACAGTGAAGCCGTGGCAGATTGCATCGAGTTCATTAAGAAAAAGGCTGCCACCGACACCGGTTAATCACTGATAGTGTTTTCTTGTTTTGTAGTTTCGACCACTGTCGTGTCATGTAACAAAATTAAAAATACTAGTTCTATCTTCTTCATTTTCTTTGTTCCAATTTTTTTTCTTTTTTTTTTTCTTTGTAATTTGATGTGATGGATTTGTAATATTTGGCTCCACTGATGTATGTACGCTTGGTGTGAGATATGGACGGAGAATTCGGGATTCTGATGCGTTTGTGAAGTTGAATTAAGTAATGTGTAGATAACAATATATTTTGTTCATTAATTGTTTTGTTTTGTTTTTTGCTATGTGTTTGGTTTTGTTTCTGAAAGGTTGTTCGTGGGAAGTGGACAAAGTGGTGGATGCAAAATTAATGCGCATGCATGTCTTCTGGTTTTGAATTAATGGGCCAACCATTTTCCAGTGTGTCCCCTTTGGCCATGGTGAATTAGAATTTTTTGCCGGTGTGTGATTTGGACCCTCTTGGTTCAAGAATATTGAAGGTAGTACCAATCATTATTTTTCTCATTATATTTTATATTTTCTTTTTCCAAAGGCCACTTTTTCATTGATACATGGTTCTACATCTAAATATTGTTTATACTAAATGTCTAACATTTTAATGCAGCCAATCTTTACTTACTAACGTGAATTTTATTACACTAAAATTGCCTTAATCTGTTTGTATTATTTTAGAAAAATGACACACATCAATATTAGTTTTATATTTTTACCTTTTTAAGATGTCCTTTCACTGAATCGGTGAAAAATGAATTTAAAATTTATTATGAAATGTCGGGCCAATGAGTGTAAAGCCCGTGTTATGATGGTTTATGCGAAATGAAGCCCATCAATTTACTGTTGCTGATTTTATGGGCAAGGAGTCCTTGGAAGGGACACACATTAGGATAGTGTGTCTCTGTGTTGGTTTTTGTAGGTGGACAAAAATGTGTTCATTTTTATAGTTTTTGATTCATGGTGGACAACGTGTTTTTGAAGTACTAAGCAAGAAGAGGGAGAAACGGAGAAAGAGCCACGTAAGAGTAGAAGAATTGATGATGGTTTTGTGGAATCTAATTATAAACTGAAACAGACATTTAGGATGTACTTATTTTCCCATTGTTTGGGGACAAAATCAGACTCAAGGATCCAACTTTCAAAGATACAATTCAAATTCCTCAATAAGTTTTTTAATTTATTTGCAATAGACTCATAATAATGTAAATATTGTCACATTATTCTTCAATAGTAGATTCGTTATATAATTGGAAATGATTGTTTTCTATAATTATTATTTTCACAATAATATCTAAGATCATTTTTAATCTGTTAATATTATACAAGTTTTTTATGGCTACAGATGGATATCACAGAACACTCTATACATAGGAACTTGGTTAAAAAGTGGTGTATGCCGAATCAAATCATCAATTCTAGATCCACCATGCATGAAAAAGTATCTAAGAATGTTAATATTTTAAATAAATCTCAGTTATTTAAAAGATAAGGAACATGTTTCTTAAAAAAAAAAATACCAGATTCATCAAAAACTGATAAATAAATAAGTAAATAAAGTGTATGAGAAGTAATATTACGATTTATTAGAGATGAAAGTTATTTCAACGAATCTGGTGAATGCTATGCCTGTAGTTTCTGCAAAAGGGCATTACGTATTTGATGCCTGAAAAAGCTTCAAAGATCTTCTCGGATTTGCAACTAAATCCCTATCAATCAATAATGGAAGTACATGGACACCCTTATACCTCAAACTACATGAGACCATTTTGAGGCACAAAGAAGTGATTCTATATGAAACCAAATAAGGGAAAGCCTTCATCCAACACTCACCAATGGAAACCTCTTACAGTTTGTTCAATCACCAAACCCTTCATAAATGAATGCTAATAGAAGCAACCAAAATGAACAGAATATTTTGAAGCTTATTGGGTTGTGTTGTGGTTGTTGAATAATCTCTTGGTTACTTACTACAAGTTCTTTTGTTTTCTGTTAACACTTGTGCACTTGCACATGCCATGGTCATAATCTTTTCTCTTCACACGGAAACACTCTTCCTTAACCTCAACATTTTCAGCATGCAAATGGTGAATCACATAGATAAGAGCCATGTCAGCTACTGAAGCAATTGTGTGTACACACAATTATATACAACTCATGGTTAAGTACATTGAGCAAGCTTAATTACCCACCAGATTTGAAAATATAAATAAATAAAAAATCTTTCACATACTCCTTTGACAAAATGTCATGTCAAAAATGGTAGAAAAAGAAATACTGTAAAAGAGGTTATTTTGATTATTTTATTATAAAATGTAAAGTGTGTGTAAAGACAGTGTGAAACTATCATATTTAAGTTTTCATAAAAGCTAAATTATTTGAGATTGTTTTATCTTAATTAGAAATAAAATCATATTTCATTACCTGCTTTATATTTTTCTCAAAACATGTATCATTCAAAGTCACAGATTTCTACTTTTGGTGGCCATACCTTGAGAAATATGTAGATAAACTTTTTTTTCATGAGACTTATAGGAGATAAAAATAAAAATACAGTAAAATAACTTTTTAAAAGTTAAGAGTAGTGTATTTATGAGCTAATCTGTAAAAGTTTTTTATATAATTTTCAAAATTTTATTTTTTGTATAAATCAATTTTAACTTATAAAAAAACTTATTTTATTTATTTTTATATTTTTAGAAGTTATTATGAAAAAGTTCTTTCTATCAAACTCTAAAACATATATTATCTTTAATTAAAAGTTTACAGACCTAAATTTAAATTTGTTTTCCATAAATTGAAAGTGATTATTCATTTTTCTCTTAAATTAAATTTTAAGACAAATTCAGTTTATAACTAAATCTAAAGAAAAAAAGAAGTCACTTTTTAAACTAAGATTATGAATATTAGGATTCATTATGAATATTAAGAGATAAAATTTACTACCATTTAGGTTAACTAATATATTTGGACTTGAAATATTATTTGTTTGCAGAAGAATAAAGTTATGTGTGAATAATTCCACAGAATATTGTAATCAACTGTGTTTATAGACTCAAAATAAGTTTGGTCAGTTTGCTCTGGTTGATGATAACAGTTGATATCTACAATGGGGAATAATCAGATGTTACTATAGTTAGGTGATGAGTTGCAGTGGGAAATGGAGTAAATTGTTGAAAGGGCATGCACAGGAGTGTGATAGAAATGTACCATTCAATTATTAACTGCCAGAGAACATTACAAACTACTCCCTGTGTAATTTTAAAAAGAAAATAGTATTATTTAATTATTATTTTTAAAATTTAAGATAATATTAATTATTTTTCTTCATTTAAATTCTTACTCTTTTCTTAATTTAAAAAGAAAAAGATGGAGTGAAAGAATATTGTATATGATATGCGGTATTTTCGAAGAGGGTTCAAACTTCAAAATATATACTCTCCTAGTTGCAGGGTGAAAGTTTGCAGTGTCCATGGTTTCTCAATCTGATGATATATAGAATAAATTGTTCTTCTCCATTCTCTTTGATATTATGCTGCAATTGCAATTTGGTGGTCATATCATATCAGTATGAATGTGTGTCATGTCATGTACACGTTACTTTGCATATAAAATGCTCAGAGAAAGATAAAGCTGAAGCATGAGATGAAGAGAGAGAAAGAGAAAACGTACAAGTTTTCAGTGGCTTAAGACTACAACACTGCCCAACCCCGATAGGGCTTCAGTGGTCCCACATATATCTCTCTTCACATCAACACTACTCCACAATCTCACGCGCCTCTTGTCACCCATGATTAAGCACGCGATATCAGTTTCTTAAACCATTATATGTTCATTTGATTTTTGTTAATCACTTTTTACAGTTTTGTTCGTGAAGATTAGGATCATCAAATCACCCCTACTCGTTTTTGCACATACGTGTAGAATTAGCTATCAGAATGTCTTCATAAACACTACTGAATATGAACATCATTAGCAGGTTATGTTTGGAATATAATGTTTCAGATTTCAGGAAAGATCAAACTATTTAGGTTACTTATATACACACACTCAAACCTATTGTTAATGTTTTAATTCAGATTCTTTATGAAAAACTATAGAATAATAGTAATATTATTTTGGTGCTAAAAATAACTACATGAAATTCCATGTGAAAATACAGTCATACAAGTTTTCATTAATCAGTAAGCAAAATAATAATAATGGACATTGCAAAATGACACACAAGTCACAGAGTCTAACCCTAAGATAACCTCGTTTTTGGACAAGACACCAACGAACTATAATAACACCAACTATTCTAGAAATAAAACGAACACGAAGCTGAGTTGTGAAAATGTCCTTTAGCTTCGGCTATTTAGCGAACTGCTACTAAGTATAGAATAAACCAGATGGAGTATGCGTTGGATTCAAGGTGTGAGGGATGGAAAAATTAATTGTGTGAACAAGATAATATTTATTACTTCATATGCCAAAAAAAATGAGTACTGGGGGCCCTTTAAAACAATAGTACTTAAACGATAACTTAGAATCGTAATAGTTCTAAAATAATTGAAAATTGAGGTGATCTCTCACATTGCTCAATGTAGCTATTAGACGAAAGGAAAGGTCATTGAAAGTTAGGACAATAGGACTTGAAATATCCTCTCATAAGAATAGTAATTATGTAAAAAAAGAAAAGAAAGAAAAGTAAGAATTGTGATTTGTCATCAAATCATATTTATATCATCGTATATGTGGAAGTATAATACATTTTCTCTCTTATTTTTATTTTAAATCAAGTACATTCAATAATATATGCGAGAGTATAAAGATATATAGATTGTAATTGTTGGAAAATCTCACTTGTGATACACTCCTACTGTTTTACCTTAAGCTAAAAAATAAGTAATTATTGCATCAATTATTCATTAAAAATTCACAGGATTTGCATTGGCTGATTGGGATATTGTTTATTGATGGTTGTGAAGTAAGACTAAAAACGGAAGAAGACTTGACTAAAGAGAGACTTAAACTTGATTCAAATTCAAATACATGACAATATTGTGAGAGTCTGTAGCTGCATGCATATGATTAAATATTGTTCTTTGTTTCAGTTTGGGATAAGCTTATCTTCCATCGTCACTATTATTAATTATTGTTATCTTTTTCTAAAGCCAATCATTTCAATTAGCAAATTAATGAAGAATGTTTGCCAAAATAGACAAAATAGGATAACTATGTATTAATTAGTCAGTGTCAGTCCATTAAGTTCCTCCCTCATGACATGTGTCAGGTTCGGAACAACTCTTGAGCTGAACACAGTTAGAGATCATTACATTTGTCCACTGATTAACCATAACTGACTAAACATGCACACAGAGTGATTAATAACTACAATTAATCATAAAATGATAGCCAAATAGGAAAGGCTATCATTATCATCTTATATTAATTAATAAGTTGGGTATATATATTGATACTTAAGCGAAATCTGGAGATTTGTAGGAGTTGAGACTGAGCTCCAAAGAAGCACGAGAACCATTCTTGAACCCATCTTCAGTATGATACCAACCGTTTCCATCATAGTTGTAAGAATTAGACTTGAGGTTGCAATAGCCATGAATGTCCTCACCGTGCATAGGGAATAAAGGGAGAGTTTCAATCTCAGTAGCACCCTCCTCTTCTTGTTCATCTTCAAGGGTTTCTTCAGTTGGCCTTATTTTGTCAAAGAAGTTGGCGTAGGCTGAGGAATATGGATCCACACCAACCCATCCCAAGTTGTGGTTTATTCCAACATGGCCACTGCTACCCCCAGCAGATATTGAACAGTCCTGAAAAAATAAAAGGGTTAAAAAAAATGAAGAATTAAGCAACACTGGATTGAAATGGTTTAACTCTTTCCACAAAAGATTTCTAAATCTAGTCTCTTAATCTCTAATTCTGGTAACTAGTTATGAGCTAGTGAACTCTTGCTTGAACTTTGAATGCTATCTGTATTGATCACTTTCTGAGTAGGTGGCTTCAAGAGAAATGTAGCTTTTATTTCATGAAATGTTTTCATACATTGTTTTGTCGTTATAAAAGAGTGAAGAGACCAGTGGGGTGGTTCTTCCTCTTATGGAAGTTTAAAGGAATGAACAGTGTAAAGGGCCGATTGTCGCTCCATTTTGTTGTTAAATAAGATATCATGACTATCACTTACTTGTGCACTACAGATGGATGCAAGAAAGTTGTGATGGATCATGTATATTACTTTCCATTTTAATGCATCACAAATCTACATGCGCATTGATGAGCAACGATAGTAGAGAAATTCATTCGAGGGGTGAGTGGAGTTAAATTTTATAGAAATCCAAATTAAAAGTCATTTTAACTTACCCTAAAACTTTTCTCCATGGGCACAGAACCATAGCCATAATTCCCCATCTGCCCTACAGTAACCATCTCAACAGAAGAAGACGATGCAGAAGAGATCCCTACATATATACACATAAAAAGATAAGATATGTTTAATTGAAAAACTAGTTGGTTTTTCTTCTTGTCCGAAAAGGAGCAAGTTACAGAAAGCTGAGATAAGAAGTGAGAGGTTCGTTATATATAAGGTTGGTTACCAGTAGAAGAAATGTTACAATACTTGGTATGAATAGGATCTTGATCAGGTTTCCAAGGAGCAGCATTAGTTGGGGCAGCTCTTTGCATGGGCACATTATCAGAAGTGAACCTTTTCTTCTGCCTTTCTCGAGCTTTGTGGTTCTGGAACCAATAAAAGACATTCTTGCCTTCAATCTTACCGTACTGCCTCAGCCTAGCAGAGATCCTCTGAATCTGCTCTGCACTTGGGGATCTAATTCCATTGTTGTAGTAAAGGTCCTTCAATATTCTTATCTGGTCGGTTGTGGGAGTCCACCGTGTACTACTTTGCCTGCTGAGAAACCCCCCTTTTCCACTGCCAGCATCCTCGTTTGGTTGGCTCCCTTGTGGTTGTTGAGGTTCCATGATGGACTGAAAACAAAGAGAAGCAAACAAAAAAGAGTGTTGTTTGATGGATAGAGAGAATCAGAGGGTAGGTAAGGTGAGGGAGAGTGCATGAATTGGAGGGAATGAAGGTGAGGTGATGAGGGGGTTATAAACTTGTAATAGGTGGTGGGATAGATGAGGCACATGCACATAGTACATGGAGTGATAAAGAGAGAAAATCACAAAAAATATCTGGGAGAGAAGGACTGAGGTTGACAGAGTGGTGTTCATAAAAAGGGAAGGGACAAAAGAGAGCTTAGAAAGTGAGGGTACTATCAGGAATTACTTGGACGAAAAGGCATGACCAGGTATATATGAAATAAAGTATTTGTGCACACATACTCACACACGCAGTGAGAAAAAGGCAGAGAAAAATGAGGTATGATATGAAATGATATATTAGATGGAAGGAAAGAAAAAAAAGTAGATATTTTGAATGAATGAATGAATGGCAATGGAATGATGCGGGTTGTGATTTGGGAGTTCAATAGGTTCTCCTTTTGATGGAGAGAGATATCAGACATGGCCCCTACACACACTTGTATACATTATATTTATATATATTTATATACAAAACCCTACTCTATAAGCTACCAAGATATTCTGTACTACGTGGAGGGAGGGAGAAGAAAATGTGTTTCTGAACTTATTGTGCATCTCATGATTCCCAACAGCTGCATGAAGAAGCATGTAGATCTTATGTTTTCTTTTTAATCTCACCTTTATATATATTTTCCTATTTTTCATCAATTCTTTTTATGCATATTTAGAAGTTAATTTATATAAATTTATATATTAATTTTAACTTATAAAAAACTTATTTTATGTTTTATTTTCTTTTAGAAATGGTTATGAAAAGCTTGTAAAAAGAGAATTTATGTTTTGCATTGGTGGGCATATTCTGTAAGTATTTGAGGAAGTAGAGTTTCAAAGTTGTACTTGTGAAGTAGAGGGAGGAGTAGTGATGATGCGTGAGCAATGAAGAGTACACCCTATGTGCAGAAGATTTTCAATATACAGTCTGAAAGAAGAGGATCATGAAAGTACTTTTGTAATTCTTCTTCTCAAGCCTGCACTATCAACACCAGAACAATGACCAAAAACAGAAAAACAATGTAAACACTTCTTCTCAAACTCTGATTTGGTTATATGTACCTTTCAACTTATTTATCCTCAACCACAAAACAAATTTCATTTACTTCTTCTCTTTTCTTACATCAATACTTTTTTTCTATTCTAATTTATTTATCACTTAGAATATTAATTATTTTAATAATAATATTTCAACCTATACATATTAACTATTTAATTACTAATGTAGTAAATAAAAATACGTCAGTCATATAACATTATTTCATCATAAGAATTAGATTAATTAATATTTTTCTAAAACATATCACTCTAAATTACAAATAAAATGACAACAATATCACATATTAATGCTATGCTTCTCTCTGGTATATAATCTACACCTTTCTTACTTCTAGGCATGAAGTGACTGCACTTTATCTTAAGACAATAACATCTCTGATAGTGATTTTTAGATATGTTCTTAAGTTGAATTAATTTTTTTTTTCTATTAAAAAAATAGCAACTTAGATGTTAAATGAAGAACTTATTCTTTACATAAATTCATCACAAGTTCATAAAAATCGATTCTTAATCATACAGTAAAAAAAGAAGAATCCACATAAAGAGAATTAATAACCTAAATTGGATTCTTAAATAAAGTTGTTAAATTTTATATGAGATTGAACACAAAAAAACTCAGAATGAGTTTTACTACTGCTCTATAAGATAGGCTCGAACGTAGATAAAATCATATATATATATATATATATATATATATATATATGTATATTGAGGCGGTTTAGTTAGAAATTATATTATAGTTGCCAAAAAAGCTAAGATTTTGATTTGTCTGGTCTTGTTTCTCTTTTTGCTCTATCGTAACTCATCCCCAAATAAAACCAATTCTTTATACCTATTAAAAAAATTGTACATGGATATATGTGTAAAATTTACACAGAATTATTTATATTTTGTATGAATTATTTTAGGATTTTTTTATAAAAATTGATTTCTTTTTATAAAAATTGATTTCTTTTTATAAATTTTATTAAATACATAAAAAAATTTAAAAAAATCCATAAATTTTGAAATGTTCTAGTATAATGGTAGTATAATGGCAGTCTTTGCAAGTTGTTTGGTATATAAATCAATGGAATTATTTAAAATGTAGTCCATATAGATGGATGCTACTTCCTTAGTCTCTTTTGTGTGTGTTATTTCTAGAATAAATATGAAGATAAAGAATTGTATTAGTAAAATAATGATAAGAAGAAGAAGTATTTTGAGAGAAATTAAAAAGTAGATAGTGTATATAAGTAGTAAAGGTAAATAATTGATGGAATTAGTGATGGGTACAGGTCCTTATCGAAGGGAGCACGCGCCCCAAAAATTAATGGTTTGGCATTAAATGCAAGGGATGTCACGGTTTCTGGAGCTTTTTCTGTGTTTATCTTGGGGTGATATCAGAACTCGAAAGCTCCATTATTTTTTGCCTCTGCCTCTTAACCTGCGCTTCAGCTTTCAGCGTTTCGTGCCATTTCCCTGTAACCCAACCCTTGAAAGTGAGTGAGAGAGAGAGCACTGAAATATGTATCTATACATACACACACATGTATATATATATATATATACATATATATACATGTATCTTTATAAAAATCCTCCTCCACTGCAATATCGTAGATTTCCTCTGCAATTAGTTAATAAATTATCCAAAACTCAATTCATGTCCATAGTTTTATTTAGTAATGAATTGGGTCATGTCATGGCAGGTGGGTGTATTAGTGTATATAGGCTTCTCTGGTGCATTATACATATATAACTCCAAAATTGAAAATAGTAATAAAAAAGCTATGTAATGTAGGAAAATGAAAACAGAAGAAGCTAGCAGTGCTTTTTTCCTTCCCTCTCGTGCATATAACTCTACAGTAAAATAGTACCATTGTACAAGTTTTACATAAAAACGAACCAATCAGGGAAACTAGTGTGGATGGAACTATTCAATCTTTCCTTTCTGAACTCATTCTGTTGTAACAGTCTCGTTCATTTGATGGTTGATACAAAACAAAAACATTGGAAACAATATACTACTGATTTGAACGTTATTCAATCCTTCGTGTACGTGTCTCTACGTTTCAACTTTTTCAGATTGCATAATTTGCTTGATTTTGACACCGCCATCATGAGATTTGCCTTTCCTTATCATGCATTTACATGGCAATGTGGCATTGCTTCCACCTTCCCCTCTCTCTAGCCACCCTTTCCTCTCTCTCTCTCTCTCTCACATTCTTCATTATTTTTAAAATCCATTTGCCAAATGGTCACATTCTTCTCTTTGATTTGCCTTTATATACAACACTTGATTTTCCAAGCCAAGTCCTTCATCTCTCTCTCTCTTTCTCTCTCTCATCCATAATCCTGAACTGCTTACCTCATAAGGGAGTGTGTGACCTAGCTAAAGAGACCTCACAGCCGCAGTGGTACACTCCCTAGTCTTACGGGTAATCATCTTCTTGCACTAATTTTCTACCCGTATCTCCAAAGATACATCACAAAGATCATTCCATATCTCTCTCTTTAGCCTTCTACTTCTACTGCTCTCATTTTCTTTTTGCTTTTCTTCTTTCCATGTTATAGACAGTGACTTTGCAACCATATAGAGTAAACTCCTAGTCACACAAGCCTTTTGCCCTCTCCTTTTGATTTTCTTTATATTCTGTACGATCATTTTCAAATAATTAGATTCAAATGGAATATAGGGTTTCTAATTAATATTCTGTGTACAACTGATTTCGGGGATATCCCCACGTAACATTTTGCAATACGACTCTGAAGCTTCTGAAGGAAATAGTTACTTTCATGAGTTTAATATATGCTAGTTTTTGTGTGATATGATTGTTGACAGCACCTATTTTAAATCCATTAAACTTTGCCTATTAACCAAATAACAACAAGAATTTATTGAGGGTAGAGAGAGGGACCTCCCCAACCATAACTCCCATTAAACAGCTTTTGTAAAGATGAAATTCTGATAACATTTTAAGGGATGATTGAATGAATGTTATCTTGGCAAACTACAACTACCTTACATGCACTGTTACTTTGAAGTGATATTCTAGGTAATCATGGGGCTCCAGTTTATTAGTTTCAAGCCTTATTATAGAGTGTTTGGTTTTGTTTTATTATTTCTTACTTAATTAGTCTAGCTTTTTCATACTCACTAGACATGAGTTTTGCTTTTAACAACTGTGAAATAACCTTTTCAATCACTTAATATTTATCAGTGAACGTAACAAGTAGATAACAAGCATTTCCTTTATGCAATTTAAGCAACTTAATCTTATATATAAACCCCATTTATTTATTAATTTTAGGATTAAGCAAATCCTCCTCCAAAAAATATTAATCTGAACACTGGATAATAGTCTAGAAAAATAATTATATGTAGTCAGAATGTTGTAAGCATGTCAGCCCCATTGATCATCTTTCTTTTGAATATGCATAAAACAACATTTGTGAAAAGTGATTTTCCATTGACCGATTTCATCTAATAGCTAAAAGAATTGATCCTTAAAATCTAGATTTATCAAATAAACATAATCTGTTTCATAATTTTTTTTTACAATGGTGACAGTATACAAAAATCTCAGAGTTCTATAAATGCATGTATGTCAAGTAAGGATCTCAGAGTTCTATAAAATTGAAACGCCATATCTTATCTACTGAATTTCATGGAATGTCTAACAGCTTTACGTGCAGAAATGGTTGAATTGAAAAGCAATATGTTTAAATGCTTATCATCTTAGAAAAATTGTTTTAAAATCTAAATTTTCTTGAATGAACTTTTGTTCAGTAAGTATTTGGTAATCATTCCATACAAGTTCTGCAGAAACGTCTACATGAATGTTTTATCTTGAACGAACACGGAAATACTTTTGTTGAACTACAAACTTTCTCTAACTGCACTTAAATTTAATGCCCCCAGCCACATGAATTATATGTGAAAACCTTATCTATTTTTGAAAAATCCTAAAGAAGTTTAAGGTTACGTGGTTACAAGCATGAAGAGACAGTATAATACTGGTATAAGGTTAAAGTTTTGGGCATTTCTTAAACATAATAAGTTTCTAAGATTTCAAACACGATGTGTCTTGTCCAGAAACAAACCAATTTGACATCATGAACTCCATGCGCGTGGGCTTTCTTCCTGTACCTGAGTTTTTATTTTATTTTTTATTAATATTAATTAGATCTTATTCATTTTATAACATCCTCTGCAGATTCCTTTTCCGATTGATGAAAACATTGAAAAGTCTAGTCGTATATCAGATTTTCAGACATTCGTCGACCTGAATTTTCCATTGTTGCACCCGAGACATACTTGGTTGCAATTCATCATTGCATTGTCTCTAATCACATTTACAATAATATAATTCAGAAAACGTATTAATCTTATAAGATTTTTGTATCAAATTTGCTATAACAAAATTTTCTAATATTTTGTATAGAAAGATAAATAGAAAAGTTAATGATAATATGAATGATACAACAATGATAAATGCAAATATTCAAATATTATATAAATAAAATAAGAGCTTGATTTTAACACATCGCTATAAACTAATATGAAATCATTTTATGTATGATTTTTACACTATATACTGTCAAATTATTCTGATTAAAATTATTATATAGTTTAACATGTCACACAAATGGATGCAGCAAATGTTCCAATTCATAAATATGAGACCACCATTGACGAACCAAATCCACAAATGATGGACCTCCCAAATGCACAAAGCCCATGCAAAAAATTGACGTGGGCACGATCAACTTTTTGTTTTGAGATAAAGAATAATATCTTAATATTAGAGTATAGAACGAATAGTTTTAAATTTTTTACAATGTTTTTCTGCTAATTCTCCTATTTTCTTTAGATGATAATTATTAAATATATTTTATATTTTTTAGACATTAAAGACTTAATTTATTTTTCACTTAATGTCTTCTTAATAAATACTTCTTTTTAATGTATATTCCAAAACATCTCGGAGTATAAGAGCAATACATTAACAGAAAAAATATTTTATGTTGTTATTTAATTAGAAATATAATATTTTTTCTAATAGTATTTGGGCCTTTTCACCATAGCAAAAAATGGAAAACTATGAATTTTTTTAACTCCATTAAAAAGCTTATGAGTGAAATTTAAGGTTTAATGATCATCATTGAAAATACTTTCACACAGAGAAAAAAAAATATACAGAAAAACACTTTTCTTTGCTGATAAACGTAAAAAGTTGGATCCAAAAACCCCATCTATGTGATCTTGTAAGACAATCTTCGTCTTAACACAACAATCATCTCTTTTCTCCATAGCGTATAACAGAAGTGGGCTTTGGGCCTAACTCAACCTCATTAAACCGGTTTATGAAATAAGGTTTGCCCCTACTTATATATATTAATTTGGCCATATCACTAAGTGGGATCTTTAACATACCCTTTCTACGTCGAGATTACATTAACTCGAACGTAAGACTTAGGACTGGACAGACAAACAGGACAAGACAATTGTAGGACAACATATATGGGTGGGGGTAGTGTTATAGGCTCAACAACCTTGTTAGGATATCTAGAAGCTTCTGATTATATACATTACCCAAATTGAAAATATTAAGAGAAAAATATTATCTTTGCACATCTTTCTTTTCTATCTTTTATATCTTTTAGTCTATATAACTTGATACAGTTCCAATATTTTATAGTTGCAGTTGTAACCAGTGGAAAGTGGTTCCAGAAACACATAAAGTTGCAAGAAACAATAAATCACAATTGTAGCGAGTGAAACCACAACAAGCATCATAAATCAGACCACAATGGGCCTCCACATATAGTTCCATCTTTTTAACCAGAGATTGGACTTCTGATTTTGAAAAAGCACCCAGGCAGTTTTCATCAACAAGGAAAATATAGAGGGTAAAATGGTGTTTTTGTCATGAACAAAAATATAAATTTGTGGATATCATAAAAAAAAACTTAAATTTTTATTAATTTCATATCATAATCAATTATAAAATTATCATCAATAAATGGAAAGCTTGTTTGCTAAGCAAACAATGACTAAGGTACTAATGTTTTGGTGTAGGTAGCTATCAGCAAAACTACTTATGATTAAACTTGACGTAGGCCATTTTAAAAAAATAATATATTAGGAAAAGTACTTTTAGATTTTAATAACTAACTAAACTTAAATATTTATAGTTATTATTTTAATATATTAAATATCAATGTTAAACTTCGCTCATTTTCATTTATTCCATAAAAAAATATTATTTCACCCAGAAATTAATTTAAAATGAAAAATAATTATAAAAATAAAATTTATTTTACTATATATTATATAAAATTCTAGGTTTAACTGATCGATCAGGTTAATATGTTTTATTGCATATATGTTTTTTAAATATTGATACATTGTATGATAATATTGCTAGTATAAAAAAGTATTAAAAAGGTCATTCAAGTGTTACTTTTTTATTAAAGTTTGTTAAATAATTGTTGAATGTGAAATAAATTATTATGAATCAATAAAAAATTTTTGATGATCTAAAAAAATGTTGATAATTTTTAAAATAATTATTGAAATTAACAAATATATCGTATGTGAAAATTTATCATCGAATGACCTAGTATAAACATTAGAGTATTTTACCTTCGTGAGTAAAAAAAAAAAGACATTGTCAAAGGTAAAGCAGCAAACTGTTGCAGACAGCAGATTTTGGTTCCCATCGCCTTTCTTTTTCTTTTTCATTCAAGTGAGAGAAAAAATTAGTGAGAAAACGATTCAACTCAGACCTGTTATCTTCATTCCACTCAACCGATCCTCACCTTTTCTTGTCAAAGCAGGTGATCCTCCTTCCATCTAATTTGCTTGATTCTTTTGTGCTACTTTAGTCCCCTTTTTCCAGATTCCACAATTCTCCTCACTTTTGTTATCTTTAAGTATGCAATTTCATTTTTTAGCCCTTTTTGGTGGATATTCGGTTTCAATTTGGTTCCTTTGATTATGGGTTGGGATAAAATTTTGATTTTTCTCCCTTCCACTACAAGATCAGTTTCAAGTAGAGAATGGGGTAAAATCTTTTGTTTTTTGAAATACGGATTGATTATTTTCCTGCCATGAAATTGTTCAGAGTTTTGTCATCTTAGTTCATTTTGTTTAGTTGACAATTCGATGTGCTGCTTTGATCCTGGGTGGTGCTTGTGTTGCTCCCCAAATTATGCTGATTTGGCTACAGCTTGAAATCCGAGCTTTAGTTAATTTTAAGTAAAAAGGAGAGAGACCCAAATTTTTTCGAGTATATATAGCTTACAGGAGTGAACAGCTTGTTGCGTTAAGTTTAACTGTGTTTTTCCGGGCTGCTTTGCATTGTCAGAAACACTATTCTTATTTATGTGTTAATTAATTTTTTTTCCCGCTTTGAACTTTTTCTGTCAGTGAGATCTAGCTTCAAACGTAAGTGTATTGTCTATGTCTAAAAGCATGGGTTGTGTCAATTCTTTATGTGTGCTGTAAGTTGAAGACATTAACAATTGCTAACCAGGTAATGCTTGACGTAGAAGTCTGATTCCAAGAGGTTTGATATCAGACGAACGAAATGTTTGTCTTTTATTTGTATTATAATATTTCAGTACTTATCTTTAGTTGATATGGGTGGATGTAATGAAGTTTCTGAAGCTTCAAAGAAGCAAAGAATATAGATTATGTACTTATTGTTGTTTTCCGGGAGACATTACTTTTAATATGTAAAAGTTCTTGGGCGTATTGATGGTACTTGAGTTTGAAATGAGAACATCGGCCGACATATATGTGATTAAAGCACAAGTGGATTTACCTCTGTTTTCTTTTGACTTTATTTTGTTTTAATGTGTCATTGAACTTACTTTGCTGCACCTGCATCCTTCTAGTTATATAATTACTTCAAAGCCCCACTTTAAGATACCTTCCCGATACTCTTTGATGGAGCTTTGCCAAGGGTTTTCATACGATGTAATATTAGCCTTATTAGCTTATTTTTATCACAATTGATATCCTCTGTATATATTGTGTTCTTAAGATTTCAATGAAACATTGGACAGGGCATGGCAACAGATGAAAATGCTGGCATGTCAGATGTGAAGTCCCAGCTGAGTCCATCGCATGAAACATCGAATCAGGAGATTACAAGAAGCCAATCCGAAGTAGGTATATTGCAGAAAGAACTTACAGAGATAAAGGCTTGCAATCAGGGTTCAGATGGAGATGCTAAAAAGGAATTGGAGGTTCTTTGGCAAAGAGTCAAAACTGCTTCGACATTGCTGACTTACTTAAAATCAAAAGCTAGGCTCATGGCTGTTCCTCATGTAGCCCATACAGCTTGTGGCATCAAACAATTAGAGGGGGTAGGCTTTGTTGACAAAAATGGGATACCATTATCCGGTTGGTCCAGCAATGTTGACCTTTCTTCATTTGATGACGCAGATGAAGAATCTTGGATGGAAATTAACCATCAGCATGGTTACTTAGACGAACAAGATGCAGCTTATATAGGTGAGATACTCAAGTCTGTACAGATGGTCGCAGATGTAATGGAAGCCCTTGTCAAAAGAGTTTTATTGGCTGAGTCAGAAACTGCAATAGAAAAGGGAAAAGTAAGTGTAAGTCAGGAAGAAATTAAGCGGAAGTCTACCCAGTTAGAGAACGTGTCTATGAAATTAGAGGAGATGGAGCGTTTTGCTTTGAATACGAACAGTATTCTAAATGAAATGCGGCAGAGAGTTGAGGACTTGGTGGAAGAAACAACCAGACAGAGAGAACGAGCTGCTGAAAATGAAGAAGAGCTTTCTAGAGTGAAGCGAGAATTTGAGTCTCTGAAATCATATGTTAGTGGTCTAATCACAGTAAGAGAAACCTTGCTTTCTTCGGAGAAACAATTTCGAACTATTGAGAGGCTGTTTGAAAAGTGAGTATATTATATGCTATAAGCAATATTACTCCTTGTCTTGATAATCTGATGTTTGAACTAAATCAAGTTGCTAGAGTTACATGCTTCAGTACAGTTCCTGCTGCATTTTTATGCTTTATATATGATTTATTTTATGTTTACTTGGAGCCGTGCCATCATTGATTATTGGATCAGGTGTTCTACTTTGTAAAATAATGTTATCGTGGATAGATTTTCTATATGCACATGACCATGGTCTATCTCAGACTCCTATTTAGAAGCAAAAATTCATATAACTGAAATAATATGGGAACCTTTAGGGACAAAAGGAGTAAATTCTATTAAACTTGTTGTTGTTGGCATATGTGAGAAATTATCTAAGGGTCAATTAAGAGCTAAATATATTCTTATTTATAATTGGATTCATTGTGAACTTGTTAACTATAAATTTTTTATTTGAACGAAATCTCATCTTCTTTGTAGTATCGTTTCATTCAGGAGGATGTCTTCCTTTCTCTCTTCTGCATGACTTAGTCACATCTATACCACTTATCTGAGTTTCTTTATAAAAACAGTAGCCTTAACCAGAGTTGCATGTTTTAGTTAAAAAAATTAACCTTGTGGGAAGTTGGCAACTTGGCTTACTCGTGTATGCATTTTTCCTGCTATTCTCTGTTTGCAAAGGCATACTTTATAATGTAGATACTTAATTGCTAGTATCGATAAATGCATTTGGCGCATCTCTCTTTGTCATGGCAAGTGCCAGCATTTTCTACCCATGATGTTTCAAAACTATATGGAGTGGCATGGCATACCCCATTATAATGGAACGTCAATTGGAGTGTCCCATGAGCCTAGCTCACTTGTTTGAACATTTGCTCGCATGGTTTAACAAAGTGTTAATTGAAGCACAAGTTTCTGGTCCTTAAGCCTGTTATTATGTCAAGATAATTTGGGTCTTGTGGTGGTTTGGTGTAAAATGTTGATGACTAGGTGTGTGTTTGTATAGCCGTCCAACATGACCCAACGCCAATTCATGACCACCCTTCCTTTTACATTTTTGTCTTAAGTGTGAAATTTGTCTGTTTATTATGTGTAAGACGTGTTTCCAAACACACCTTAAAGAGTGAACATCCACTCATTTGCCTATTGATGGAGTAAAACATCATTTCAATTCTCATGTACAATGTTCATTTCTACCTCTGATATGTACATTCATTGCTTATTGTCCGATTTTCCTCTCGAGCAGGTTAGTTGCAAAGACTACTCAATTAGAGGGTGAGAAGATGCAGAAAGAGGCCGAAGTTCAGAAACTTATGGAAGAGAATGTCAGGTTGAGTGCACTGCTTGACAAGAAAGAGGCTCAACTTCTTGCATTGAATGAACAATGTAAGGTAATGGCCTTAAGTGCTTCAGACATGTAAATGCCAAACCATGTAAGAGACTGGCTGCTTTGCTTTTTATGCTGACCAATGGAGGCATCTAAAGTGAAAAGCTTCACTGGATAAAGAACTTGATCAAGGTCCTCTCATCCAGAAGAGGCACTAAACAAAGGTTGTGTCCATAAACATCATTAATGCCTTAATTTTATTTTCTGGTACCATGTATTGTTGTTAAGATTGAACACAGACAATACTTGTGCTTGGAATGTAAACTTAGCATTCTCTTTCGCGGGGAAGGAAAAAAAAATGAGAATGGGATGTCTCTTTGCTGTGTAAATATGTTGTGACCGAATCCTGAACCTCACATCATAGATATCACCGAGTAATACTATAACTAGTTAATTACCATGAAGCATGTGGTAAGTCATTTCAATCAACCTATACTTTATTTGATTAATTTTCTTTAACTTAACAGAAGTACTTGAGTATATTTCACTAGTTTATAGCGCTTTCTTAAACGTTATTTGAATAGTGTTTAGCTATAACTTATTATTATTATTATATTAATAAAAATATTAAAACTAATGGGTCTATCACACCAGAAATTGTTAAAATTGACAATATGCCACCCTATACTTCTCAATGGTAATCATAACCACTCCATAATCGAACCACTATAGAGACACCACCACATTGTCCCTCTGAAGCTGCACATAAATCATCATCAACCCAAACATTTGAAAACATCAGCCGAATGCAAATCAACAATGTTAACGATCTCCACAGCCAAATCATCATCCATGCTCAGCATCAATGGGACACGATGAAATTCCCATGAATGAGAGATAGCTTCCAATCCAATGAGTACAACAATGCCATCGCTTTTCTAACGTTGCAGCTCAAAAACTCAGGGACATGGTTAATTCTTTCACAAAAACAAAAAGTTACCATTATAAATTATGTCGCGCTGATATGTTGTAAATCTTTTATTAATATTTATATTTTTTTTATTATTATAATAATAATAATAATAATAATTAATTAAAAAATAATATTAATAGAAAAAAAATATATTAATGATAAAAATAATTATTTTATTTTTTATTCATTTACATTCTCTTTCTACTAATTTAAATAAATTCATCTTTAACTCTTTTTTTTTTCTTTTTCACTTCAGGAGTTTTCATCGTCCAAACAAAGAGTTATTTCTTCATCTTTTTATTTTTTTGAAAACTTTCTTTATTTCTACCTTCTTTTTTCTTGACTTCAAAATATTTGGATTTTTTTATGAACTTAAAATATCTGTGGATTTTATCCTAGGGAGAACCAGCATTCCAGAGTATATTTTTTTTTAAGTGAATGCAAAAGAACTGAACAACTGCCGAGGAAACAAAGCAACCAAGGCATAAAAGCCAACGTATCCGGTCGTGTAAATAGGGTAGTTCTGATGCCCGCAATCTAAAACCCTAAACCTCATTCTCCTGATTTGTGCCTTTCTCAATTTCGGAAAACAAAAAACAACACACTGAAATTGGCAAATGTCTCACCCGTTATCTCTCAAGAGACAAGGAGAGCATTTGTCCGATGATGGTGCCTCTGCCATTAAACCGTCTCGCCTCAAAATCGCAACACCCTCTGAGGATTCCGACAAGAAGGTAACCCCCTTTTGGGCTTTTTTCACCAATTTTTTCAACCCTAATTCTGTCTCCTTGTTCCTCTAAATCTTTGTTTTTTTTTTTTTTCATTCCTGGGTTTCTTTTTCCCATGTTTTTGGTTTTTGGGTACCGAGTTCCCCCCCTAAAGATTTCATTTTTGGTTCAGAATGCAAGCAAGAGGCTCAAAGATGTTGAAATTTGTGTCCCGATAGTGTATGGAACCATTGCATTCTATCTTGGTAGGAAGGCCAGTGAGTAAGTTGGGTCTTTGTTTGTGTCCCTTTTTCTTTTTTGGGTCACTGTATTTGGCTATAGTCTCTAATCCTTCGTTGCTACCAGGTCTCAGTCACACAAGTGGACAGTGTATGTACGCGGAGCCTCGAATGAAGATCTTGGGGTGGTGATTAAGCGGGTTGTGTTTCAATTGCATCCTAGTTTTAATAACCCCACTAGAGTTGTGGAGTCACCACCGTTTGAGTTATCAGAAAGCGGTTGGGGTGAATTTGAAATAGCTATCACTCTCTATTTCCACAGTGATGCCTGTGAAAAACAGTTGGATTTGTGAGTTTCTGTTGCTTGTTTTGAGATCTTCATATTTTGCCGATTGAATAAACCATCAATTTCGTCCTCGAACTATTACTAACTCTCTTCTAAATGGCTTCAGTTCGTGTATTTTAGTGAAGCTTAAGAATTAATTTGAAGGTTATTTTATGTGAGTATTTAGCACGATTTCTAATACTTTTAGGACTACTTAAGTTGTTTGTTTTACTCTGTAGACTTTCATAGGAGAAAGAGTAATACTTTACACATGAATGGCCTACTCTTTACTGATTACTTGGATTTGGGACTTGGAAGATTGCATTATTTTGAATAATTTATGTTAAATGGATTTTGATTTATAGGTATCACCATTTGAAATTATATCCAGAAGATGAATCTGGTCCCCAGTCTACGAAAAAACCTGTGGTTGTTGAATCTTATAACGAGGTTGTTTTTCCTGAACCCTCGGAGGCTTTTCTTGCACGTATACAGAATCATCCTGCTGTTAATGTGCCTAGACTTCCTGCTGGTTTGAATTTACCAAGTCCTGGTACTTTTCCTTTCAGTGTTATCCCTATTCCTACAATTATTTAAAATTTCCCCCCTTCAGACTTCTTCCTCTAAGCTTTTCCCTTATTTTGGTTTATGCAGTACCAATTGATACTATGAATGACAAGGAGAGAGGTGATACCAAAGATCATCCTTTAAGCCAATGGTTCTTGAACTTCTCTGAGGCTGATGAGCTCTTAAAACTTGCAGCAGCTCGCCAGCAGGTTATGCTTTATTTATTCAATTATTCTACCATGCCTCTTTTAACTTGGTATTTATATCGCTATGGATTTATTAATGGCTTTTATTCTGCATTAGTTTTTTGTGGATGCTATGCTATGCTGCCGCTTCTTCCTTAAAGTAATATTTTTTATGGGGATTACCATCTGAAAGTAAATATATGAAATTCGCTTATCAATTCCTGATGTGCAACTAATCAGGAAAGTCTTTTCACAAATGAGATTCTTCTTTATTTTGTCTGCATTCTTCTTGTATTCAGTCTAGGAAGCTTTGATTGGATGGTGAAACCTAATGATTTAGTTCGTGGTTTTCACCAAATGTTTAATTTGTTTGGCACTGTTTTGGATGCAAATGTAGTGAGCACTTAACTACTCCAGTTGCACAAGTGGGCCTCTCTTGCTTTCCTCTTAGAAAGCATTTTTTTAAATCTTTTTTGCTAATGTGGTGCTATTGAATTTAGTCTTTCAGAGTTAGTGAAGATATTTTTGCTGACTGTGTTGCCATCTCCTAGGTGCAAGCTCATATTGTTAAGCTGCGAAGACAATTAAGTTTGGTGGAAGGACTACCACAGCTGTCAAAACCACCCTCTGGTTATGAATGTACTTGATTTTTATTTTATAATTTTTTGGGCTCCCCCTCTACGGTCAAACTTGGAAGATTAAGGATGAATTATGTATATAGTCTTCGTTGTAGATTGTGTTGGATATTTTTTATCTGCCGCAGCCAAAAGATTAGAGTTGTAGAATAATGGACATGTTCCGTGGCATTTATACGTAAAATCTTTATTGGTTGTAGATATGTGTATTGGTCGTACTTTGAGGATTATAACATTTTATGTGAAACTTATATTTAATCTCCTTTTGCTTTGATCGTTTAAAAACCTAACTTATATATAATTATACAAATTTTGTGGCGGAGGAAGAAATGCCCCTTGTTTTATGGTCACTCCAATCCTCATTGGATAAATAAAATGTCACACATCATCACTTATAAAGCTTTTTTCAGTCACGAAACAGTGAAAAATGTATTTATTACTTATCAGGACTGGTTCAAGCACAAAACAGACTAAGCTTTTTTCAGACTCATCAGTGAAAAATGTATTTATTACCTATAAAGCTTTTATCATTAGCTGGTCAAATTCTAATGATGATAAGCATGTGCTTATCATCAATGCTTTTTTTACTTAAAAATTAATTAATTAATAGTTAAAATTAAATAAAATAGCAAAAAATGCTTCCATGATAAACTTTGGTTTTTAGACTTAACTATATATTGTACCGGTTGTGTAGTTAACTTAGCTTGTGCTGAACACTCGATGAATGAAAAAGGCGTAATGACTCTTTATTAGTCAAAATGAAATAAACAGATAAAAAAAGTAAAGACTTTTGTGCTGTGTTTAATTGTTGATCAAACAAAAAAAATATGGTAGTTGTATGGTGGTATATGTTACTGAGTATACAGTATATTGGATACAGTATACAATATACAATACAGCTCAGTAAGCAAATTAGAGTCACAAATTTACAAAATTGACAGGGTCCAACTTTCTCCTCATAAAGAAAGAAAAATAATGACGGGTGATTATTAATCTGAAAACTGAGGCCACTCCAAGACATATATTTAAGGAAAATTCAAGAAGAATAGAAGCAAGTTAGGCAACTAAGAGAAGATGAGAAGGACTTCTTAGGGTCTTGGAGAGTCAATTTGGTGGCTTCCTTTCTTTTTAGAGAAAAGCCATCCTATCAAAGGCATCAGTGGCTTCCTCTTAGTCTTCTTGACAGAAGGAGGTCTCCCAAGCAATTCACCCTTGTTAGGAATCACTTGAGCAAGTGCATGAGGACTAGCGAATTTCACATATCTTTTCTTTTGGAACTCAACTGTCTCCTCATCACTTTGTGTTTTAATTTCCACATTGGTTGCATTTGCAATGAACTTGAGGTCTTCAATCTCTGGATCATCTCGACTCTGCATCAACCTTTTCTCCCTTGCTTTTGTATCTTCAAGTTCTTTCTTTGTTTGTTCCAGTTCCTTCTTAAGGGACTTGATACGCTGAACCAACATGCTAGCTTCTTCTCTAGCTCCCTCAAGACTTTGCTTTGTTTCTTCCAGCTCAGCTGCCATTGCCCCACCTCTGGTTTGTCCACTCCCTTCAGCTTGCATCTTAACATTCGAGACACATGCATAATCCCGAGAAAATTAACAAAAACTGTATACATCTTTTCCATTTGGAGCTTATTGTTATATGCATGTTCTTAAGGCTAGGCACATAATTGCAACAACATTTTAGCCAAGGCAAATAACATTGATACAGGAAGAGAAAATAATCCGTGATATCTAACTACAATTAATATTTGATAAATTTGTTAACTATGAATCTATTAGGATTTCTGATTAACTGAAAGTACATGAAAATTAAAGTAGAATAGAAAGAGAAATGAGAGAACCTCTTTGAGCTTGTTGGCATAAATTTCCCCAACTAATACTTTTTCTCCGAACAACATAACTGCTTCTTTAACAGACTTGAATGGAGCACGAGTGTCAATCTCTGTGCGTTCCATGATCACCATTTTCCTAGTGAATGTATGCTTGTTCTTGAGCTAACTAGTTGGCAACTTGTGCTCAGTTGGTGTAGAAATTAAACCGTGAGAGAATGAGAAAGTAGCTAATAACGATGGTAAGCAATGTATGAGTGAATATGTGAAGGCAAAGCTCCATTTAATACAACAGATGAGGGAACTAGTGTTAAGGGTGATTAGTAATGGGTATTGGTGGTGTAATAATTGGGTAACTTGAAAAGAAACTTGGTAGAATCAAAAAACCTTTCTTTTCTTCGCGTCCACTTCACTGGTATTTCGTTAATTGAAGTTGACAAGGGTGGTTGGAGTGTCCTGATAGTTTAGTTAGTTCAATCTATATGATATCGAAATTTTGTTAGACCCTTGATTAGGACTTGTCTCCTTTCAACTAAAGACACCATAGTATATCGTTTTTGTTTTGGTTCCATTTCAGGCACAGTGGAGCCCATGTCAAAAAATTTCAGAAAGAAAATAAGACTCTGCCATGTTCATGTTCTTAAGGAGGAAAGTTTTTTCATTCCAGTGCTTCCTCCAAAATTCTAATTAATTAGGTATCCAACGCCCTCTAGTTAGACCTGCTTCCAAATTTTAATAATAATAATATCTAATTTAAACATTTTTATTTTATTTTTGGGTAATATTTGACTATCTAAACTTTTACTTACTTTCTTTTTTAAGGGTTGGGTAATGTATTTACTAGTACTTGTCCGTACATCAAATTGGATTTTAACAGTTTTCTCCTATTTCCTTCTGTGATATTTTCAGTCTTCAGTGTCTTCAGTTTCAAATATCATTAGAAATAACTTTTATGGACAACTCCGTGTTGATGAAAATAATTTTAAAATTGAGTTTCAATTATATGATAAAACATTTCAAGTATATTTATTATCTAACTTTTCAACTTGAATATGTAAATTTAAGTTATTGAAAAACTATTTTTCAAATGTTATAAGCCAATGAAATATGTCATTGGAAGAGAATTTTGATGAATCACCCGTATATAGAAGTAAAAAGAACAATACATTTATTCATGCATTGAAAAATGTTTTCAATGACTCTTAGTCAAAATACAAAACTCATCTTTAAGGTCTAAAAAACATATTTCTTGTATAAGTTGATCATAGTCATAGAAAGATTTGTTCTCTCCTGAAATTTAATTACTCTAGTGATGTATAGGTTCAGTTCGTGACATCTCAATTTTTTATATTTATTAGTAAAAATTTTAAAAAATTAAATAAATTAATTAAATATATAATATTTCTAATTTATTCTTTAAATTATTGATTAAATTAAAATAAAAAATATAAAAAATTCATTTAATAAAAATAAATTATTACAATTTACTTAAATTTCAACTAAACATAAATATTAAATAATAGATTAAATTTATAAATTTTTAAAATTAGAGAAAATTTTAATATTATTTAATTTATAAATAATAAATTTATAAGAAAGATAATAATTTATAAATTTATGTTAAGTATTATTTATAAAATTATTTATATAATATAAGTAAACCCATGTTTGTATAATCTAATTAAAATATATCATTAAATTTTTTATTTTAGTTAAAAATTTAAGAAGATATCATTAAATTTTTTATTTTAGTTAAAAATTTAAGAAGATAAAAGTGTACATAATAAATCAATAATATTTTGATATAGATTCTGGATAATTATTTGCTCGATAATTTAGACTATTTATTTAAATCAATCAATTAAATGTTTTAAATATATGAAACTTCTAGTTTGTAATATAAATATAATTATACTTATTTTATATTATTTTTTTAAACTCCTTTTGTTCATTTAGAGAAGACTTTAAGAGAGTGTAAAATCAAGTTGGAGACTAATGTCTTCACATGTTGTTGACTTTAGGACATAGGGTTTTGTCGATCTCTACAAAAGGGTTGATTTTGTTTATTTAAGGTGATTTGTTGGACTTAGGGTTTTCAGAAGTTCAATGGATGTTGATCAATGCTCACACAATATAGGATACGAAGATTCATGATGATAGATTCAATAAATTTTTTATTTTCAAAATGGAGAATGTGGAAGAGGATGTACAAATAAGGGGAGTTTAGTTTTTGAAACAATAAAAATTTCTAGAGAATAATTATTATGCCCAAGAACCTTAATGGGAGATGTTAGTTTGTTTGAATCACCATTGTGTAAACAATTATTCTCATCACATTAAATCACCAAGTGGCATCAATTTTTGCAATAATATTATATGAATGTCTTCTAGAATTATCTTAGATTATTCATTTTTTGTCTTTTTTTTTTTTCGAAAGGAAACAGAAAGGAAACAAAAGGATGAGAGAGCCTAAAAAACTCACAATTGAGAGGTAAGATCACACAATCCTCGTTGGTTAAACTTAAGTTGGTATGTTCACAAAAAAAATCATATTAGATGTATTTTAATTTGAAAACTACTATATTTTCTTAATGTTTGCAGGAGATATTTTTCGGTAGCTTTTCTTAATGTTTGCAGGAGATATTTTTCGGTAGCTTTCACGATATGTGTGTATGATGAAGAAGAAGAAAAGGAAAAAGAAAATAAAAATAATATTGAAGGGAAAAGTAGATGAATCTATAATTATATTGAAAAGGATTTCTAATTCAACTAAACTAAGAAAAAAAAAGAAAAAATAAATCACATCCTCATGGACCTATATAATAAATTACAAATTAGTATTTTTGTTTGCCATAAAAATATTTATTTAATTATATTAAAATTTTATTTAAATGATACGTTAAAATTTTATAAGAATCAAATTAATACGAAAAAATTTATAACATATTTTCATATTTAAAAATCACAAAATTTAACTAACATCAATTTAATAATCATTATCATAAAAAATCAATACAAATGAGACTAATTTAAAACAAAAAAAGTAAGATATTAGAATAAAATAATTTCGTTAAGAATCTACAATTTCGCTCACATAAATTGTAGAAAAATTTAGACCATAACTTTTGTTTCATATTCATTGAGGGGATTTTAGTTTGTTAAGTGAAATTAATTTTTTAAAATTATTTTGTGGGAATCGACTCAACATCCTTTGTGATTATGAGTATTAAAATTTGGAATAAGTGGGAATCGACTCAACATGCTTTGTGGTTATGAGTATTAAAATTTGGAATAATTTTAATCTGTTGAGTAATGTATTCATCCATTGAGCGAAAATTAGTGGACAAAAATATCTTGTTTCACTTCTAACTTAACTTATAACTTCCTTTCCATTGAAACATGTTTTCACAACCAACAAACAACAAAAGATTTCATCATTCAAGAATTTTAATAACAAAAATGATTGTTTTAACGGAAAAGAAAATAAGATTTGTGAATAAAATTAACTCTCCTTACCTTAAACAAAACTTTCATACTTAAAAGAAAAGATAAAGGAAGGCTTTTAAGTTAATGTTTCTTCTACTAAAATCAAAATAGAAAGGTTCCAAGTTAATATTCTTCCCAAATAAATCAAATAAGAGAAACTTTTCAAATTTGGAAGTATAAAAATAACTAGAGATGAGATAGATAAAATGAATATGAAAAAAATCTACCTTAGATGAAGATTGAGAGTGATGAAATGGAATAAAGTTTGGTAAAAGAAGATGAAAAAACAAGATGATTTCTCTCTCAATTTTTTGCACCATAGAAGTGAAGAGAATGAAAGCATAAATTATGTTGGGTATATATGGGTATTTTTTTTTTATAAGAAAAAGCTTACTCTTTTAATTGTGTAGTTGTAAAATTTTTTTTCATGTTTTCTTTCCAAAAGACCACCAAAAGCCTTTGTGACACTAATGATACACAAAAGTCATGGATGATCATTGGTCCAATGTTTCGGGCGAAAACAATTCCCAAATCTATTAGATAACAAATGTTTATGATAATATCATAGTCTCAATCCTAATAACTCATTTACCATTGACATTGACAATATTTATACATTAAAGAATTGATCGTCCAAATAAATCAATAGTATTAAATGTCAATTTTAATGAATAACTCCTAAATCAAATATAGATGTATCATAATCACTTTCAAGATTCAAACGTAATAGAGTATTACTTTGAGTATGATCACTAGTACTCATGTTATCTTTTCCTTGGTCATTGTTGATGTTACTTGAATCTCAACACTTTCAAGCTTGAAAACTATTCTTATTGGGACCGGATACTCCCAAGATATGCTCATTGCTAGAAACGGCTAGTCCTCGGCTCTTGGATATTGGTCCTTAGCTCTGTGTACTCCTCGATCAGACTAGGTGGGGTACCTGCAAAGACGCTCCGATGCTCAAGTCAGTAATAAGTCAAAAACAGTTAATGTGTTACTGTAGAATGACTTATCTAACATTTATTACCCTTATTTATAGTCAGGATGAGTCTGTTATTGGGCTGGACCCTTAACATTGGATCTCTCTTAGCATAGTGTTAAAGCGTTGACGACTTACTTAAGATACTAATTCTTAGTTATGTCTTGATTAATTGTATTGTCATGTATTTGGCTAGCATTACTCGGTGAGTTTACTAGAACCGAGGTAATTTCAGTTTGTGGTGACGTGGCCTGGGGAATGGGCCGAGATGTATCCGACCGTTATTAGTACAAAAACCTAACCACCAATTTAGATAATGATGAAGTTTGAAGGACATCTCATGAATATGTTTGATACCCATGTATACTGAAAGCTCTTAGTATCATTGGACTCACCAACTTATGCATGTTTGGTACTAGATACATGAGTACCATTAGATAAGTATTTACTACTATTAAATGAGTCCATGTGTCATTGGATGAGTTCTTGGTGCAACTGGATCAGTGTTTATTAATTTATTCTTTGATATCATTAGACAAGAATAAAGTCATGTATTTTATTATTGTTATTTATCATTATTACATATATGTATTTTTGTTAAAATTGTTGAATATTAGCATATATTTACTCTATTATAATAAATGGTTTCATCTACAAAATATCACTTTAAATGATAAATAGTCATTAAGTTTAATTTTCATAAAAGAGAGTATTAAAATGTTGGATATTGATGAAGAATACTATTGAGTTTGGTTGTAATATTTTTCAAGAGTTCTCTTATATGTTTGAAACTACTCACATTTTGTAAACTTAAAATATTAAAATATGTAACTATTATGATAATATATGATTGTAATTGCCATTCCAAACCTATTATGATTATAATTGCATCCCACACCATCTTATAATTATCATGGAAAATAATAAAAAAAATCCATAAAATTAATAAATCAACCCGACTACAATGAAAAATATGGAACATAAATTTTATATTTTTATATATTAATTATTATTAAAAAAATGGTATGTATATTAATATATTGGAGTGGAAATGTCTTAGTCTTTATATTTTGTATGATAAAATAAAATAAAATAATTAATATAAATAATATAATTTTTTATTTAAAATAATTAATTTTGTTATTATTTTTTAAGTATAATATCACATAATAAAAAACAGGTAATGAAATAAATTATTTCTGTTTAATAAAAAATATATTAAAAAAAATGTTATCGAATTTATTAATAATTATAAATTAAAATACATAGTATAGAGAATAAGGGTTTTTAAGTTAAAAAGAAATAATTCTCCAAGGGTAAAATTGTAAATAACTTTTTTTTTTTTTGTATAAAATGAAAGTGCTACCCGTCGAGTAAGTCCAATTCCCGGTGGTGACGAGTAGAGTCCCATAGAAGGACGAGAATGCGAAACAGGAGGGAAAATACTGTTCCTCAATGAGGCTTTCTGAGCCCTAACAAATTCTATACTCTAACTCATAGTTACTGCAAATTCTTCTTATTAACTCCATCAATTCCTCCCAGTGTCTGTTTTAAATAACTTTTTCTTAATTGAAAGAGTGAGAGGTTTGGTCTAGCCTGGTCGCAGAACTTCTGAATTAGTGTTACTTCATTAAACCCTAGAGATAGAATCATAGCATAAGCTTGTAGACTCTGAATTGTTCTGTTCTCCCAAAATTCAACTAGGGTTTGAGCCTTTTTCACATTTCCCTCGCACTTATACAACGCCAAAATGAGTCCTGTTCAGAATTTCGAGCAACATTCTCGTCATCTCGTGGAACCCGACCTCCGTATACTCTCTCTCCTTCTCTTGCTGCAACAATCATTTATCATTTTGTGTGCTCTATTTACTGTTTGATTGCAGATTGAGATGTAAATGGAAAGAAACTTGGGTGATGCAGGAAACTTAGATACTTATGTTTTTGACTGAGATTTTATTTCTCCTTATTTTCATGTTCTCTTGCCAAATGAAATGGAATCGACTATGCATGTGTTGTATTGACATTTAAGTGTTTTTAATTTTAGCTCTTTTGACATTTGGTCTTTATTTTCATGTTCTTTTGCGGCAGGAAAATGAATTCTACTATGCATGTGTTTTATTGGCGTTGAAATGCTTTCAGTTTCGACATTTGCTGTTTTTTTCATGTTCCTTTGCAGTGGAAAAAATGATTTCACTATGTCTCTGTTGTATTTTAGAAATTAAGTGCTTTCAGTACTTGATTCTTGGGATATTTGGCACTTATTTTTGTGTTCTAGGAAAATGGAATCTATTCAGCTGCGCCTGTGTTGTATTGTATTGGTGTTGAAGTGCTCCCAGTTTTTCTTGTTTTGTTTTCATGTTCTTTTGCAGTAGGAGAACGGATTCCACCATGCCTGTGTTGTATTGGCATTTAAGTGCTTTCAGTTTTTGTTGCTTTGACACTTGGTGCTTATTTTCATGTTTTTTTTTTTCAGTAGGAAAATGGATTCAACTATGTCTTTGTTGTATTGGCATTTTAGTGCTTCCAGATTTTCTTATTTTGACATTTGACACTTATTTTCATGTTCTTTTGCATTAGAAAAATGAATTCAACTATGCATGTATTATATTGACATTTAAGTAGTTTCAGTTTTTTGTACTTTTGACATTTAAGTAGTTTCAGTTTTTTATACTTTTGACATTTAGGATTTTTTTTGCTTAATAACTGTTTTTCCCTGGTTGAAAACAGTGATTCAGGCAAGGCTGCAGATGGTGATGGAGGTTAGGGACAGTCTAGAGATTGCACACACTGCTGAGTACTTGAATTTTCTGAAGTGCTACTTCAGGGCATTTTCGGCGATACTGTTGCAAATTACGAAACCGCAGTTTGTGGACAATCCCGAGCACAAACTTCGGAATATTGTAGTTGAGATATTGAATAGACTTCCACACAGTGAAGTTCTCCGCCCCTTTGTTCAGGACCTCTTGAAGGTTGCCATGCAAGTACTCACCACTGATAATGAAGAGAACGGCTTAATTTGTATTCGTATAATCTTTGACCTTTTGAGGAACTTTAGGCCAACTCTAGAAAATGAGGTCCAGCCGTTTCTGGACTTTGTTTGCAAGATTTACCAAAATTTTAAACTGACTGTTAGCCATTTCTTTGACAACATGGCAATGACTGGGGAAGATGTCAAGCCCATGGAGACTTCACTTTCTGATCAAGGTATAAACACCACCACTGTAACTGGTTCACAGCTTAATCCAAGTACTCGCTCATTCAAGATAGTTACGGAGAGTCCGCTGGTGGTGATGTTTCTGTTTCAATTATATAGTCGTCTTGTGCAAGCAAATATTCCTCAATTATTGCCATTGATGGTTGCTGCTATATCAGTTCCTGGCCCAGAAAGGGTTCCTCCTCATTTGAAAACTCATTTCATTGAGCTCAAGGGTGCACAGGTTAAGGTAGGTGCTTATGGTAATAATGAAGGCTGGCTAAATTTTTTTCCAAGATTTTTGTAAGTATTAATAAGTGGAAATTTTAATATTTCTAGTACTTAGAAGCATAGACAATGTATTTCAATATTGCTTATGAGATATATGATAACGTCAAAATCCCCTTAATCCCCATGTTGATCATGAGTACCAACTAGTTGGATTTTGAATTTTCAACACCTATTACATAAACATTGCATAAATAGGCTACCAATTACTAGGGAAATAAAGCTGGTGTTGACTTTCTTTCTGCTTTAATTTTCAGTTGATTTTTTTCCACTAATAATTAAAAAATGCCATTTTGTTTTCACTGTGCTCCCTATTTACATACTCCTTGGAAAGAAATGGTGAAGACAACATTTTTTTTGTCACCATTTCCTTCTAAACTAAAACAAGGTGTGGCATTTTTGTAGAGTTATTAGTGAAAAATATTAAGTGAATCAGAAAACAAAGACCTCAAAGATTTCCACTTATTGAAGGCATAATGGAATTTATGTGATAAATAATGGTAAAGAGTACATTTTCAAATGAAGTAACCACAGTTGTTTCCTTAAATATCTAGCTGTTTTCTCTTCCTTCCTTTTTGGTACCCTCTCAAATTTCATCTGCAAAATAGTTAAATTTTATTAGTTTATGAGTTAGTCAAGTGAAGTTATTGAAGACAATTCTTTTACTCTTAATTTCACAGCTATTACCTTTTGCTTCTCTTTGGTCCTGGGGTGACCAATTGAAAATGAAAAGCCACAATTTTTTCATTAGCTAATCCTTCTCCTGATATCATCTAGTTATACATTCACTTGTTTATTTTTTGTTATTGCAGACAGTTTCTTTTTTAACTTACTTATTGAAGAGCTATGCTGATTATATAAGGCCACATGAAGAAAGTATATGTAAAAGCATTGTGAATTTACTCGTAACATGCTCTGATTCTGTATCCATTAGAAAGGTGATACTGCTATTGCTTTTGCCTACTTTTTTTCTGTTGGATTTCTTTCACTGGTTTAAAGACAGAGATGTTGGATGCAGGAGCTATTGATATCCCTGAAACATGTCCTTGGAACAGATTTCAGAAGAGGTTTATTTCCTCTTATTGATACTCTGCTGGAAGAAAGGTAATATGATGACCTATTCTGATATCTTGATGCAGATTTTCTTTAGATGGATCCAAATAAAGGACTCCTGTTGATAATATTTTACATTAAATATAAATAACATTGTGAGTGTCAAGTGGCTATTATGTTATGCCTACTATATTAGCTTAGTGTGACTTAAAAAATCACTGTCATTATTATTCTTTCAAAGTACATATTTATCTAGAGAACCTTTTTGGTGATTCTCTTTTCCTTTTTGAGAAGGTCAATAGTGGTGCAAAGTACAAACTAGATGGTCTTAAGTTTTTCTAATAGGACACTCATGTAGTTATTGAGTAAAGAAGGATTAAACTTATAAGCTGTATTTGTATTCGAAAGTTATCTGTCAATTTTATTGAGAGTCATAATTTGGGTTGTTTAATGTCCATGTTCCTGTAGCTTCTCAGATAATTATTATGCATTTTTGTTTCCAATTTAAATGTTTGAGATCCTAGATCAAAGTAAAACTTGAGTTGTGGGGATCTGGATAAATCCATGTTTGTCAGGAAGTAGAGAATTTTACAAAGGGGACCAGGAATTTAGTGTATTCAGAGAAAATAAAACTGAACATCTATACAAATCTGTTTAATGTTCTCTAATGTTATAGATAATTCAAACTTTTAGGGTTCTAGTTGGGACTGGACGGGCATGCTTTGAGACGTTGAGGCCCTTGGCTTATAGTCTTTTGGCAGAGATTGTACATCATGTTCGGCAAGATCTCTCCTTATCACAGGTATGATACCTTTTTCCATGTTATTTAAGATAGGAGTTGCCTGTTAAAGCAGTTTCATGCAGAATAGTAATTGGATTTTTTCAGGTTCATGCCATCTTAAACAGTTGTTCACTGATTAATACAGTTATAGATCAGTATATTATTATTTGTTGAATGATTTTTTAAATGTCAATTTGGTCATTGGAAGGTTATGACATCTAATTAGCCATCTAATAATAATTTAGTCATATTGAAATAATTTGGTCTCAGTAAACAGTAAATTTGGACTCTTGATGTCAATAAGTAACATATGGGGACCAAGTTAATCTTTCAAGGACTAATAAGAGGGTTTACTCTTCAACAAATCATTTAAATTTTTGTAAAAGTAAAAAATAACTATTGGAAGCATATAGTAATTCAACCAAACATATATTGGAAACTAAAAATTTGAATTTGATCAGCAAGAAGGTAGGAATAATTCAGCAAGACATTGTGTAGAGAGTTTGGAGCAATTATGGGTTTTGTGAAGAGTAAAATAGAGAAGGTTTTGCTACTGTGTAGTGAATCTGAAGTGTTGGTGTGTTTTAATTGGACAGTATGAATGTTTTCAAGGATAATGTTTTATTGTTTGATATGGAATAAAGTAGTGTTATGAGTTTTTTTTGTGATGCTTAGCGAATGACTAGCAATGGGGTCTCTTTGTTGGATATAGCAAAAGATTGTAAGCCTTGCCTAGTTGAATTTTTCTTATTTATTCTATTATATTTATCGGTTTCATTTTGGATTATAATATCTATTACTCCAATTCTCCTTTATTCTACTGTTTAATAAAATTTCTTTTCATATATAACAAATGTTTTACAAAGAAAGGAATTTACACACGAATAATGGAAACCATTAGCAATTAGTTTATGGAAAAATAAGAAAGTAATATGAAAATATGTAATATGCTATGAATTCAAAAAAGGTTTATACCTTTAATTTTAAAGGGAAGAAAAAATATACAAGCAGGTGGGTTACTAGGGTTCTATAATAAAAAGCAGTATCCTCTTGGAGTTCAATACATAATTACTTTTTACACATTTGTCCCAAATTTACCTGTAATATTTTTGAACTAAATACAAATGGTAGTTCTTTTATTTTATAGTCAACAGAATTTGTGGAGAAATTTTAAACATTTGTTGGGGTTAAGATGATAATTGATATTCACATATACATGAAAATTTGTTCTGAATTGGATGACATAACATTGTCTCATTGTGTTTCTGCAAGTATCTTTAACTGACATCTTTCTTCTATATGTGATCTTACTAATTTGAATTCTCTATGGTTGCAGTTGTCGCGAATTATTTATTTATTCTCAAGTAATATGCACGATGCTTCATTATCATTGAGCATCCACACCACTTGTGCTCGCTTGATGTTGAATCTGGTGCTTATCCTAACTCTTCTTAAAAATATAGTTAATTTTATTCTCTGGTTTAATTTTCCAACTTCTGTCTCCACTGACTATTAGCTCCAAGGGTTTTTTTAGAAAAAGTACTAGCATTAGATTTGGTTGTGATGTTCATTTTGAGCTATTAAAAGCTTAGGGTGCTGCCTCCTTTAACTTGGGAATTCAGTGTTTGACTAACTGTTTTTCATGTGGTTGTATTGTTGTTTTTATTTTCCTCTATGCTTTTGCTATTGTTTTCTCTTTTTGGACTATTTCTTGTTTTCTATCTAGTAACCTCTTCCTAAATAACAACTTTTGCTTTGCTTGCTTCTAGAGTGTTTTTTTTTTAAATTATTATTTCTCCATCATTATTTCTATTCTGAAATGCAAAATTTGACCTCTAATTCTGTCTCCCTCTTCTCTCCAAATTAGGATTTGTTATCTGATTAAATTCCTTAAATCTTCTTTTTCCATTTGATATAGGTGGAACCAATTTTTGAGAAAGGGGTTGATCAACAATCTACAGATGAAGCAAGGATTCTATTGGTCTGCTTCTCGATATTTGCTAGGTTTTTGCAATTTTGTATTTTACTTCATCTCCTTATGTGATTGACATTAATCCTGTTGCTTTGTAGGGCCGCATTCTGGATGCTTTTGTTGGGAAATTCAGTACTTTCAAACGGACAATACCCCAGGTTACTTGGGTCAATTTATAGTTCCATGTTATGTCTACTTATTGCCTCATTATAATTGGTATCTATACTTTTATTATTATGGATTATTGATACCTTTCCTGGGGCAGGGCACACCTTATGTCCTAATGTTTTTCTGGCCTGCTTGTGCTATTGCAGAAACCAGGACTCTTTTTTTGCATTGTTCGGCTGCAAATTTTCATTAGAATAAGCTTTTTAGGATTTTTTATGTGAAGTCTTCCCTAATTATCTGGTTTAGTTTCTCCTTATTAAATTTAGAGATTTTGGTTTTGGTAAAGAATCTAAAATTCTAGGGGCATGGCTTTGCCTTGGTAGCTCTCTGGTGCTGGTGGCTGGCAAGGAATGCTAGATTTTTCAAGGGAACATTTGGGAGAGGGTTGCTTTTTCAGCTTGTCTGTGTGGTTCTACTCTTGATGTTCGTTAAAAGATTTCTTTGTTGCTAGGCAGAGAGATTGAAAAACTTTCTTACATGACTTAGTCTAGTAGTTTATAGGTTATTATTTTCTTCCTTTATAACTTAATGAATTTCCTTCCAATAAAATATAACATCCCAGCACCGAGGTTTCAACTAAACTCTGAAGTATATCAAGTTAGGAGAAGTATTTAAAGAAGGCCCAAGATTTGAAGGGAGCATCAATAGGGGGTTGGAAGCTGTTATGAGTTGTGCTAGGTGATTGTCATTATCGAATGATGGTGTGGTGTAATGACCTGTCCTGGTGGCGACAGGGCTTAAAACATATTGGTTAGTGGGAATGGTTTATAAAAGGAGGAGTTATGTGAATGAGATATGGGAGGTAACCCTCTGCAGGTGCTTGTGGTGTTTCAGTATTTCCCTTTATATTTGTTTTTTACTGCTCGTGTCAACTTCCCATCTACAATGAACCCTACAACTAAGCCTGAGATTTCACAGAGAAGAGAAAACAGAGGAAAGAGAGAAAAATGAACAGTTATGTGATGTAAATTGAACGACAAACAGAGAAAAAGAGAAAATTCTCCTTCCACTGGTCTCTTGCTTCCCCGTTTTACAACTAAGCTATTGATTAGTTCCTAATTGCAAACAATTCTGAATGGATCCTCTTTTGGACTTTACTCCAGTCCTACTATTCCTGCTCCTTCTACTCTAACCTTCTAAATAATTCTGTAACTATTGATAACCACCTATCCAAGTCTCTGACTATTCTTGAACTGCTTTGCCTCATCATCTACTTTATTCTTCTGTCTTGGGTCCTATCACCATTGAAGACTGATGTCTTTTGATATGAACCATGGAGAAGTGATTTTAGCTGTTTTCCATCAATACTAGTATGATCTACTTTCTGGGTTCCTATCACTTTGTCTATCTACAAGTTTTGTTATATCACCTGATGTGGTTTGAAGTTGTTCTGTAAACATTTCCTTTTTACAGTCAATTTATACACAACCTAGGCTGCTTCTGACGAAGCTTCTCTTTGCTTTTGTTTTTAGGATCTGATGGAGAGTCCTGTTTACCACCTGAGCTTTTTGCTCAGGTGGATGGTCAATAATCTCTAATTAGTTTCACAGTGATTACAATTTATTGTGCTTTACTTTTATCAATTTACAGGTTATTGTTGCCACATTTCTTCATATACTGTTAGTAATATGATTCTTTGCTATTATTTTTATAGCTTTTGGAGGAAGGTGAGGAAGGAAAGGATCGTGCTACCTTGAGATCAAAGCTTGAACTCCCTGTGCAGGTTGTTAGAAAAGTTCTGTTTGAAATTCTCTTTCAGGCTATATAATGGCACTTGGATGTTTATCTTCACATTTGGCATTGTGTCACATTGTCATGATTTGCATTGTTTTGTACTATGATTGCAATTTTCCGGAAAGAAACAAAGAAATATTACTTGCTGGTAGAGAAAAGAAAGAAATTAGGAATTGTTAACAATTATCTGTCTTCAATTACTTTAGAAATAAATGAGAGAAACTGCATATTCTTGTTTTGCAATTCTAATTGAATATTCTTGTTTTGCAATCATAATTGAAAATTCTTGTTTTGCATTACAATTTAAATTAAGTGAGGACATTAAAATTTTTCATCTATTAAGTGCAAAATAGATCATTTACCTCTAAATTCCTGTAATATTTTGTTCTATACTTTTCTTTGGTCTCCTATTTTCCATTTGCTGAACCCTGTTTACTGCTACGTCTATGGATCTTCTCCATCTGGGGATCACAGAACTCTTTATAGTATGCAAAAATTGTGCATTTAGTCTAAACAAATGGGGAGGGGAAATGATATAGAACTCAAGAAATCTTACTGTGAAACTAGGAGGAAGTAAACACATCTTTATTGTGAGAACCATTTGGTTTATTTTCTCTATTGAGAACAAGGTTATTTTGTTTTAATTAGAGGCATTCTGACAATAAGTTGGACATTTTGGTACAGACCACATACTATTGCTATATTGCATGAAAATCAATATTGTTTTTAGTCATGACATTTTGTAGTTACAGTATTGATTAAGGGTGGGTAGATAGGTCCAGGCTGCTGACCGGTCCATTGAACCTGCAGACCTTGCAGATAATGGGCCGGTTCTTGAAACATATTACACTATAAAAAAAGACTAATCCCAATATGTGAATTAATTCGTGGGTTCACAGACCAGTAAGTAGACTTACTCTTTCCCCTAATTTCCTAATATCTAACCTACCTAACTCATGATGTGTCACGGTTGGATCTCATCTCTTATGCTTACCTAGAGCTGTCAAAATGGGTTTGGCCTGATGGAGTGAGCCGAAAAGTCTACAAAATGGATCAGACTAGGCCAAAAAATTGTGGCCTAAATTGAACTGCCCAATTTTTTGTTTGACCCGGTTAGCCTGAGACCTAGATAATCTTACCGGATGGGATTGTAGGCTTATGTTTATTCATATTACATACAGTCCCGAGGTGCAATGCTATGCATGCTAATCCTTACTTCTCTCGGATATAATATCGGAAAATTACTGTTCCTCTTTTTCTCTAGAGGATATCTTATCCCACTTGCTTTCTCTTTACCATAGAACCGATTTCTATAAAGAAAAAACACTTAATACAATTCTGCTTTGATTTAACAATGGCATGATTCCCCGCTACCAGGTTAAACTTTGGGTATATTGCCATTGTTTTCAACTGTTTTTTATGGTGACAAAAACTCAATTGTACAGTTGTTGTTTTCTCACTCAGAACTTGACATTACATCTCTAATTCTTATGTTTACCATGTTCATGTATTCTTTGTGTTGGCTAGAAAGGAATAAAACCATTTTCACTCCTACTAAGGAAAAATCAGGATTCTCAAGTTTTGTTGCATAATACGCATGTCTGAGTTAAAATACTACTACTTTTGATGTTGTTTTTAATTACTTATTGTTAGACTGATATCTGTCTTTTGCTTTATGGGATTTTGGTCTATTTTTTCTTTGCAGGCAGTTTTGGCTTTGCAGGTTCCTGTAGAACATTCGAAGGAAGTTAATGATTGCAAACATTTGATTAAGACATTAGTGATGGGTAATGTATATCCTTAAACCTTCTGTGGTTCATAGTCAGTGATCATGGATTGGGTTGAATCAAGCTTCGAAAAATGAACTCCTATGTGATTAAATTTAACTGGGTTGGATTAGATCTATGCCTTTAAAATTTTTTCAACTAACCTGACTGAAATCAACTTGATTTAATGGTTGGAATCTTATTACGTCATTGGGTTGTTGTATATATATATATATATTATTATGTTTTTATTTATTAAAATAAATTATTATGAAAAGTAAAAATAGTGATAAAATTCCATATTATACATATATTTTATTAATTTTTGTAATTATTAATAATAAATTTAAATAAAATATAAAAAATAAAAATAAGAATGTGGGTTAGTTGGATTTGAGATTGAATGATCATATATCTAATCTGATAGATGGTCCTGTTAAATTCTTTTTGATCCAAATTAATACTAATTTTCAAATCAACCCGTGTTTCTCTAGTTTGGATTGGTTGTCAGATTTTACTGATTGAGTTGGGTCTATTGTCAACTCGTGTAGTTTCTTATCTTTTTTAGTAGTGCCATACGTTCATATAATTTTATTGCTTTTGCCATCTTATTTTATGATTGATAAATTTACACACTTTTATATGTTTACATTTTTAAAACTTTTTTTGATAACTTTCAGGAATGAAGACCATAATATGGAGCATCACCCATGCACATTCGCCTAGGCCTCAGGTAATGAAAATTATTTCTGCCTGTGGATTTTAACTCACTGTCCCTTAAAACATGTATTGTTTCTCACGGATTCCCTATCCATGGAACATTACAGGCCCTTGTCTCCCCATCTTCCAATTTATCAGCATCTCAAGCATTAAGGGGCATGAGAGAAGATGAGGTACTATAGATAGGCTTAACTTTCTAGTATTTTTTGTGTAATGGCAAAGTTGACTTAAGGTCTTGTGTAGGTGTGCAAAGCTTCTGGTGTTTTAAAAAGTGGTGTTCATTGCTTAGCACTTTTCAAGGAGAAGGATGAGGAGAGGGAAATGCTGCATCTCTTCTCACAGATTTTGTCCATCATGGAACCTCGAGATCTTATGGATATGTTCTCTCTGTGTATGCCTGAGCTTTTTGAATGCATGAGCTCCAACACTCAACTTGTCCATATATTCTCTTCCCTTCTAGCAACCCCAAAAGTTTACAGGCCATTTGCAGATGTGCTTGTTAATTTTCTTGTGACCAGCAAACTTGATGCCTTGAAGCAACCAGATTCACCTGCAGCAAAACTGGTTTTGCATCTCTTTCGATTTATATTTGGTGCTGTTACTAAAGCACCAGCTGATTTTGAAAGGATTTTGCAGCCTCATGCTCCTGTTATAATGGAATTTTGCATGAAAAATGCTACTGAAGTTGAAAAACCTCTTGGCTACATGCAGTTGCTTCGAACAATGTTCAAGGCACTTTCAGGGTGCAAATATGAACTTTTGCTCCGGGACTTGGTACCCATGTTGCAGCCTTGCCTCAATATGCTGCTGGCTATGTTGGAAGGCCCAACTGCAGAAGATATGAGAGATCTTTTATTGGAGCTCTGCTTGACCTTACCTGCACGTTTAAGCTCTCTGTTACCATACCTTTCTCGTCTTATGAAGCCTCTGGTATTATGTCTCAAGGGAAGTGATGAATTAGTGAGTCTTGGTTTAAGAACACTTGAGTTTTGGGTTGATAGTTTAAATCCTGATTTCCTTGAACCCATTATGGCAAGTGTTATGTCTGAGGTGATTCTTGCCTTGTGGTCTCATTTACGACCAACTCCATATCCCTGGGGTGCAAAAGCATTGCAGCTTCTTGGCAAGTTAGGAGGCCGAAACAGACGATTTCTTAAAGAGCCTCTGGCACTTGAGTGTAAGGAGAATCCTGAGCATGGGCTTCGCCTGATTTTGACATTTGAGCCTGCAACTCCATTCTTGGTGCCGCTTGATCGATGCATAAATCTTGCGGTGGAAGCTGTAATGAACAAAAATTGTGGCATGGATGCTTTCTATCGGAAGCAAGCTCTAAAATTTCTGAGAGTGTGCCTATCATCTCAGCTCAATTTGCCTGGAAGTGTTGCTGATGAGGGATGTACGTCCAAGCAACTATCTGCCTTGTTAGTTTCTACAGTTGATCAATCATCACGTAGGTCTGAATTAATGGATGTCAAGGTTAGTTTGTTATTGTTTTAAGTACACTTAATATCCTATAAAAATTGTGGTGACATTTTTTATTAATCTGTGTGGAACTAAATAACTCTCAGTTCAATGGACCCCTCCTACATGACCTTCTAATCAAATCATAAAAATTTGCTGCTGTTGATTTTCGTTAGTCTGTTTTGCACAATCACATTATACTTATTTAAGTGTGGTTACCACCTTTATGTACTATCTACTTTAATTGGTCTTATCCATATTTTAACGAGAGTACTTACATAAGTTAGATGGGTCTATATTATAGTATATTGTTTCTCCAATAATATATAACAACACCTCATTTTCAGGCTGACTTAGGTGTAAAGACAAAGACCCAACTTATGGCTGAGAAGTCTGTTTTTAAGATTCTTTTGATGACTGTCATTGCTGCCAATGGTGAGACAGATCTCACAGATCCCACAGATGATTTTGTTGTCAATATATGTCGCCATTTTGCTGTAATATTTCACATAGATTCTTCATCCAGTAATGTATCAGTAGCTGCACTTGGGGGTTCATCACTCTCAAATAATGTTCACGTTGGTTCTAGGGTAAAAAGCAATGCTTGTTCAAATTTGAAGGAGCTGGACCCTTTAATATTCTTGGATGCTTTAGTTGACGTACTAGCAGATGAAAATAGGCTCCATGCCAAAGCTGCTCTTGGGGCTTTAAATGTGTTTGCAGAAACACTTGTATTCCTAGCTCGGTCAAAACATACCGACTTCATAATGTCCAGAGGGCCAGGTACACCTATGATTGTCTCTAGTCCATCAATGAATCCTGTATATTCTCCGCCCCCTAGTGTTCGTGTTCCTGTATTTGAACAACTGTTGCCCCGTCTTCTGCATTGTTGCTATGGGCTTACGTGGCAAGCACAAATGGGTGGTGTCATGGGACTTGGTGCTCTGGTTGGAAAGGTCACTGTTGAGACTCTTTGCCTTTTCCAAGTAAGGATTGTGCGTGGTCTAATATATGTTCTTAAAAAGCTTCCCATATATGCTAGCAAGGAGCAGGAGGAGACAAGTCAAGTGCTCACTCAAGTTCTTCGAGTGGTAAACAATGTTGATGAAGCTAATAGTGAGGCCCGAAAGCAGAGCTTTCAAGGAGTAGTTGATTTTCTTGCTCAAGAGTTGTTCAACCAGAATGCATCTATCATTGTGAGAAAGAATGTGCAATCATGCTTGGCACTTTTGGCTAGCAGGACTGGTAGTGAGGTGTCAGAATTACTAGAGCCATTATATCAGCCTTTTCTCCAGCCTCTTATTGTGCGGTCACTGAAGTTGAAGACTGTTGATCAACAGGTACATTTTCTTTTTCTGGCAGTGGTTTTTTTTATCTTTCTTTGAGCTTTTATCCTTTTACTAGTTTACTTGACTATATGTTGTATAGGTTGGAACAGTTACAGCATTGAATTTCTGTCTTGCATTGAGGCCACCTCTACTCAAGCTGACACCTGAGTTAGTTAACTTCTTGCAAGAAGCCTTGCAAATAGCAGAATCTGATGACAATGCCTGGGTTGCTAAGTTTATCAACCCCAAAGTGATGACATCATTGACTAAACTTCGTACAGCTTGCATTGAGCTGCTTTGTACAACAATGGCATGGGCTGATTTTAAAACCCCAAATCACTCTGAGTTGCGTGCCAAGATTATTTCAATGTTTTTCAAGTCTTTAACCTGTCGAACTCCAGAAATTGTTGCTGTTGCAAAGGAGGGCCTGCGGCAGGTACAGTTAGCTTTTATGATGTATAGTTTCTGCTTATTCACTTGCTTGATCACAATACATGTACACATATATCCCTAATGATGTGCGCACACCTCTTATTTGATAGGATATTTGAAGTCTTAATGCTTGTCATGTCTATGATCATTTGTCAATCATAGTTATCAACCCCATATACTACTAGATAGTGGAGCAGCCAAACCCAAAAGTGATATAACTGGATAATGGATCCCGGGATGGCTTCTATATTGAATATTTTCAATACTAGTTAAATAATTTATATTATACAAGTTCACATAAATGTTAAAAAATAAAATAAAAAATATGAAAATTAAAAGCATAACATAACTAACATTCAAATGTTATAGTCAGACCTAGTACATAACTAGAGATAGTGGAGAGAATTTAAGAATTTTATTTATTCCCTATTTTCCTTATTCTCATGAATCTATGGAGTTATAGATCATCAAGATTTTACCAGAATTGTAGAAGTGATTTTCCTCTTCCAATTCTAGGAATAGGGAACTCATCTTTTACAAATCTGATGTTTCTCTTCCTTCCTTTATCCATTCGTCCGTATCCCTACCTTCCTCCAGCTTAATTTGGTTGGAGCCTCGTCATATGAAGCATAGTATACTTGCTCTTTGAAGGTTGCAGAGACAATTTTCTGACATCAACACCTACCCCTCACTTGTTTGGCACCAGTGTTATTAAATATCCGCCATGGGAAGGCGGTGGCGAATCGGATTTTATATGGCGGTCCATGGTGGCCGCTTTCCATGTTGCAGTATTGCGTCCAATGGCGTTGGAGGTGCAAATCGCGGTGGCAACGGCGTCTAAGGGAGAAAGTGAGGAGCGACGGGAGGAAGAGGGTGTGGAGGAAGAGGGAGTGATGGCGGCCGCGAGAGAAGAAGAGAGAAGTGAAAAAAGAAGACCTAATTTTAAAATTAGGGTAAAAAACTTTATTGGGCTGGCCCATTAGGTATTTTTTTTACAGACCCAAAAAATAACTTAAGTCATAAAAAATTAACCTAACCTAGAGTAACAAAACCTAACCTACTCCCTAGCTAATAATTAAAAATTTAAGAGCATTTACTGTATTTTTTATATATATTTATTATTATTTATATTTGTCCGCTATACTTCCGCCATAATCTGGTATAATGTCTGATATATTTTCATATCGGGTATTTAACCTTTTGATATTTTCCGTTATCCGATATCGATAACACTATTTGGCACATGTCAAATACTTCTAATTAAGCCTACACTTCTAAACAACTTGGAAACTAAAACTAATATTTAAAAAGAAACATTTTTAATGTTCAGAAAATTCAGCTTAAAATGCCTTCTCATTTGTAGAAAGTCGTATCTCATTTTTATTCAATGGTGCAAAACTCATTGTTTAAATCATAGACATTACATAACAATTAGGTTGGCCCAACCTAAGATGCCATTTGACTGAGAATTATTGGAAACATCTTTGCATGCATGCTATTAGTTTTAATAGGCATATAATCATTTTGAAACTTCATTTACATCTTTGTCACCCTGTTACCTAGGTTATTAATCAAAGGATGCCCAAAGAACTTCTACAAAGCAGCCTTAGGCCTATATTGGTCAATTTGGCACATACTAAAAATCTTAGCATGCCTCTTCTTCTTGGTCTTGCCCGCCTGCTTGAACTGTTATCAAATTGGTTTAATGTTACTTTGGGTGGAAAACTTCTAGAGCATCTAAAGAGGTGGCTGGAGCCTGAAAAGTTAGCACAGAGTCAGAAGTCATGGAAGGCTGGTGAAGAACCAAAGATTGCTGCAGGTTTTACATCTATGGTTTAACCTATTTAATGCAAGTGTCTTTAATTCAACTTACTTAGATTATACTTGTGCTGATATGTCTTCTCTATTGTTGTAGCTATAATTGAGCTTTTTCACTTGCTTCCTCCTGCTGCCTCAAAGTTCCTTGATGAACTTGTTACCTTGACTATTGATTTGGAAGGAGCTCTTCCACCAGGACAAGTATATAGTGAAATCAATAGTCCATATCGCCTACCACTTACAAAGTTTTTAAATCGATATGCATCGCTTGCAGTTGATTATTTTCTTGCTCGATTAAGTGAACCAAAGTATTTCAGGCGGTATGTTTTGGACTGGAACTTTAATTATATACCTACTAAGCTTGGATGCTTACATTTTTTCTTTTTCTTGTTTGCTGTGAATTTAGCTTCATGTATATAATTCGATCAGAAGCTGGCCAACCATTAAGAGATGAACTTGCAAAATCGCCTCAAAAGATACTTGCAAGTGCATTCTCTGAGTTTCTGCCTAAATCTGACGTGACAATGGCTCCTGCATCCACAAGTACACATACTAGTTTATTAGGTGAAGAAAGTGTTGCACCATCAACTGATGCTTCTAATCCACCCACTCCTCCTTCAAATGCAACATCTGATGCTTACTTTCAGGGGCTAGCACTTATAAAAACCCTGGTGAAATTAATCCCTGGTTGGTTACAAAGTAATCGTAGTGTGTTTGATACGTTGGTACTTGTTTGGAAGTCACCTGCAAGAATATCCCGATTGCAAAAAGAACAGGAGCTGAACCTAGTGCAAGTAAGTATAAAATGTTATGGCATGTAAAGATATTTTACAGTTTTAATTGTGTTCTTTGCTTTTGATCTCATCAGATTTTATCCTATTATAATTGCAAGAGTGTAGAATAATAGGAGAATGGGCTCTGGACTCTTAACTGTTTGAGCCTAACTGTTTGCTGACATCTTCAGCATTGCAGATGCTGGTCATCCCAGTACCATTTGATATGAGGAATAAAACCTCTTGGAAAAGGGAATGATTAGTCATATTTAGCCTTAGAAACTCATCCTCTTGATGCTATTTTGTGTCAATTAACTCGTTTGTTTCAGCGACCAACTCAGCTGTTTTTTTCAAGGCATCTATTAACCGTTGGCATTGCTTTATGGTTTTAAGCATATATGGAGAAGCTGTCACTTCATGGCAGTCTACTTTTTACTTTTGTATATTAAACATTTCGTTGCCTTGACCAAAATATTTGTATTGATTTATTGGTTTCTTAATAGATATCTTCACTTCGGATTTTACGAGGAATATTTATAGATTTATGGCCATATCTTTTGCTGCATCTCCTCTCCTCTCCAATTATGTTTGAGCATTAACAATACGATGTCATTATTTAGAATTTTGACCACATACTACTTAGTATATAGAAGCTCATTTTTCCTTGTAAATAATCTGAGGCTAAGTTAAATTTGGTTATTTTCATTTTTTATTGTATGGTTCTACCACTGCAACTTACTACATGCCATTAGAAAATTAATGTGCATATTGTATGCATTATCTGTAAGTTTTTTCATTTCTAATTTTTACTCCTATCATTATCACTATTAGTATTATTGCTTTGTTTTCTGTTATGAAATTAGAATTCTTGGTATTTTAAAGTTTTTTAACTTGTTCAAAGGCTGATTGTACATTAATTTTATTTTGTTTTTTCTTGGTCTGTTTCATCAACCATTTTACATTTTTAGATAGTTTTTAACTGCACATTCATTAATTTTGTCTGGTCTTTTATATGGCTGGTTAACTTGTTTTCATGGTATCGCAGGTTAAAGAAAGCAAATGGCTTGTCAAATGCTTCCTTAATTACTTGAGACATGACAAAAACGAAGTGCATGTTCTCTTTGATATACTTACCATATTCTTATTTCATAGTCGGATTGACTATACATTCCTGAAGGAGTTTTACATTATTGAGGTACTTCATAATTTGATTTGAAATTTCTGTTAATATCTGGTTCATTCTTGTATTTGATTTTTTGGTGACTTTTAGGTTGCTGAAGGTTATCCACCAGGCCTGAAAAAGGCTCTTCTATTGCATTTTCTCAGCCTTTTTCAATCAAAACAACTTGGTCATGATCATTTGGTGACTGTGATGCAAATGCTCATTCTTCCTATGCTTGCACATGCCTTTCAAAATGGTCAAAGTTGGGAAGTTGTTGATCCTGGTATTATAAAAACAATTGTGGACAAACTTCTTGATCCTCCAGAGGAGGTTTGTCCTAATTATGTTTAATTTCTTATATGGCCTTTTGTTGAAATCTTCATGATTCAGTTTTTGTTATACAGCTTTGTAGGGTCTTCTATGTCTCACAATGCATTGTGTCCCTCTTTTGTAGGTTTCTGCTGAGTATGATGAGCCTTTAAGAATAGAACTATTGCAGCTTGCCACCTTGCTTCTTAAATATCTTCAAAATGATCTTGTCCATCATAGAAAGGAATTGATAAAGTTTGGGTGGAATCATCTTAAGCGTGAAGACACTGCAAGCAAACAATGGGCATTTGTGAATGTTTGCCATTTCTTGGAGGCATATCAAGCCCCTGAAAAAATAATACTCCAGGTATGGAAACACTGACTTCTTCTAAATTTCCTTATTCATATAGTATCTTGTAAACATGAACAGGTGAGAAAGTGAAAGTAAATGAGAGAAAGTGGTGAAAAGTTCAATACAGATTCTAATTTGTATTGAGAGAATTTTTTATCTTAAAATTACTCTCATTGTCTCTACAGGCTGGGGACACCTATTTGTAGAGAAACTAACACGATTCCTGTAAAGAAGTTATGTATGTGAGACTGTTACAATGGAATTTAAATTAACATATCTCTAACAGTCTATAACAACTATCTAACAGCCTGTCAATGTAGCAGAATTTGCTACAATTAATGCATGTGATAAAATATAACAACTTTGTAACACAATTAAAACATGTGGCAGAGTATGCAAAATACAGCATGCTGACACCACAACTAGTAGTCAACTAAGTGATTGAGTGAAATATTTTTATCATGGAAAGACAGTTCGCTTAATCATATGGGCATACATTCTATAATTTTTTTAATTTCAATGCCTACTGTGAAAGTGTAACCATGAAGAGTAGGGGAAAATACTCTCATAGGAGCCTATTAGATGCCAGCTTGCACCAGTAAATACTATATCACTGTAAGGTGATATAGTGTTTGAATGCTTTCTTTCAATATATGGCTAATCTGTTTACACTTTTTCTAAATAGTAGACATCATTATTTGACTTGTATCTTTCATGTTTTGTTCTTGAAGAAACTACTTTATGGCATGTATTCATCTACAATTTTCTTTCTCTTTATATTTTTTTTATGGATTTACATAAAAGCTGGAGATAAAGTTGTGTGTTTTATGAGTGCTTTTATGGAGAGCAGTTGTTGGTTTTATCTGAAAAATGAATGTGCTTTGAAATACTCTCTTTATTGTGTATCTAACTGATTCTCACATGAAAAAAATGCAACTTAATTACTTTTTTTATCCTATTATTTATTTATATTGTTCTATTTGTTCTATTAATTAAAAATGTTCAATCAAGTCCCTCAATTTTAAAAATGCAACAATGTGATCATTCGAGTCCCTCAATTTTAAAAGAAGGCAATAATGTGACCCTTTCTTATGCTGAAATTGACAATCATTAATTTTATGAATTGTCAGTATGGGTTGGTTATGAATCGTATTACGTATAAATTAAAATAGTCAATATTTGTTTAATATTGATTTTACCACTAATTAGATGGAAAGTGGTCACATTGTTACGTATTAAATAATTGAGAGACCTGATTGAACTCTTTATTAATATTGAGACTGAATTGAATAAAATAAATATATAATGAACTGAAAAGTTAATTAAGCCAAAAAAAAAATAACCTGTATATCTGTAGACTGACTGATTTGCAACTGCAGGTTTTTGTTGCTCTTCTGAGAACTTGCCAACCAGAAAATAAAATGTTGGTCAAGCAAGCTCTCGACATTCTAATGCCAGCACTGCCACGTCGTTTGCCCCTTGGTGATTCTCGGATGCCCATATGGATAAGATACACTAAGAAAATCCTTGTCGAAGAAGGTCACTCAATTCCCAATCTTATTCACATATTCCAACTTATTGTCCGCCATTCCGATCTCTTCTACAGCTGCAGAGCACAGTTTGTTCCTCAAATGGTGAATTCTCTTAGTCGCCTTGGATTGCCTTATAATACCACTGCTGAAAACCGACGTCTTGCCATTGAACTAGCTGGATTAGTTGTTAACTGGGAGAGGCAAAGACAAAATGAGATGAAAGTTGTTACTGATTCTGATGCACCCAACCAAATCAGTGATGTCTTTAATCCTAGCTCAGCTGATTCCAAGCGATCTGTGGATGGGTCTACATTTCCTGAAGATACAACTAAGCGAGTAAAAGCAGAACCTGGCCTGCAATCCATATGTGTCATGTCACCTGGTGGTCCTTCATCAATAACTAACATTGAAACCCCAGGATCTGCTAGTCAACCTGATGAAGAATTTAAACCAAATGCTGCAATGGAGGAAATGATTATCAATTTTCTTATCAGAGTGAGAGTTACTTCTAACCTGCTTTTCTTCATTTCGTATGATGATACTGTTTGGCTAAATCATAGTTAGCAAACATCACATCTGGGATACACACTTTCCAATATTTATTGTTCTGGATATTGACATTGCGGTTGCTTTCATTCCTGCAAGCTTACAGTTTGAATTTGACGATGTTGATACTTATGTGTAGCTCTTATCTTCCATCCTTATGGATTAAAGTTTCAAAGGATAACTTGTTATTTTCTTATTATTGCAATACTCACTTGCCTGATCACGGACACTTTTAAGTGGTAGCTGGCTGTGTAATGTATAATAGTAGCATCTGCCCACCATGTTTGTGTGGACACTGAATAATTTTAGCTGCATTTAAATAATTTACTTTTTTTAATTTTTGTGACAATACAATTTGGATACAATAATAATTAGATAAGTTTTAACATTTTATTATGTTTACAGTGACTTGTACTCATTTCTAAAATATGTATTCCAATATTCTCTTTTTTTACGTTAATTTTAGTTTAATTTTGTCATACTATAACTGTGTCATGCCCTGAATGATTTTAAAACTTTTAAATATTTTTGTATCCTGCATCTTGTTTGTTCTTCTTAGTCACCTGTCCTTTGAGGTCCAGAAATGACATGTATATATATGAATAAAAGGACTGATATGGGATACATGCTGAGGCAAAAGGATGTTTGCTTGTTGAAAAAGTTTCTCAATGCATACGCAACAACTCCTAAATCATTCTATTTTTGAGGATGTTATTCATGATTATCTCTTGTTATGTTTATGTGATTAGGTTGCTTTGGTCATAGAACCAAAGGACAAAGAAGCGAGCGCTATGTACAAACAAGCTTTGGAGCTACTTTCACAAGCTTTGGAGGTGTGGCCGAATGCAAATGTAAAATTTAATTATTTGGAAAAGCTTCTGAGCAGTATACAGCCATCTCAAGCAAAGGATCCATCCACTGCACTGGCACAGGGTTTGGATGTCATGAACAAAGTTTTAGAAAAACAACCTCACTTGTTCATACGAAATAACATTAATCAGATTTCTCAAGTGGGTTTAACATTTTTTTTGTTTTTTTTTTGCTCAGTGATTCAATTTTGACATTAATTGTATTTTTCTCCCAGATTCTTGAACCATGTTTCAAGCATAAACTTTTAGATGCTGGCAAATCTTTTTGCTCGCTGTTGAGGATGATTTTTGTTGCTTTTCCTCAAGAAGCAACTACCACACCTGCTGATGTTAAGTTATTGTACCAGAAGCTTGATGATTTGATACAGAAGCATGCTACCACTGTCACAGCTCCTCAAACAGCTAGTGATGATAATAATGCTAGTTCAATAAGTTTCCTATTGCTTGTCATAAAAACCTTGACAGAGGTACAAAGGAACTTTGTTGATCCTGTAATTTTGGTTCGAATTCTTCAAAGGCTGCAACGCGATATGGGTTCATTGGCAGGGCCTCAATTAAGACAAGTATGTCAGTTTTTCTTTTTGAATTAATTATATTTTATTAAAATCTATTTATAAGATAATTTTTATTAAAATAGAAATTATTGTAGAAACAAAATCTATAGTTAGAATTTAGAGGGAAAATATGCATGATAAATCAATCAGTCTGCACATGCATGATTTAAATTATTTGTTTTTAATTTAAAAAAAGTATCTCGTAATTTATAGCTGATCTATTCTCCTCAGTCAGTAAAATCTTATCATACTGACTATAGATAGACATACTTAATTTTATCCAGAGTGAAGTAGTTGTGTGTTTATGATGCCTCTGTTACTTTTGTCTGACTCTGATTTACTATACATTAAATCAAGTCTATCCAGGCCGTTATACTGTGATTAACATATATCTTGTCTTGTTGATTGTGTGGTTTGATTTTGTTCAAATCTATAAGAAGTATGCATGATATATTGTTCCGTTTCAAATCTTTTGACTTAATAAATTGTCGTACTTTATTAGGGTCAGAGAACAGATCCAGATTCAGCTGTCACATCTTCTCGTCAAGGAGCTGATGTTGGAGCAGTTATTTCAAATGTAAAATCGATTTTGAAACTTATCACTGATAGAGTGATGGTTGTTACTGAATGCAAGCGGTCTGTGTCTCAAATTTTGAATGCTTTACTCTCGGAGAAAGTAATTGATGCTAGTGTACTTCTTTGCATACTTGATGTGGTTAAAGGGTGGATTGAAGATGACGTCTGTAAACAAGGAACTTCAGTCACGCCAAGTGCCTTTCTCACTCCCAAGGAGATAGTTTCTTTCCTTCAGAAGCTGTCACAAGTTGATAAACAAAACTTCACACCCGTTGCTCTGGAAGAGTGGGACAGGAAATATCTTGAACTTCTTTATGGAATTTGTGCAGATTCCAATAAGTAAGTTATTCATCTTAAGTTTTGTCCGTGTTATGCTGGAAATGTATTCTGTCTTGATTTTTTTTAAATGATTTCCAGATACCCTTTACCCTTGCGTCAAGAGGTTTTTCAGAAGGTGGAAAGGCTATTTATGCTTGGTTTACGTGCCAAAGATCCAGATGTTAGGATGAAATTTTTCTTTCTCTATCATGAGTCACTCGGGAAAACTCTTTTTACCAGACTTCAATTTATTATCCAAATTCAAGACTGGGGGGCTTTGAGTGATGTCTTCTGGCTCAAGCAAGGCCTTGATCTTCTCCTGGCAATATTGGTTGAGGATAAACCTATTACACTAGCTCCAAATTCTGCCAGAGTTCAACCTCTTTTGGTTTCAAATTCTATTCTGGAATTAACTGGGATGCCACATAAGGTTAATGATGTATCTGAAGGATCTGAGGATGCTCCTCTAACATTTGAAGCCCTTGTGCATAAACATGCCCAGTTTCTTAACAGCATGAGCAAACTCCAGGTTACTGAATGTTTATTCACTTTATTACTATTATTCTCTGTCACAATTAAGGTAGTATATATTTAGTTTTATTGCCCAGGTTATGTTAAAATAGTTGTTTATTATTTGTTGTACAGCTTTGATAAAACTGCTTTTGGATGCATCTAGCTTTAGGGTTAAGTGTCATAGGCTGTATAGCCTTATCTTTTGTTCATTACTTGTATATACACACACACATACATCAGCTGAGGCAATACTCTGATTTTTGCCATCTTTTAAATTCGAGTATTGTATTATGTCATGTAGGGCTAAGATGCAGTAGTGGCACAGTACTTTCTACGTGTAAAACTTCTTGTGTTTGTTAAAAACGTTAAAATGATTGATACTTCTTTGTAATTATCTGTTGTGCACAGTTATTCACAAATACTTTATGTCTCACACAATGATAAAAATTCTTCCAGGTGGTTGATCTATTAATTCCGTTGAGAGAGTTAGCTCACACAGATGCTAATGTTGCATACCATTTGTGGGTACTGGTTTTTCCAATTGTCTGGGTTACATTGCATAAAGAAGAACAAGTAACACTTGCTAAACCAATGATTAATCTTTTGTCTAAAGATTACCATAAGAGGCAGCAAGGCAACAGACCAAACGTAGTGCAAGCTCTATTAGAAGGGCTTCAGTTGAGCCATCCTCAACCCAGAATGCCAAGTGAGCTCATTAAATATATTGGCAAAACTTATAATGCATGGCACATTGCACTAGCGTTGCTGGAAAGTCATGTTATGCTGTTCCCCAATGATTCCAAATGCTCTGAGTCTCTGGCTGAGCTCTATCGTTTGCTCAATGAAGAGGATATGAGATGTGGGCTGTGGAAGAAGAGATCAGTCACTGCAGAAACCAGGGCTGGGCTTTCCCTTGTTCAGCATGGCTATTGGCACCGTGCCCAAAGTCTCTTTTATCAGGCCATGGTGAAGGCAACTCAAGGAACATATAATAACACTGTGCCAAAGGCTGAGATGTGCCTATGGGAAGAGCAGTGGTTATACTGTGCTAGTCAACTTAGTCAATGGGAAGCACTGGCAGACTTTGGCAAGAGTGTTGAGAATTATGAAATTCTGCTCGACAGTCTTTGGAAATTGCCTGATTGGACATATATGAAGGAGCATGTCATTCCCAAAGCTCAAGTGGAAGAAACCCCAAAGCTTCGATTAATTCAAGCATACTTTGCTCTTCATGATAAAAATACAAATGGTGTGGGGGATGCTGAGAATATGGTAGGTAAAGCCGTTGATCTTGCTCTAGAACAATGGTGGCAGCTGCCTGAAATGTCTGTTCATTCCAGAATTCCTCTTCTGCAGCAATTCCAACAAATAGTTGAAGTTCAAGAGTCAGCTAGGATTCTAATGGATATCTCAAATGGAAGTAAACTTGCAGGAAATTCGGTGGTTGGTGTGCAAGGGAACCTTTATGCTGATCTTAAGGACATACTTGAGACGTGGAGACTAAGAACTCCAAATGAATGGGATAATATGTCTGTTTGGTATGATTTGCTGCAGTGGAGGAATGAGATGTACAACTCTGTCATTGATGCTTTCAAGGATTTTAGTGCCACAAATTCAGCACTTCATCATCTTGGTTACCGTGACAAAGCATGGACTGTCAACAGGCTTGCTCACATTGCTCGTAAGCAAGGCCTTTTTGATGTTTGTGTCACGATACTTGAAAAATTATACGGCCATTCAACTATGGAAGTACAGGTATGATAACTGGTCATTTGTTGTTATTAGATGATTGCCTCATTTTTCTAATTATCTGTACATTTTTAATTATATATGAGCCTAGGCTTTTGGGGGTGGCTTTACATTTGTTTTGTTCTGTGGTTAGTTGTTCTGATAATTTTGACATCATCATATGTCAAGTTCAGTTTTTTGATTAATCTGGATGTTATTTGTACGTAATGGGAATTCTTAACATCTATATTTGTATATTTACACAGAGCATTAACATAGCTGTTTTATTTCCAGAGTCCGTTTTATTTGACTAAAGTGAATTCTGATATTGGAGAACTTGAGTCGATTTCATCTGATCTCCTTTTGAAGTATTTACAGGAAGCATTTGTTAAGATAACTGAACAGGCAAAGGCATACCTAGAAAGTAAAGGAGAACTTACAAGCGGTATCAATCTGATCAACAGCACTAATCTAGAGTATTTTCCTGCAAAGCACAAGGCTGAAATTTTCCGTCTGAAGGGCGATTTCTTGTTAAAAATGAATGATTCTGAGTCTACTAATGTTGCTTATTCAAATGCCATTAGTCTTTTCAAAAACTTGCCTAAAGGATGGATAAGCTGGGGAGACTACTGCGATATGGTAACTAATATCTGTTTTTCATGTTACTTTCTATGACTATTAAGAATTAACTTAAGTTTTGTACTTATCTATCATCTACTTCAAATAGGCTTACAGAGAAACTCATGAAGAGATTTGGTTGGAATATGCTGTCAGCTGCTTCTTGCAAGGTATAAAATTTGGTGTGTCGAATTCAAGAAGCCATCTTGCACGTGTGCTTTATCTTCTTAGCTTTGATACTCCTAATGAGCCTGTTGGAAGGGCATTTGATAAGTACTATGAACAAATACCACACTGGGTTTGGCTCTCTTGGATTCCACAGCTCTTACTCTCCCTGCAGAGGACCGAAGCTCCTCACTGTAAACTTGTTCTTATGAAAATTGCAACGTTGTATCCTCAGGTGAGTGTGTGCGTAATAGCATTTGTTCATTTCAAATTATGTAGATCTGAAATCATCTTTCTTCTCCTGAATTTCAGGCTCTGTATTATTGGTTGCGCACATACTTGCTGGAACGGCGTGATGTTGCCAATAAATCTGAACTTGGTAGGATTGCAATGGCTCAACAAAGAACACAACAGAGTGTTTCTGGTACTAGTACTGGCTCTCTTGGTGGGTTGGCAGACGGAAATACTAGAGTACAAGGTCCAGGTGGGAGTAACATGCCATCTGATATTCAAGCTCACCAAGGCTCCCAGCCTGCAGGTGGAATTGGATCTCATGATGGTGGAAACTCACATGGCCAAGAATCTGAAAGGTCTACAAGTGCAGAAAGCAGCATGCACAATGGAACTGATCAACCTTTGCAACAAGGTTCTGCAAACCTCAATGAAGGAGGTCAAAATACTTTAAGACGTGCTGCTGGTGCTTTAGGTTTTGTAGCTTCAGCTGCCAGTGCTTTTGATGCTGCTAAAGATATAATGGAGGCTCTTAGGGGCAAGCATGCTAATTTGGCCAGTGAACTTGAGGTCATCATCTTCCAGACTTTTTAAGTTGCTTTAAAATTAATTCTATTCAACACCATCTTCACTACCCTTTCACCTTGTTCCATGTGTAAACTAAACTATTGCTGCTAGCACTTGGAATTAGAATAAACGATGAGGTAATTGTAGACATATATTGAATGGAGCTACAAATCAATGTAGCAAAGTAAACATGAAGGTATACACTATGGACAAAGGCAGATGAAAAAGATCAGTAGATATTTGATAAAAACTTGGATATGAGCAAAATTGTCTACTTGTTTGGTACTTCCTGGCAGCTCATCTTTCATGTTTATGTGGATTGAGCTAGCCCCAGAGTTAAAATGATTTTTATATACCTTTATATTGTGAATTGTGCGAATGTATCTGAAAATAAAATCTGCATCCTGTGTTGCCTAAATTAGAAGTTACTTGGATGATTATAACAAAACATTTATTTTGCAGATCCTGCTAACAGAAATTGGTTCAAGGTTTGTCACTCTTCCTGAAGAGAGACTTTTGGCTGTGGTGAATGCTTTGCTTCACCGCTGCTACAAATATCCAACAGCCACAACTGCAGAAGTTCCTCAGTCTCTCAAGAAAGAGCTCTCTGGTGTTTGTAGGGCTTGCTTTTCTGCTGACGCTGTAAATAAGCATGTTGATTTTGTGAGGGAGTACAAACAGGATTTTGAACGAGATCTTGATCCAGAAAGCACTGCAACTTTTCCGTCTACCCTCTCTCAACTGACTGAGCGGTTGAAACACTGGAAAAATGTTCTTCAAAGCAATGTCGAGGATAGGTTTCCAGCAGTATTAAAGCTGGAAGAAGAAAGCAAGGTATTGCGGGACTTCCATGTTATTGATGTTGAAGTTCCGGGGCAATATTTCACTGATCAGGTAACTGCTGAATTTTTTTCAAATAATGCAAAAATTTTAATGTATATATGCTATGTGTGTATTATAATAGTAATATTGATTAAAATAACCTGAGTTTACCTGGGACTATTTGGTGCATCCCATACTGATTCTTAGTTATTTTATTCTGTTCCAGGAAATTGCACCAGATCATACCGTTAAGTTGGATAGGGTTGCAGCTGATATTCCAATTGTGCGGAGGCATGGGAGCAGTTTTCGCCGTTTGACTCTAATTGGCTCTGATGGCTCCCAACGTCATTTTATTGTCCAAACATCTTTGACTCCCAATGCTAGAAGTGATGAGCGCATACTGCAGCTTTTCCGTGTAATGAACCAAATGTTTGAGAAGCACAAGGAATCAAGACGCCGTCACATATGCATTCACACACCGATAATTATTCCTGTTTGGTCCCAGGTTAAATTAATTTTCCTTGTCCATTATTGTTTCTTTTTTTATCTTTTGTTTTAGATTGATGGAATCATGGCCTTGATTCAAGACTGCAAATGAAACCTTTACCTACTTAAAATTATCCTCTAATTGTACTTGAATTTTTGTATGACAGGTTCGCATGGTGGAAGATGATTTGATGTATAGTACTTTCCTTGAGGTCTATGAGAATCATTGTGCAAGGAATGATCGGGAGGCTGACCTAGCTGAACCAAGCTATCTCAGGCCAAATATCACCAGAAGCTGTTGTTGATCTTCGTCTGCAAGCCTATAATGAGATAACGAAAAATCTTGTTAATGACAACATCTTTTCACAGTATATGTACAAAACTCTACCTAGTGGTAACCATAGTTGGGCTTTCAAGAAGCAATTTGCAGTCCAGTTAGCTCTTTCAAGTTTCATGTCCTTTATGCTTCAAATTGGTGGGAGGTCTCCGAACAAGATTTTGTTTGCAAAGAACACTGGAAAAATATTTCAAACTGATTTTCATCCTGCGTATGATGCAAATGGATTGATCGAGTTTAATGAGCCAGTCCCATTTAGGCTGACGAGGAATATGCAAGCTTTCTTCTCCCATGGGGTGGAAGGCCTTATTGTATCTTCAATGTGTGCAGCTGCGCAGGCTGTGGCTTCACCTAAGGTGAGAACTGCACATGCATACATAAACTTGAATACTCTTCAATATTTTGATGTTTCTTCATGCAATGCAATACTACCAACTTATTCTTTGTTAAATTATTGGTATTGCAGCAAAGTCAGCACCTGTGGCATCATCTAGCAATGTTTTTCCGTGATGAGCTACTGTCTTGGTCTTGGAGAAGACCGCTTGGGATGCCCATGGCCCCGATGGCTGCAGGTGGTACCATGAGCCCCGTTGACTTCAAGCAGAAAGTTATCACAAATGTGGAACATGTTATTACAAGGGTTAAGGGAATCGCTCCTCAGAATTTTTCTGAAGAAGTAAGCAACCAAACAAAATTGCGTTCCCTTTTTAGTTTTCTGAAATTATTTATTCTTTGCTTTAATTTATTTGGAAATTCTACAGTCAGGTTTTCTTTTTAATTGCTGGATAGATGGAACAAGGAGATAACTTCTATGTAACAAATTTCTTAAGTATTTGTATATGGTTTTTTGGCATTTCTGTTTTTCCTGTTGGCACCATTATTATCACTAATTGCAAGTTTCTGCCTCCTGCTAATGTCCATCCATTGTCAGTCATTATTGATACTGGTTCCTATTTTTTCTTTTTAAATTTCTTCATTCCCTTATTGATCAACCAGTTTGCCAGTTCATATTTTTTACTATATTAGATGTTCTGGCACATATAAAATGCTTTTTGAGAATCTTGGCTATATCTATCACAAGTTTCTCCCTATTTGGTGTATTATGCTGCCTGCTATTTTAATCTTTTAGTATCGACGGTTTTTTTTATATAGGAGGAGAATGTTATGGATCCACCACAACCTGTGCAGAGGGGTGTTACCGAGTTGGTTGAAGCTGCCTTGAACCCTAGGAACTTGTGCATGATGGATCCAACGTGGCATCCCTGGTTCTAACTTCTGATGGGAGTCTTTTCTTGAAAAGTATGTTACAGCGCCGTAAATATTTGTACATATTCCAGCTATGTAGAGCAGTGCTATTTATTATGTTGAAACCATTTGTTGAATCAATTATATTTTTGGTCTCAATTTTTTTCTGCTAGGTTAGAGCGATAACACCGTAGATTATATTAATTGTAGGAGCATGACCCCTGTCATTGCTTTGTAGAAGACATTTGTATACATCTGTGAATCATGAGTAAAGGACAGTTTTTAAAATGTGTTGAGAATTAACCTGTTGCCTTTATTATTTAACCATATATTATAAAAATTTGAATAATTAATTACTTGCAATCTAGACTCTTGATAACTACAAAACTTACCATCAATGATAGGGATTTTATCCATCAAATGAATTTTGATTAAAAACATGTAAGATTTAGTATTGGAGCCGCACAAATACTCTATTGTATGTAATAGTCCACAGTAAGAATTCCAGATTTTACTCCAGATTAAAATACATAATGTATGATATCACTTATTTCTTAACACTGTATGATATCAATACATATGTTGAAATCTATTTATTTATTGCAACCTCTGAAAGGATTCTTAGGTATTGTTTGGTTAAAATGAAAAAAGGGATAATGAAAAGGTATAAGTAAAAAATATATATATAGTCAATCAGTTATGAATCATCTTATTAAACTTATTTCATTATTATATATTAATATCTAAAAAAACATATAGGCAACCAATTATAAATTATTGTCTTATAATAATATAAAAAATATATATTTTTGAGAAAACATCATTTTAATATAAAATAAGTAAATAATCATAAAACGTATGATTAAATTTATTAAATTATTATATTTAAATATGATTTTAATATAAATATAAGTATACTGTAAAAAGTACAACTATAAATTAAACAAAGAGTAAAATATGTTTTTATGAAAAATATTTAAATTTAGTACAACTAATTTTTTTCTTATAAATCTTCATATTACATGATTATATTATTAATTTACTTTTTTTTCTCTTTAATGATATTGTAAAAAAAAAATTCTTGGATATAAAAGAATATTTTAATTATATATTATATCATTAACATGTCATTTTTTAAATAATATAACAACTACATAAAATAATAATTTCCTTAATAATAATTAACAAAATAATTATTATATAAAGAATAGTTTAAAAAATAATTTTACTAAATTTAAATATTTTTTATAATTATTGTATAAAAACATATTTTACTTATAAATAAATAAGGAGTATTATTTTATTAAGAATATAAGAGAAAAAATATTTATTTTAAAACTAAAAAAAGTATAAGTGTCCTTTAAAAAAAATTATTGTCACATTAGTCTGGAGATTAGCATATACGAGTGAGAAAGCCTAGGTCAAATGTCGCATGACACATCGAAGAAGTATCTCAAGTAATGTAATAACCAATTTCTCCCTTACTTGGAGACCCAATTGTCGTCCCTCTTTCAATCACGAAACAATGTGAATCTCAGAGACATACATGTCAGTTCTCCCATATGTACTCGTCTTCTTCTATTCATCCATCGTAGTCTTGGCCCTTGACTCCCGACGAATGAGACTCAATGTTCATATGCATTGGAAAGGTTCCAGCTGCGTGACCATAATTACCACATCTCTTACAGATGAGATGTAAATCCTCACATCTACATCAAACAAATGAATATATTTTAATCAATATCTTACTCTATTTGTTAAAAAGATCCTTGTTATATCCAATAATAAAAATAAGAATCGGTTTAATTGGATGGATTAAGTTTAATTTTAACACCAACCATAGAACAAAATAAAAAGGCACAGTTTTACATTATCTTTTAGTTTTGACCACTAAACTGTGGTCACTCGCTTTTCCATTTCCCGAACAAAATCCAAAAGAATCCGTTGAACTTTAACTCCATGGTAACAACAGAACGAAAATAAATGTTTCCCTCCCTCCTTTAAATGTCATTTATTGTAGCATTTCACAAATATGCCAAAAAGTCCATCCAAGCCAAGAATCACAAAGCAGATTTTCCTTCCTCTTCTTCTTCGTCATAAAAGCGTAAGTGTTTCCCTTTCGGGGTTGACAATCCTTTCAAACACAACATGTTTGGTGAAGAAACACTCTCAGCAAAGTTCTCTTCCAGCTCTTCTTTCACAATCTCATCATCACTGTTGTAAACAAATCTTATGTGCTTACCTTCAAACTTGGGAGGTATGCTTTCATTCATGTTAATGTTGTTCAACCCTTCACACAGTTCATCAAATATCATCCCTCCTTTAATGTCCTCACTATAATCTTCTTCATCTTCAACTATTTTCTCCTCATCTTCATCATGGATGCTTGCATTTACCTGCATTGACCAGATAGAAGCATCATCATCCTCTATGAAGCAGCTACTAACCCCTCCTCCTTCTACTACTTCCTCATTAACTCAGTTCAGAGAAACATTCTTCTGATGCATTCGAATGTAGAGACTTATCTAAGAAGTCAAGTAAAAGGGATCTTCCTATCACACTCTTTTCAGATTCAAAATTCTCTTGATTCTTTCCATCAAGGTCATTCACCACCTACCACCAAAGTTATCACACGAGATTAATTATAAAGATCATGAAATTTTGAGGCATCAATGTAATTTTTTATATCCTGTTTTTTATTTTAATCTATAGAATGCCACCTTGTTTCTGTCATGCTTCTTATTTTTAAGATTTGTCGAGGAAACACTTGAAACTTCTTTTCTGTATTTTCTACAAATATGTATAAAAGATAAAAAGATCTTGTGCACTCCTTTGAATACACTATTTCCAATCATGGGTTTAATATGTTTGATTTAGATTATTTTAGAAAAAGCAAACCCTTTTTCCGTCACAGTCTGAATTGAAGTTTTTAGAAATAAGCTGCAATTTCAACCAAACAAATGTTATAGTTTATTGGTTATCTATTCAGTTGTAAAAATAAACATCTTGGGAGGCATTTTTCTTTGGTAAAGACTCGACTAACCTGAGGAATTAGTGTTTGTTGGGGAACATCAGAAGGTGTGACTGAAGCCAAAGCAGAAAGATTCTGAGTTTGATACGTATTCACAGGCATGGGTGCAAGAAGTTCCGAGCTTTCAAGCGAGAACTTGGATATCTCAACTTCTTCTTCCACTTTAAGTAAAAGAGTCTTCACTTGACCCCTAAGCAAGTCTTCCCCTGACCCTGGCGTGTTATTCATTCTGCTTCCTCTCTGCTTCGCCAATGGGGTATCAAGAAGAATTACCCCATTGGCGAGACCCACGATCGGGGAATCATTTGTTATGTCTATTAGTGCAGATGGATCCCATTGTTGCCTTGATTTTGAAGCTGACATGTTCTTTTCTGAATCTTCGATCTTTCCTGGAAAAAAAGAAAAAGCAAAATGAATGGTATCGTTTTGGTTCAGTTTAGAGATGAAGAAAAACAAAAATTTAACTTTCAGTAAAAGAAGAAAAAATCACTCACTGGAAACTGTGGTGGAGACGTCATTGGAAGCTGCAAAAGTATGTGTTCTTACTCTTCTGGTCGATGATGGGGTCTCCATTGAAAATCCAGTAAAGGATAATTAGCTAATAATGTCAAAAGTGAAATGCTTTGTACTGAAAAAGGTACCAGGAATTGCATTGCAGAAAACAAAGTTGTGGGGTTTATAAAAGAAGAAAGAGCATGAATATGATCGTTGACGCTTAAGCGTTTTTTCAGAAAAGGAAGTAGCCGTTAGTTTCTCTTTTGGTTTATGGCCTTTTTTTTTTTGTTTTTTGGCTGATGTTGGGTCTAGTATGGACTATGGCGTTTACCATCTTTTTACAAGTTTACAAACCTTGTGCCTGGTTATAACATTAAAAAACTGCAAATTCTGAAAAAAAAAAAATTGCTTAATAAAACAAATTAAAATATATGTTGTCTGAAATAATTTCGAAAAATTAGTTGTTTGTTCCTTTGATTTTTTTATTTTTATTTGGATCAGACAACATACGATTAAATGACCAAAATGAAACAAAATATTAAGATTAAAACGATAATGAAAATAAAATTAATATAAATATTAAATAAAATAGGTTAGTAATTAGAGGAGAAAAAAATTACACTAAATTAAATAAAAAATTAATTTTTATTTTATTGGCATTTTTCACTCTTCCTTAAACCCCTTCATACCCTTTTTCTACCTTCCTTCTAAATTTTTAAATAAATTTACCCAAATAAAAATTATGATCAATTATTAAACTATCCAACATATCATCTTGATTTTATTGTTAGAGAGAAAGAGAAGAACATTTATGTATAAAAAAATTAATAATATATATTCTATTTTATTAACGAAAAATTAGAAAAAAAAATACTTTAAAAATGTTTTTATTCGATTTTTTTTTTCTATTATCCATTACTCTTCATCTCATCTATACACTTCATTAACATGCACAACACAAACACAAATCATACAGTACAAACATGGCAAATCAAAATTCTACTTAGACACAATTATTTTATGTTAATTAGCTATGGACACATATTACTTACTTCTTTTTATTCCTGTATCATAGGAACAGTTCAGGTTTGCATATTTGATTGTACTCTTTTTTTTATATTTGAAATTAAAGAAAAAAAAAACATAAAAATTAAAAGGGTTGTTAGAACAGTGTGTGTGAAGAGTAAAGGGTAAGGTTTATACTTTTTCGGATAAAAGAATTTTTTTTTTCAATAATACCTTTTTAATGGACTGGGCCAAGAAGAGTGTAAACTCTATTTAACATGAACATTTAGTTTGTGGGTCAACTTAAACTCAACACAACCCATCTATTAGCAAACCAACACGGGTTGGGCTTATATGGGCTATGTTGGCCCGTATATATGCTCTAATATTGAGTCAATTTTATGGTTTTAGTTAATGATTTAATATAAGGTAGTTTAACTGAACTTTTAGATTCTTTTTATTTTTTTCAATGTTTTTCCCAAATAAATATTTGAAAATTTCAAAAAAATTAAGTATTCTAATTTTTATATATATAAAAAAAAAAGTTAAAAAAAAAACATTAAATCACTTTTATTTTATTTTTTAATTTATCGTTTAAAGTTCTAAAATAAAATGACTTTACAAAAATAAGGTAACATTTTACATATTTGAAGGCAGCTTCTCTAAAATGAATAAATAAATGAATCTAAAACAATAAATATTTGTTAAAAATAAAAGAAATACAATTAACTAGACAGTAATTGAAACAATTTATTTGAGTTTTTAAAAATGAATGTTGAATCCGGATATTGGATCCCAAATAATGGGAGAATGAATGTGCAGAGATTGGACATTAAAAGATGAAAAGGACGATGGTTTTATGGGGACTAAGGTTTGCCTTCTTTAAAAATGTGAACTTTAAACCCATTCACACCAATTTTGTCCCATTTCTTGAACATGTGCTGTGTAATAATAAGTACAAATCAAGAACACAAGGTTTATTGACTTGGCAATTCTTTTGGTCAACTTGACCCCATAATTACTATTTTTTTATACAGGATCCAATCTACACGTTATTATGCACAAAATATTTGTAAGACAAAATATTATTTTAATAAAAAAAAGTAGCATAGTTAATAGATATGTCACTAAATAAAATATATTCAAATGTCTTGTATATAAACAAAAATTATGATGAAAAACAAGAATTTAGAATTTTGTAATTAATTTGAGCACTTAGATTAAAAAGACAATAAACGGGTTGGTGTTTGGTTGCATGGATGAGAACATGCCATAACTGTTAGTAATATAATAGGTTATAAATGAGTATTGTGTTTGATATTTAAAGTTTATATATGTTAAACTTTGTTTCATTTATTTAAATTAATTAAATTTAAATTTTGAATTTTACTTGTTTGAAATATTAAATTTGATTTTTTTATCTATAAAGTATTTAAATTTATTAACTTGATAAGTATTTTTCATGTTAAAAGATAAACGAAAATAGTTTTAGTTAGAGATAATCTTTATTTTAAGATTAAGTTAAATTTAAACTCAAATTTTAATATGAATATATATGCATACATTAACGTTAAAAAAATCACTTAAACACAGTAGATATGAAAGTTTTGTTTGACTATATAATTTACCTTGTGATATCTATTATCTCGTTTATAAAAATTTCAATTGTTTAACTTTAATTCAGATTTGTAAAAGTAAATAATTATATAATTACAAAATTACTTAGATATTTATTTTAAAGAGATAGGAAAAGACTAATTTTGAATAAAAAATAAAATATATAAAACCTGTAAAAAAATAGTATATTTATTAAAAATATAAATATACATTTTTGATTTATTTCCCTACATGAAGTAATTTAGAATTTTGGTCCAATTTGAATTAAAATGTATTAATTAGGGTTCATAGAGTCTGAGTGGAATCTTTGAATTTTGTAGTCCACGCGTTGTCCCAAATTGAAGCATCCTAACAAGACACAGTGCAGTGGAAAACCAGAGTCAAGTGATGAAGTCAAAGTCTATTTTCTTATTAAATTTATTTTCAGCACAAAAAAATAGTTGATTGGGTGAATGGTGGATACATAAATACTCACACACACCAATATCCTCAACTCAACCAAACCAATGCATACTCGAGTTATGTTTTGATTTGGTTGGTGAAAATGCTTTTATTTCTTTGAAGAATAGCATTCTAGCAAATAATACTTGCACTTCATGTTATTTACACAATCTTGAGTTTCATTCAAAATTCAAAAGCTGTCTGAATTTGTTAACTAATAAATTAATAATATGGATTACAGATTCATTTGTTAATCTGTAATAATAAAATCATATTAAAATTGTGTGAATGTCCTGTCATAATAAATAGGTGTAGAAAAATGAAAATGTCAGAAAACAACAACTCTAAGGACCCAGGACAACCAACAACAGTGAAATAGCAATTCATTTGATTATTGTCTGATTAAATGATATTATTTATTTTTAAAGACTTGGTCAACATTAGTGTATTTATTAGTATTCTAATCTCTGCCTTGATTTTTGGATATTAAATTCAGAGGAATATAAAATTATCAAATTAAGTGTGTAAGTGGCACTACTAATAACTTATACTTCAGACCAATATGTGTTCATCTTTAGTGAAATTACAAATTTTCTAAAGTTTACATTTTTTTTTAATGGGAAGTCATAAAGTAGTTTTTTTTGTTTGTTTTCTAAATAATCAAAGAAATGGTTAAAGAAATAAATTGGAACAGACAGAAATTCTGAAGAATTGATTTGGCATGACATGTCCTAAAATGAAGTAGCTATTGATCTATATTGAGCTTAATAACAAATACTAACTCTTTAAGAAGAGTTATCTCCTAAAAAAGGTGTATCAGATGAGATGCAGAATCAAAATTTAAGGGTTGAAGCTTAAAATAAATGAAGACATGCATAAAATGAGTTAAGAATCGAAACAAAGTGAGTCCTCCACCAAACTCTTAGGTGTTTAAAATGAATAATTAGGAAAAAGCAAAAAAAAAAAAAAAAAAGGCTAACATGGGGAAGTGACAGCTAAGTTGAAGAACGAAGAATTAAAAAAGAAAATTTACAATTCCCAATGGGAAGGAATTATTGGAAGTAGTTTTGGTTTGGGCAAGGCCATTTTTCTGTTCTTCTCTCAAAGTTTTTGTTTTTTTTTTTTTCATTCAAAAGTCTCTTTTGACCACCACCACCTTCCACCTTCTTCCCTTCTTCGTCGTCCCTGCTTCCTTGTTTCCTTTCTCCTATTTCTCCTTCTCTCAAACACAATCATCCGCACTACACATAAACCTCGCAATTTTTTCTCTCTCTATATCTCTCTATGATAATGAGTCCATGAATGGTAACACCTTCTCATTCTTCCTCTGATCTCTCTGCCATTCTTTCATCATGGGCATCTGTTTCTCCGCCACAAAGGTCAGCGGCTCCAGCAGCAACAACGCCGGCGCCTCCAATCGCAACCGCAAATGTTCGTCGCATGTGCCGACGGAGACCGTGACGGCGCAGAAGCAGCAGCCGTCGCAGGGTCAACGGCGGCGCGTGCCGGAGAGTTCGCAGAAGCGCCCACGCGCCAAAGAGAAAGCTTGCGTGCGTCGCCAAGGGGGGCACGTCCCCTGCGGAAAGCGCACGGATTTCGGGTACGAGAAAAACTTCGACAAGAAATTCTCGCTCGGGAAGTTGTTGGGACACGGCCAATTCGGGTACACCTACGTTGGGATAGACAAAGCAAATGGGGATCGTGTCGCCGTCAAGAGACTCGAGAAGAACAAGGTATTCGGTGTTATCTTTTTTGTTCTTCTACGGATACAGGATACCCAGTTTAGATTTTATGATCGTTATGCGGTAATGGAAAAAAAAATGTTCTTTTTCCAATTTTGGTTAATGGGTCAGGAAGAATTATGTTCTTTTTTTGGTTCGCGGTTCTGGAGGTACTGTTCATTTTGGTGCTGGAGATTCGTAAATTCGTTTAGAATATGGCCTAATGATGAGTTTTAGTTACTGTTTTTATTTATGTTGCTTCGTTAATTAAAAAGGGGTTTTTGGAATGTCCACTGATTCCCCCGCTGCATCTTATTTTGTTCGACGTTGACCTCGACTAACTCGAATTTCTGATTACGAGGTTGAAGTTTTTATATGCCCAGTTTTTATCAGACATAACAAGGTTGATTGGTTATGCCTTTTTCTGCAATCTGTATATTAAGCCACTTGGTACCTTTTTTTTCTTTTGCCCCTCTTCTTTGTAGAAGGTAGGCTTACAAGTTGATGACAATTCCGTTTTTCATTTCACTTTAGCTCACCGTTAAAGGTCTTGATTTAGCCAATTAATGCTATACGGAATGGTTTGAATTCGAGCGTGTTACATGTTCTACAACCAACAAATCATATCCTTGATGTGAAAAACTTATAAGGTAGAACTAGTCAGTGTTGATTCCGATGTGAAAATCCACTTCCTGATCCGTTTCCAAATACTGCACTTAAAACAATAGAGCGGCAGGGTAATCATGAATCTGGCTACGTTGTTGATGCCTGCAATTGGATTGAATATATGTGAAATTTAATTTGTGTTCCGAAGTTTTACTCTAAGCTCTCTTTAGTGTTTTCTTATTTATGTTCCAATTTGTCATAATATGAGGTTTCGTGCATTCCTGAATCATTCCTTGAATTTGATGGCAGATGGTTCTCCCTATAGCGGTTGAGGATGTTAAGCGTGAAGTCAAGATATTGAAAGAACTTACAGGCCATGAAAATGTGGTTCAGTTCTATAATGCTTTTGAGGATGATTCATACGTGTACATAGTTATGGAGTAAGTTACTTTTGTGTTTAGTCTCTTTTTTATGCTGTTTCACTGTGTTCGTATGATTTTTGAGCATTACTTAACTGCAATATATTCGGGATATTTCTTTTGGAGCTGATTCATCAAATCATTTGTGTTGTGTTTATACTTTCTGATATTCTTTTATATATACATCGATGTTATTATTAACATGAACTTCGTAACAATTTCCTTCTTAGGTTATGTGAGGGTGGAGAACTGCTAGATCGGATATTGGCCAAGTAAGTTTCCTTGAATGTGATTTTCCCCCCTTGTCTGAATGGCTCCTCAGACTGTTTACTGCTCAAATTTCAGAGCCATGATCCCTAATAACTCCAAGTATTTGTGTTTAACAATATGTTTTTTCTTATCGTGGAACTTAACTCTGTCTGCCTTCATGTTTATCAGGAAGGACAGTCGTTATACCGAAAAAGATGCAGCTGTGGTTGTAAGGCAGATGCTGAAGGTTGCGGCTGAGTGTCATTTACATGGGTTGGTTCATCGGGACATGAAACCAGAGGTGTGGTCCAGTTTACTGGCATATCTAAGTAATATGGAGTTGTATATGCTACTATATTAAATATTTTCCTCTTTTGCATGCAGAATTTTCTTTTCAAATCAACCAGAGAAGATTCACCTTTAAAAGCTACCGATTTTGGTTTGTCTGATTTCATAAAGCCTGGTGAGCAAAAGTATTTGAATTATAAATTGGTTTGTCTCCTTTTGCATTCAACTTGGTCTCGCAATCTTTATTTGAAAGTTATGATTTTCTCTCTTTGAAAACAGGAAAGAGGTTTCAAGATATTGTTGGTAGTGCTTACTATGTTGCACCAGAAGTGTTAAAACGAAAGTCAGGTCCTGAGTCTGATGTATGGAGTATTGGTGTGATTACATACATATTGCTTTGTGGGAAGCGACCATTTTGGGATAAGACTGAGGATGGTATCTTCAAGGAGGTATGTTTCATGTTAAAACATGAGTCTCCTGTAATTTATGTGGGATTTTGATATCTTCTTGTTTCTTTAAGAACAAGAATAAATGTTTGGCCTTTACTTTCATACCTTCAACTAAAAACTTGAAAAATCTCTTGATATTACATTTCATTTATAATCTTGTCACATGCAGGTCTTACGGAACAAGCCTGATTTCCGGCGGAAACCATGGCCAACCATAAGCAATGCTGCAAAAGATTTTGTGAAGAAATTGTTGGTAAAAGATCCCCGTGCAAGATATACTGCTGCTCAGGCTCTATGTACGTATCCAACTGATTTCTTATTATGAGAAAGCTGTTTATTACATCATCTAGTTTCCTTTCCTTTAACTAATTACTTTTTTATTACTGCCTCAAAGTTAGAACGTTCAACAATGCTTTAAGCACTGAATTTATCTTATTTGAAATGAATGAATGTTTTTCAGTTTTAATGATAGTTAATATTTAAGCTACGCGTATTACAAAAATGGCTCTCATTTTAGACTTTCCATCATGTATCCCACATTTTAAAAGTTCGATTTTTTTCTTATCACTTGAGACCAATTTCTCTTTCAATTAAAATGGTTGCAATTATTTTAAATGATGTTAAATAAAATGGAAGTTTTTTTTTTTTTTTAAATGAAAGACTAACATGTGGGACAGTATTATGCAAAAATTGCATCTCAACAAGATTAGCATCCCATGATCCACTTAATCATTTGTCACATATTAAAATATAATAAAAGGGAAAAAAAATCCAAAATTCATGCATGGACAAAGCCATAACTTATGAAAAGAATTAGGAAAACCTGTACTCAGGTAATGCAAACCTATTCCTTAAAAACCTAAAATATATACAACTTGACATAAAATACAATGAATTAAAATGTTACCTATTATCTAAATCAAAATTAATCATTATGTCAGTACAAATAAAATAGAACTTGCTGGATGAATTATTGAAGTACAAAAGGATGGTGGACAAATTAAAAAAAAGAAGTAAAAGACAAAGAAAAATATTCTACATAATTGATTGCACGTAAACCAAAAAGAGCACAGTTAAGTTATCTTGAAAAGAAGAAAAGAGGGACATAACCATTGCTGCAAGTAAGCAACACTGTCCTTGCGCCAAGTAAATTTACTGTGCAAGTATGCAGCGGTGACAGTAAATTTACAATGGGTAAACTGGTTACCTAAATGCCACTAGATAATTAAATTGTTGTCATTTTCAAAATTAGTGGGTGGCCTAGTTATCCTTACATATTATGAAATGGATAGAGCTGCTCAACTCTGTTACTTGTGCGGCCAAGCTTGGTTTACTGGATCAATAATGCATTAGTTTTTCATAGATTTTTTGTTTCAGTAGAAACTTAGCAATTATGATAAATTTTGTTTCCTTACAGAGTTTCCCCAATCTAATAATTCAGAGTCAAACATAACTGTGTTCTAACTATCTAAACATATTTAAAATAAAGCCGTACCCTAATGTCATGTATAAACGAATTCTTATATTTCCAGCACATCCATGGGTTAAAGAAGGAGGAGAGGCATTAGAGATTCCTATTGACATATCTGTCCTGAACAACATGAGACAGTTTGTGAAGTATAGTCGGTTGAAACAGTTTGCACTAAGGGTGAGAAAAGACAAATCAATTCAAACCTTTGCATGTTAGAAGCAATGGAACTTGTTTGATGCCAATTTTTTGTTACTTGATTATCATGCAGGCATTGGCTAGCACACTTAATGAAGAAGAGTTGTCTGATCTAAAAGATCAGTTTGATGCCATAGACGTGGACAAAAATGGTTCTATTAGTCTTGAAGAGATGAGACAGGTAACCCATTAATCAACTGCTTTCTGAATATATTAAAGCCAAACACATTACTTATCAATTGGTGAGCAATTAACCCCTTAAATATAGTTTTCCCTGCTTTGATCTAAAAGACCATATTTTGTTCAGGCTCTTGCTCAAGATCTCCCTTGGAAGTTGAAAGAATCACGTGTGCTAGAGATATTGCAAGCGGTTAGTATCTATGATGATCTTATGGAGGCACCACATTTTTGTTTGTTACTTATCAGCCATTTTTTGACTAAAAATTTGAAACGTGGAGTTTTTTGGTGTTTAATTATATGAACTAGTATATTGGTCTCTGCATTACATAGGATAAATACTTATTTATAAATTATAACTATAATTCATAACAAATAAATATTTTTAAATTTATAAACTATATTATAATTAATTTTCAGAATAAATAATTTTTTTCAAATTAAAATAGATAGGAGGTTTAGAAAATCAAATATACATGTAAAGATAAAAGAAAATTAATTTCAGATAATTGAGAAATATTCTTTAGCTAACTTTAAGAATAGTGTGTGAAATGTACTTCTCAAGTAGAGAAGAAGAGAATGTTAAGAATCCTTAATTGAGAAAGTGGTGGAGTGAGAGTTTCACTTTCCAAGTTAGAGATTCCAACTTATAGGGAGTGGATTTCTCTCTCTTTTTTATAATAATTGTATATTTTTAATGAGACAATAGATGTTGATTCCCCTAATCACTCTCTATTCACCATTGTGGCTTTTTTCTTGTGTGCTGGCAGATAGACAGCAACACAGATGGGCTAGTGGATTTCACTGAGTTCGTGGCGGCTACATTACATGTACATCAGTTGGAGGAACATGATTCTTTCAAGTGGCAGCAACGGTCACAGGCTGCTTTTGAGAAATTTGATTTGGACAAGGACGGCTACATTACTCCAGATGAACTTAGAATGGTTGGTCTAATGTCTTGCTCAAGCACCTGGAACATTTTTTTTATGATAAATTCTACTTAGAAATTAGTAAATAGTAGCCCTGCAATAAAATACTTAATTCAGTTTTGCATCATTCATCAAAGTTTATATTTTGAGAGAAGGAAAGTATGGTGGTTAAGTGCCCACTGGAAAGATTATATATTTGTAGAGTAAAGCTTTTAACATATTTGCTGCAAGCAACTGATATCATTTTGTTGGTTGTGTAGCATACGGGTTTGAGAGGCTCGATCGATCCATTGCTTGAGGAAGCGGATATTGATAAAGATGGAAAGATCAGCTTACCAGAATTCCGCAGACTTCTAAGAAATGCAAGCATCGGTTCTCGATCCGTGTTGAGCCCGAACAACCATCGAAAGATCTAGATTAGATGTGTTTCAGAGGTTGAGATAGCTGAGAAGATGAGAGTGATGAATTTGCTTTAAGATGATCTGCTATGCTCTTTGTGCTGAAGCCCTTGTTGTGCATATTTTGCACTCTGACCATGATTATATGGAACTCTGAAACTACATTTATGTTGACTATGGCATACCGCACAGCAGAATTGTGTGTTAAGCTTAGCGTAGAGGACCATGTCAAGAGGTGTTTAATAGTGTGTGTAGACCCTGCGTGGATTATGGAGTTGAGGTATCAGAGTTTCATCAGTGTACATCATTTAAGTGCAAGGCTTTTCTGGGCTTGTTTGTGCAATACATGTAATGTGTAATACTGTAATTATAAATAAAAGTCTTCTTACCCCCCTCCCACCCTCAAAAAATATCCAGCAAATAATGCTCAAATGAAATATATTTAGATTTCCATTAATGGCTGTTTTCTGGTTGCCTGCAGAAAAGTTATGGCATGCTGTTTTTATTAATTTTTTCCCCTTTAAATATTTGCATTCTAGAAAAAAAAAAAACTTTCTTTTATCTTTTGTGGATTTAAAAGTTTAAGACAATATTAGTTATTTAATCAATTATATGGTTTAGAGATGAGATGGAGAAATGATAGATGTTATCAATAATGACAGATATATAGTATAAGGAAAATGTTAAATATTTAGGATATTCGATAAGATATATAGAAATCGGTAAACGCATTATATTGCAAATTAGTGAAATTTTTTATAAAAATATTTTTTTATAATGTTTTTTTTCGTAATGTAAATATGATACGTTTAACCATTTATAAAAAATTTAGATATACATGTATCAATATTCATAATGTGCATGTATAATATTTATAGTATAAGAAGAAATTAAGAAATTAAGTGATAATATTATTAAAAATAGGAATATCCATCATATTTGTTAATTCTTTAAATTTCTCTTGAAAGAAATAAAGGCGTTACTAATTGAAATAGTTATTTAATTGATCATCTCTACACACTTTTCTTATGCTAGTTTATATTTGTAAAGATAATATATTTAATTATTTCCTTATTTTTTTTCCTTTTAATCTGACAAAATCCAAGTATTTATTGACTTTAAAAGCATATCTACGTTCTTCGCATTTTCTCTCACATGTTTACATCGTCAGAGTCTCAAATATAAGCTGTACTTATTGAAGCATAATTGTTTTTACAATTCTTTTATGATTAACTGGTTAACTTGTAATTTTTTTAATATTAGTTTCTAATTCAAAACTGATGATTTTTTAAAATAGGAGAACTAAAATTGTGGGAAAAAAATTAGAGGACCAAAATTGTGAATGAGAAATTAAAGAAAATATAATTTATAATTTAGCGTAATTATTATTTTAGGGTGAGGATTAAATTATTAGAAGATTTGGGCTAGTTTGATGCGTAGAGGAACCAAGCAAAAGGGGAGTATTAATGTTTGGAGGCATGGAGAAAAAAAAATTAGAAAAGAGAGTTTTACAGTAATAATTAGGGGAGTGCAAATAGAATCTTATTCTTAAATGGGCCAAAGAACAATAGCGAACAAATAGGCTCAAAAAGAGCCCATCTTATTCAGGCTCAACACTCGCCAAAGGAGTCGCGGAAATGGATGCATCTACTATGTTTAAATTTTGATATAAATAATTATAGTTATATGAAATTATAATTTAACGATTAAATTAAAACAAATAATATATATATATATATATAAATTATTAATAGTGTAATTATAATTTGATTCTGACCTATATAAATATACATGGAAAAGAAAATGAGAAAAAAGAAAAAAAAAAAGTTATGGTAACTTATATAAGGGATCCATTGATTAAGACTTAGAAACGTGTGGCTGCAAAAGCTGTGGTGTGTGGTCCTAAATGGGATCATGCATGAGACAAAGAATATGAATTATTGTTCATCTTCTGGTCTCAAAATGATTTAGTCCTTTTAGTCTCTTTCGAGTCAGTGTTTATAAATATTTTCCAAGTATATTATTTTATATTATATACTATTAACTATGTTTAAGTGTTTTCATCACATAATTATGGATAATAAACTGTCTTTTATAATATACTCTAGAAAATAAACACAAAACCCCTACCTAGGTCAAGAGATTCGACACTTTCTGATATTTGATATTATAATATTGACTCAATATAAAATTATTTTTAATATTTTAAAAACAGAAATTTCATCTATAAAGATAAAAACAATAAAGTATACTTTTGTTTAGAAATTAAAAACTTGTTAACATAAAAAATAACCATTACTTTTTTTTAGATTATTTTTAAGCGTATTATTCAATTAAGTAATATATTTAATATTTTTTATGGATAAAATAATCAAATATAGTTTTTATCAAAATTAATGTATAAAAGAATTATTATAAACGTTTAAGTAAATTAAAATTATTTTTTTTAATAAAAACACAATGTGCAATTATAATATATAGTATTAAATAAGAAATATATAACTTGATTAAATTTAGCATTTGAATTTTTTTAGTATCTTAATTCTAAATATTATTTATTACCTTAATCATATTAATTAATATATTCTTGAATAATTAATCGTATATATTTTTCGGATTTCATTGGTCACAGAAATGGAGCAATCAACGTGTTTTTGCTTAACTCAGAATTTAGTTCAAAGACGCAAAATATGTTTCTACCACTCAACCTTCTGATGCTAATAACCACTTATAGGACCTAAAATTAATTAATAAAAATAAAGAAACAGTTCTAGAAGATAAGAAACATTCATATGGTAGTGGAATTTTGAAAACAACGTTTGACAAATCATACAATACTTACTTCTCTTGGACCAAATATGAACTGTTTCAAAATTCAGAATTCAGAATTGGATAAACACAACCGTAAAAATGTTACTTTATTTATATGCTAACGTTGATTTGTGCTGGCAACACAACCTTTTATTATACTAATCAATGTCACATTCATTATTAGAATAATCAAATTAGTAAAAGAAAATTAGTCTTAATTTTCATTATTTTCTGCTGTTAATTGGTTTCCAGCAAAATGAAAGAGATTATTGTGATATTAAAGATTTCCTCTTTAATTTGATTTGATTCTAATTAGCTTAGATATAATTTTTTTTTTCTTTATCATTGTGAACTTCTTCATCGTTCTTATTAAGAAAACATTGAAATCTTCTTAGTGTTGGACACTGATATACTAAAAGTGACAAAACATGAGAATAAGTCCAGTTTGTGAAAAACGAATCTTTGAACTGGCTTGCCAAAAATGTTTAAGCAAATTTTAAGTTTATTATTTTATAAAAATAATTTCAATTGATAAATTTTATTAAATAAACTAAAAATATATTAAATTCTTAATCTAAATTTGGAACCTTATGTGAAAAAATATGGATGGATGATGAAATTTGATTGATGATGATAGGCGATTAAAAGAGTGTTTCATTTTTTTTAATTTTTAAAATTTGAATGACTCATGTTTATATATATATATATATATATGAAAACATATAATTAAATGTACGGATAGATTATTAGAAATTTCTTGAATAATTCTAAATTCATTTTAATTAGAAATAATTTAAGTATAATATTTCTAAAAATTTCTCAGATTATTTTTAAACAATAAATTAGCTAAAATTAAATTAAATGATTAGATCTTTTAATAATAGATTATTTATTCTATTTGACCTAAACTTAAGTACCTGTTCTAATTCACGAAATTATAAATAAGTAAAAAATGATAAAATAATTAAAATAAATTAAATAATTTTATTACAGAGAATATACTATTTTTAAATATTCATTAACGTGAATATCGGAATATAATAAAAAAAATATATTCTCAGTAGATGAAAAATTTTTAATATAAAAAAAAAAATCTCGAAAAACTCACAATAATTAAGAAAGAAAATTTGATACGAGGATCTCTTATAACTTTCGACCTTACTACTAACTTCTCACACCAAGAACATTAAAAATAAAAAATTCAGTTAAACTCAAAATTTAAATTTGCATTAGATTCATAGATGTTGGCATCAAGAAGCAGTTTAGCATAAAATTTTGGAAACTTCTGGAGGGGTCCATTTCATGCCATTCGTCTTTGACAAATGTAAGGGAGATTAAAATTCAAAGAATAGCTGTTCATGATTTAAAATTCAAAACCCTAATTTGTAATCAAGTAAAGGAAGTAGTATTGCAATTTTCTTCCATAAAACAAATATCTGGCATATATAGTCCCTGCATTTGGATTCACATACACTAACACTTAACTAATCAAATACATTCACTTTACGTCTTCTTATTTTAATGCCCTTATTAGTTATATTATATTTTCACACAAACATCACCATCATTGCTTCATACATATAAATTCCAGAAATAGGGTAACAATCTCTTCTTCCACACTTCAAATTTAAATTAAATTATGGAACATTTGGAATTTCATCACAATATCTGCTCTTCTCTGATCTCATTCATCATTAATTAGTTTAGTATGGTACTATGACGATATATACTATGGTCTAATTTTATCAACTAAAATATAAGTTAAATTATTGTTTCTACAACTAGTTAACTAACTTGCTTGCATGTTCGCATTTCTTGTTTCTAGAAATCATTTTCCTATTGACTTTACAGCCACAATAAACTTTCGAGAAGAATAACATTATGGACAAAAGAAAAGAAGAACACGCAACTTGTCGGTGAAAAAGAACAAAGATTATGATCGGAAATATTAAGGCGACCTTTGGGTTAGCAGAAAAGTCTACACCGCAACCAAAAATGGAAGAACTGTAATTTATATACAGATTTTTTTATATTACATCTCACTATTACCTTTTATATAACTTTTTCCATTAAATTTTTCTATAAATACCAAATTTATATTTATAATCTGTCTCACAGTCATGCTTATTTTAATTAAAAGAGTGGAGATTAAGTTAAAAGTTAATTCAAACGTAATGAGCCAGTAAAGTATATAATGGTAATGAAAGGGATGAGTCACGTTCAATTGAAACGATAGATTATAAGTAAATAGGAAACATTACTTTCATGTCAATTTGAATGAGTGAGAAAACCAGTGGGGTCGTGCAACTTGTAACTAGCATTCCACTTGTAGCATTAGTGGAACCATAAGATATATTTGGTTTTTGTTTCTAGAATGAAGATCGACAAATACACCAACATCATCATATATATAATCTAAATATTGTGTCTATGTCTTGATTATCAACATATATTTTTTTATATTAGGTTTAAAAGTAATCAATCACATATATATTTTTAATAGAATATTTTATTTATATCAATTTTTATGGTTGGTCGGGTCTTCATGAAAATTATAAATATTTTGTTCTTGAATTTTGATGTTAGTCTTCACCAAAAGACAAATGAAGTGAAAAACAACGAAGAGATAAAATGTTGGAAAAAGATACCAAGTTATGTGGGGACAAAGGCGATGTTCTAGATAAAAAATATACTACATTTATTACACAGGCGTTGATTTTCGGCCATGCAAGTTTTAGTTTAATTTTTAATATATTAATTATATATAAAGATCATTTTTAAAAATTCCAAAAATAAATATGAAATTATATTACTATATGTGTACCGGATAAAAAACTCTTCCCTCAAAACATATCTTATTCGAATCGACAAGTTCTTTATCATCAGTAAACAGAATTCTAAGAATATCAGTGTACCATTATTAATATATTAATAGAATTTTGAAGATCGGTGTTTAATAATATTTTGAAGATTTTGACATTTAATTATATCTCGAGAATTTTAATATCGATTACGATTTACCTAGGTAATCTATTTGTGATTGTTCATTATAAATATAAGGTATCACATCAAATCTTAATTTTACTTTCTCAATACTCTTTATCCTATATCTTTATATCTTTTGTTTATTATTCCATTTAATATTCAAAACGAAGATCAATGACTAGCATCTGGAATATATCTCCGAATAATATTCGACTCGTATCAAATATTATCCGTATTAGTACAATATGTTTAATAAATTATTTTCAAAATAATAATGATCTATTTTCATTGATAAAAAGAAAAAGATGACATTTTGTAGATATAAGTAAATTTGAATTAATTTAATTTAATATTAAGATAAAAATAAATATAGAAATGCGTAAATAGGAAAGTGATGTTTAACTGAGAAGAGTGGTGGTGGTAGCCCAGAGAGAAATAAGATAAGCGAAAGGTATGCCAGATACGTCTTGAGTCAGCTAACGCCCACTGGATAAGTTCCATTCCGTGTCTCTAAATCCAAACACATCCAAAACCACGCTTATATTATATTCTCTGTGGGCACCACACACAAACACTCTCTCTCCTCTCTTTTATATATTCACAACCCTAATCCCATTCCCTTCATCACATTCGCATCCCCAATTCCCAAATCAAAACTTCTCGTAACTTCACAACTACCAGATATGATTTCTTCTGTTGCCTTTCCACAGTCTCTTCCCGCTGCAATCTTCTCCGGCAACGCCGTCGCCTCGCCTTCCTCTCGCGTCAGATCCCGCCCAATAGTCGCCTTTGCCACCGCCACCGCCACCGCAACCGAGGAAGCTCGCTCTTCCTGGACCGAGAAACCACGCCCTTCGTATCTAAACTCCTCCTGCTCTTCTCTCTATGATATCCTCGGCATCCCCGCCGGCGCCTCCAGCCAGGAAATCAAGGCGGCGTATCGGCGACTCGCCAGACTCTGCCACCCAGACGTGGCGGCGATCGATCGGAAAAACTCCTCCGCGGATGAATTCATGAAGATCCACGCCGCCTACTCCACTCTCTCGGATCCTGACAAGCGCGCGAACTACGATCGGAGCCTGTTCCGGCGACAACGGCCGCTGTCGACGCCGGCGGTGTTCTCCGGGTACACGCGTCGGAACTGGGAAACGGATCAGTGCTGGTAGTGAGTCATTGAGTGGACTCGGCCGAGCGAATTAGAGAAGACGCGGTTATTGAAAAGCGCCTTTCCTTGCATATAAATTATTGATGACTAATTAGTTAACGTAGAATAGACGGCCTCTGGTACTCAGTGCTACTTGCCATTTGTAGTATAAACTTCTCATCAAAATTTTATGGATGAACAAAAAAAACAGAAAACAAAATTGAAATTAGTACATTCGAGTTCCCAGTTACAAGTTCGTTACTTGTTTTATTAGCGAAAGTTTTCTTTAATTAGTTGAAAGCATCTAACTTTTATGAGTAATTAGGCACGATTAGTTCCTGAAATTGAGAAAAGCAGAAACATGATTGAGTATAGAAAGTTTTCTTCGATGTTTCTATTTTCGGTGATTGAGATCTGTGATGTTGATTGGGTTAGTGGCTAGTTAACCTAAACTGCAAACAAAGTTAATTGGCTCTTTTTGAATACAAATTTGCTTGCTTGGGGTAATGCACACACCCTAGAAATTGGGAATCTTTAGTTGGTTATATTATTTATCATTAAAATTAAAAGTCAACACCATTTGGCGTGTTCATAGTTGTTTACCATAACGAATTGGTAGAAGCCGAAGGTTTCTAGAAGACGAGGTTACCGTGCCGTATGATCGATTCCACTGTCGGTTGATTAATTAATGGTTGATTTTATTTTTTTAATTTTAATTCCGTGAATATAGTTTTTCAGTTTTGCTTTTGGAATGATCGAAACAAAAGTTCCTAGTTGGAACGCACATGAGGGGGACAAGGGAAGAAAAGTAAGGTGCGTGTTTCCATTGAAATTGTGAAATTGTGTGGACAGTTAGCCGGTGAAGAAAAGTTTGTTTATTGTTTGTGTTGATTAATTAATGTATTGAAGTTACATGTAGATATCTGTTCAATCTATTTAAAATTGGTGGATTGTCATTGGCTACAACATCTGCCACAGATGCATTGCATAACTAGTATTAACATTTCTCACACTATACTCCAATAATACTTCTCCGACCTTTTATTTAAACTTTCTCCCTATTCATTTTCTTAATAATCATCTAATACATTATTCTTCCTACATCGGCTAAGACCCACCATTATTATAATAATAATAATAATAAATAACATATTAATAAAGATTATTGTAATATATATATATATATATATAAATAAGTTTTTTATAATTATTTTATGGAAATTAAAATTATAAATATAATTATAATTGTAAAAAAATTCACAAAATATATTTTTCTATCTGATGATTTTTTAAAATATTTTACACCTTTTTTTGAAAAATATTATAATTTTATAGTAATAAAATCGTAAAAATTATTCAATCACAATTTTTTTATTTTGATTTAAATTTTATTTTAAATTAAAAGTAAATTATATTTAAATTTTATGTTTGATTTAAATAATTATTTAATACAAAATCAAATCAACCGAATCATCCTAAAATATTTACTTAATTAGTTTAAATATAACATTATTCTATTTATTTAATTAGTAAGCCACATAAAATTAGAATAGTTTTTGCACAATCCTCTTATTCATAAAACTATCGCATTACCACAACAAATAATTACTATTACACAACCATCACTTCAACAATCTCATATCAATTCACAGAACAAAAATTTATCATACATAAAAAAATATATAAAAAAAATAAAAATAATTATTTATATATTTCCTTTTAGTTTTTTTTATCGTGTTTAGTAATATGGAGACCCGTAAAAAAATAATATTAATTATTTGATTGAATAGAAGTAAAATAAAAATAATTTGAGTCCTACTAATATTTTTCATTTAATTTATCATTATTTTTGTTAATCTCTTTATTTGCTTATATTTTTATAATTTTAATTTTATTTTCACATTTTTTACTTGTTTATTTCTATTTATTTCAGTCAAAATATTTTTTTTTCATTTTTCTTCATTTTTTAACTAAACCATTTTTATTTTCACTCATTTCTATTATTTTTTTATTATTATTATTTTCCTTTTCATTCTTTTAGTTTGTATAATTTCATCCAAAAAATATAAAAGAGTCCATTTTATTTGTGAAAAACACTTTTTATTTGTGAATAATACGTGGCTTATAATTATTGAGAATTAAATAGTAGTAAAAAGGAATGAGAAATGATAATAAAGGAAGTGAAAAGGTATTATTTTCCACCTCGTGGAGGTGACTTGTGTGGATGTTTGAAAAATAATTATATAATTGAGATGTTATTCTATGTTTGGTTCTAGAAAGAAAATGAAAGATAGATAGATGTGTGTAGCATATGCATATCTATCTATTTAGCCATGAATGAGACAACATAATAAAAACATATCCTTTTCCATCATCACCCTAGTGGACCAGAAACTATCTTCCAGAGCACAATCATAAATATTATTCAAGGAGACACCATGAAATCACAGATGAGAGAGAAGAAGAGCTTCTAGATGCATAAACAAAAACATAACCTTCTAGATTCATTTCTGGACCCTATAGAGGCTGCTCGCTATAGTGCTATGCTACAAGACAAAACCACCAATTCATGCTTTATAATTCGACCAAAAAAATACAAACCTTTTCTTTCTTTTCTTCTTTCATTAAGTACATTATAAGAAAGAAAGCATACACATTTATGAAATGATGTCCATGTCTTTAAGTTAAAATATCATAATAAAAAGTAAAACAAAAGTTTTTTTTTTTTTCACATATGTAACAATTAAATTGAATTTTTAAAATTGTATTGATGATGGGTTATTTGAGTTCTAGAAGGAGGTAAATTTAAAACGAAGATGTGCATTGATTTGGCAAAACAAAGTTGTCCAAGATTCCTCATGATACGTGGGAGAGAGATGATAGAGAATGTACTTACTCAGACTAAGTCTTCAAGTTTTCTTTAATAGTTTAATAGTTTAGATTGAATACTTGTAATTACACTTCAACGCTTAAATTTGTAAAGAATTTAGTTGTAGTAACTAATGGTGAATTTGGGTCAGTAAACTGAAGACTGATCCAGATTCTTCAATTTAAACCGAAACCTCATCAATTATATGCTGTAAGGAGAATTGATATAAGATTGAAGACTGACTGGTACCTATCCTGTATAAAAAATATATATAAAATAATAATGAATTAAATTTCAAATTCACTAGAATTTAAAGATTCTCTATATCAACAAATATCATCAAAATCTCTCATTATTTAGAAATACCAAACATTGACTTTCACTGGACCATAGTTTTATACTTACTTCCGTTCACAAATTTTTTTCTTCCTTCAAACCTCGTGCATACTAGAAACCAGAAGAAAAGTAATGTATAATATATGAACAAGATTTGTTACAGTTGAACTTAATAATAATAATCTATAACTTTACTTTGTGATTTTCAACAATTGCCTCTTAGGTTGAATGTTTTTTATTTATCAGTTTGATTGTTCAAAGGAAGCTTTAAAGAATGAAGGTACGAATTTAACAGGAATGCATTCAAATTATTTGTAAATGTGAAAGAAAGATAATTACTCTTCGATAAACAACATACTGAAAATCTAAAGACATTTAAGAATATAACTTTGAAGATATAAATAAAGGTAGCCAAACACTACCTTCTTAATAAATAAATATGAGATGTTGTAAACCTTTTGTGTTTAATTTGTATAAATAAATAAAAAAATACTATTTTTTACTCTCGCAACAGATAGATAGTGGAATAATGGGTGAAGCTTCACTCTAAATTTGTAACTTTCGTTTTTTTCAATAGGTCCATGAATGTGTGATTAAGTTTTGGGTCCGAGTGAGAGCAAAATTCTTAGATGCAGGCCCAATTCAAAAGTTTTGGGTCCGTAGATAGTGGGCCCCTAAGGTGTATTCAAAATATAAGAGCATATTTTTTTTTTCAACCATTTTAGATTTCATAACTCTCCTTCACTTCAACCAAACTTTTCCAAGCATTTTTTACCTTTATCGTACGATTTATTAACCAAGTTAATGAACAAATCGAGTTTCAGATGAATTTTAAGGATTCTGTTCATTTTCCAATACTCAAATGAAAAGTAAAAAGTTAAACTTGATAAATATAGAAAAAAAAGCCTTAATCTTATAAAAAATTTCTTACATAAATTATAATTATATAAATAAATAAGACTCTACTTTTTATTAAAAAATCTTTAAGATGACGTATTTGTGTATTTTTTTTTTTTTATAATATACTATTAACCTTCTTATTTATATTTAATATGAAATTTCAATTTATTTTGAATTTTAACCAAATTAAAAGACTTGGAGGTAATATATATTTTAATCTTGTGTAACATAATGGTTTCGCATGTTCTTTTCTGATAATGATCACGGAATCATCTTAGTTCACATTCACAAAATCGTCCAAAATGCAGACTGGAAAAGTACAAAATAATTTTAATAATTGATGATCAACTATTCAAACAATTAAATAGTTTCAGAGAATTTAAAAGAAAAATGATTATAAAAGTTAAAATTGTCCATCTATTATTGTGGCTATAAAGATGTAGAATCGTATGAACTTATCCTTTCTATAAAAAGAAAACACATATATATACAACAAGAAGAATAGGATAGGAACTACTCTGCTGTGATGAGTGATAAACCTAAATATGACCATTTTCCATTTTTACCTTATATTTTTCTTGAGTTTATGGTAACAACTGTTGTCACCATATGGTCTCTAATAACATATTGATTACGCGAGGGATGGCAAAACATTCAGAAATCATTATTTCTAACGAACTCAGGGACAACTACACACAGCAAACAGATGAAACATCATATATAAACCAAATTTTAAGAACTCATGATTATTATACATTTATATGTTAGTTCTTTTTTTCTTTATGTACATCATTTATTAATATCATAATAGTGAAAATAGTTGTGTGTTATGAATTGTTATACGTGTCACATCTGAAACAGAAACACTAGAGGTCCCTGGAAAACGAATCTTAGCATTAGGAGGCAACAAATAGAAAGATAAAAAGGTAGGAGGAACATAAAAGGTTGTTGGTCCAGAATGCAATTATGCAATTGTAAACTATTTAGCCAGAATGTTGGTCGCCCAGAAAGAATGCTGCTAAACGAAAGTGGTATCAGTATCCATCAAATAATTGATTCTGCATGCATATTAACCAGTAGCTGTAATGGATAGAGAGAAGTTTTACTGATCAAAACCAAGAGATTTTAAGAACTCAACAACATCATTGAAAAAATACCCCACATTTCCGCATGAAGATCCCAAGAACGAGAAAACCAAATAATGATAGATCGTCGTGTTCACGTCTTATTATTTCTATTATTCTATTTTATATCACTCTAAACGTTACATGATAAACAAGCTCTGATGGGTGAGACCATAGTAACTGGCACGCACGAGTGGAACAAATTATTCCATTCTTTTAAACTCTTTTATATATTAAATTTCGAAATTTAATTGTTAAATAATTTTCAAATTCAGTAAAAAAAGTTTATTACATTTGTGTAAAATGTTTGATCTTTCATAAATAGAATTTAGTTAAATGTATAATAATTTTTTAAAATATAAATAAATATCAACTATAAATATTTATGTTATCTAATATTTAAATTATTAATTTTTTACACAGTATGAATAAACTATTTTAATTTATATTTGAGTTCAGAAAAAAACATATAATAGTTTTAATTAATTTGGCCATCGAAATTTGTTGTTAAGCTTTGGCACTGCTTTGTAGTAATGGTGACAATGATAAGTGCTGATCCAAAACTTGCTCTGATGAGTAGCTTATATATATGCACATTGCTTTGTGCTCACTTCTTGAGTTATTGGGCCAATATTGTACAGTTTAAACGTGCGGAAATGATCACATTCAGCAATGTTGGGAAAATATGTGCTATGATATGGACAGCCACTGTTGTTTTGGAGGTTTTAGGTAGATAATCCAGACGATGTTGCTTCCACGAAAGTTGTACAAGTGAGAAGAAGGGTTTCCCACATAAGGATATAATGGAGCATGTGTTATAAATGCGATTTAGACGTGTACTATTGTGTCTCACTGATAATTACAAACAAGAAACTAATGCATGCTCCTCAGTTCAAATACTAAGGAACCAATCCGGTGCCTGCATGCAACATCCAAATTACTATGCAGAACACTGGTGTTGATTTGTCCCACAGTTTCTAGCCATTACCCTTGTCATGTTTCCTACTTTGTTTCATTGCATATGCCACTAAATTAGTCCTTTTTGACCATTGATCTGCAGATTTCCCTTTAAAGCCAAGTATTATAAAAGAGGGTTGTGATCAAATCATTGTACGAGTTATGGAACAGTGTGCATGCAGTACTTGGGGCTTCAGCTTCAATATCTTACCAACAAGATGAAGAAAACAAAATATTTTATTAGTCTCTACTGTTTAAAAGAAACTAGTCTCAGACTACGGTTGAAGGAATAGTTTTGATGAATAAAAAATCCCTTGAATATCGTTTATCGTTATCCATATGCAAAACAACATATAGAAAGACATGAATGGACTTAAAGCTACTTTAGATGGCAATGGCCCTTGTTGTTTACAATCTGAAGGGCAATGTGACCCCATTGTTAATAATGATCACTTCTCAAGTTTCGTATCTGTCGTATGTCTCGGGACAAAAAGGCTTGGCCCTGGGGTAATCCTTGCTCATCATGGGGAATAATTATGGCCTTATAAAGGTCAGATCGTATTACACGTACAACCTTTTGGTCATCCCAAAGGCCACCAGCTTTTGCCTTAAAATCAGTCTCAGAATATATGCTTTTTTTCTCACACTTTCTTTCTATTATTGAGTAATAATTTTTAGGGGCATTTGAGTTTAATAGGATTTCTTTTATTTTCACAAAGCATTTCTTTTCTGGGAGAAAATTTGTGAGTTTCCTAGAAGAACAAAGTTGCATTCTACTGACATGTGACAACATCTCTAATGTGTGTCACGTATATATCATTAACACATGTAATTTTCTATCAGTGTCGCACTAAACTTTAATGCTTTTGTATTCGATGAGAGGAATTGTCTTCTAGTTTCTGTCATCAGCTGGGTAGAAACACAACCTTGCAAGAGTAGAATGTATATGTAAAGACTCAAGTTAAAATTCAACAAAATAAAAACTGAGACGTGAGAATAATATATATAAAAATTCAAAGAGTGAAGTGTAAAAACAGTATATGCCTCAATGCAGAAGTTTAGTGATACGAAGTAATGGTAAACCTGAATTCTTAAGAAATTTGATTGTGAAATAATTTGGAAGTATTTTTATGTGAGATCAGTATCTATAGAGATTGTTTTGTTGATAATGATGAGGACTCCATTGAGAGTAATTGATGATGGCATTTGTTGACAGATAAAGTTCTTATCTATACAGAGACCATCCAATTGATTGGTTAGAGTAGAGACCCAGTTATTTGGTCACCATTCTTTTCTAAAATGGTCTCAAGATCAGATCATAAATTCAAAAAGAAGAAAAAAAGCATTTTATTTGAATCTGTTTATTATTTGTTAACAGAAGATATATTGTAAAATTAATGTAAGAATATACAGTACAAATGCCATGAAATTTGGAAGATGATGAATGTAAACTGAAAAAGTAGGGTATTCTTGACATACCATGTGATGGATTGAATCTGTGATGAACATGAAGCATGAGAGACTGTTTATGATGTTTTCCCAATTATTGGTCCAAATTAATCATTGTGTTTCAACTTTACTGTATCTTTGGGACGTGGGAGAAGGACTCAATAGATCATATGTTAGTGAAAAAAATATTCTGTGATTATGAATAATATTACACTATTTTATGTGTCCAAACTAGGACAACCCAAACTCTAATATTACACTATAACATTAATTTCGATGATATAATATTGTCTTTCTAACTCATTAATTTTTTCAACAAAAACAAACTTACTTTATCAATATATTGCAAAGGTATATATAATATCTATTTTTTAAAAATAAAAAAATTAATTAAACATTTTATTAATAAAAATATCAGAATATATTAAATCAATAAATAACAGTACAAATGAATTAATTCTTTAATTTTCATTCTCCACTTCAGTATGTTGGTTAAAGATTGTAAAAAAGTTCAAACTTACCAATTGATTTTGACTCGTCTTTTAATTTGGTTTGACTACAAAATAATGAAAACGAAGTTACATTATTCACTTTGAAAATTTCAAAAGAATTAATAAAAAATGTTCAATGCATTTTCATATGTTTTACTAAAAGTTTGAAAACCTTTACACACTGTACATGCAAATTTTTTGACCAAATCATAGTTGACCTGGCATAATTAAGAGTAAAATGAGTTTTGTATTGATGAAAAACATCCCAGCATTAACTAAACAAAACCTTAATAAATTACACCATGTCTATATTAACAGAATGATCTTACCCAAGAAAATATCTAAATTTGTAAACATTTACAAGATTTTATCTATAGTTAGTCATTTGTAAAATAGAGTAAAAGTTTTAGAATATTTGAAACATAATCTACAACATATTTTAAGAAATAGTTATTGGTTTGAGTACGTATTCATTTTAGCTCCAAATGAACGTATTTTAAGATGGATTAAATCTCCACTTGCCATAAGTTAACAAGGAACAAGTGAAGGATGAAAGCTAATAAAAATGAAAATCAGAAGACACAGAAATTAAAAATAAAAAATAAAAAAGGGAAAGGGCAACTTCGTACGTGCGTGGGGTAGTTGGTAGTGATTTTGGGGGAAGAGGCAGCCATGAATCTCTGATAGGGTAGGTTAGTTTGTAGGTTAAATATTAAACTTCAAAAACACGAAAAATAAAAATTAATTTTTTATCACAGAAAAAAAGAAAGAAAAGGACATGTCTTGATTGATGTCAGAGCTTAACGAGACGCCAGACATGGATTGTTTATAAAAAGAGGAGTGAGATTGGAAGCGCGTTTGACCTTGTAAATAAAATCTCCTTCACGCACCACCCACACTTTCTTCTTCTTCTTCTTCTTCTTCTTCTTCTCAGTCTACATCTCAGACTCAACCAATCCCACACATATAAAACCATTGATTCGATTATTTTGAGTTGAAGAGAAGAATCCAATCCAATCGAAAGGCCATTGATTTTGCTCTCATGGGGGACATAGTGAAGCAAATATTGGCCAAGCCCATCCAGCTGGCGGACCAAGTCACCAAAGCCGCCGACGAGGCCAGTTCCTTCAAACAGGAATGCGGCGAGCTCAAGTCCAAGACAGAGAAGCTGGCGGCGCTGCTCCGTCAGGTGGCGCGTGCCAGTTCCGACCTCTACGAGCGTCCCACGCGCCGGATCATCGAGGAGACCGAACAGGTCCTCGACAAGGCTCTGGCTCTGGTCCTCAAGTGCCGCGGCAACGCTCTCATGAAGCGCGTGTTCACCCTCAACCCGAGCGCCGCCTTCCGGAAGGTCTCCTCCCACCTCGAGAACTCCGTCGGGGATGTCTCCTGGCTCCTTCGGGTCTCCGCCGGAGACGCCGGGGGCGAGTATCTCGGGGGGCTCCCTCCCATCGCGGCGAACGAGCCGATCCTCTGCCTGATCTGGGAGCAGATCGCGGTCCTCCACAACGGGTCCCCGGAGGACAGGTCGGACGCGGCGGCGTCGCTGGTGTCCCTGGCGAGCGGCAGCCAGCGTTACGGTAAGCTGATAATCGAGGAAGGCGGGGTGGGGCCCCTGCTGAAGCTTCTGAAGGAAGGGAAAGGCGAAGGGCAAGAGAACGCGGCACGTGCCGTGGGTCTGCTGGGTCGTGACGCTGAGAGCGTGGAGCACATGATCCACGTGGGTGCGTGCTCGGTGTTGGCGAAGATCCTTAAAGAAGGTCCTATGAAAGTTCAAGGCGTGGTGGCTTGGGCTGTGTCGGAACTCGCCGCCAACTACCCCAAGTCTCAGGACCTTTTCGCTCAGCACAAGATCGTAACTTTGCTTGTTGGTCACCTCGCTTTCGAAACCGTCGAAGAACACAGTAAGTACGCTATTGTCAGCAAGAAACCCACTTCCATCCACGCCCTCGTCATCGCCAGTACCAACTCCAACAACAACAATCTCAAAAAGGAAAATCACTATCACCTCCATGAAAATCCCACTCTCATTCCTCACCCCTTCGGTGAACGACCACGAAATCTCCACAGAGTAATCACCAGCACAATCGCAATGCACGCTGCCACCAAGCAAGCAAACGAAACCAATCCCAATCTCAATCCCAATCCCAATCCCAATCACAACAAGACTAATGCAGTTGCCAATGATGCTAAGCTGGGAAACAACAATCAGAATCACCAGCGAAACTATTCACATTCCGGGATTAACATGAAAGGAAGGGATCTCGAGGATCCTGGGACTAAGGCTTACATGAAGGAAATGGCAGCGAGGGCTCTCTGGCAATTGGCCAAAGGTAACTCCTCAATCTGTCGTAGCATCACCGAATCAAGAGCCTTGTTGTGTTTCGCTGTTCTCCTTGAGAAAGGAACGGAGGCTGTGCAGTACAATTCGGCGATGGCGGTGATGGAGATTACGGCGGTGGCAGAGAAAGATGCGGAATTAAGGAAATCCGCGTTCAAGCCGAACTCTCCCGCTTGCAAAGCGGTGGTTGATCAAGTGGTTAAGATAATCGAGAAAGCCGATTCGGATTCGAACCTTTTGATACCGTGCATCAAGACGATTGGGAATTTGGCGAGAACGTTCAAGGCTACAGAGACAAGGATGATTGGGCCGTTGGTGAAGCTTTTGGACGAAAGGGAAGCGGAGGTGACAAGAGAGGCGTCGATTGCGCTGGCGAAATTCGCCTGCACGGAGAATTACCTCCGCGTGGATCACGCGAAGGCGATTATAAGCGCGGGTGGAGCGAAACACTTGATTCAGCTCGTGTATTTTGGGGAAGAGATGGTTCAGATTCCGGCGCTGCTTCTGCTTTCCTACATTGCAATGCACGTCCCCGACAGCGACGAACTTGCTCAGGCGGAAGTCCTGGGAGTCATTGAATGGGCCTCGAAGCAATCCTCCATTGCGCATAACCAAACACTCGAAGCCCTTTTGCTCGATTCCAAGAGCAGGTTGGAGCTTTACCAGTCTAGAGGCCCCAGAGGATCCCATAAATTGCATTTACATCACTTGCAATACTAGAACCCTTAATGCTACATTGTTTTCATTTTTCATTGTAATTTGTAAAGTTTTTTCACTCATTCTTTTTTCTTCTATCATTCTCTTCATTGTCTATACATACATACTTACATTCTTGTTTTTCCTCCTCCATCTCTTCCACCTCTCCCTCTGTTACTCAACTCTCCACAGAAGAGGTCAATTTCAGGTTCAATTGTAAGCTGAACATACCTGTAATGTAAGTTGTTAACATTAGAGAAATCATCAAGTGGTTTTGAATTGCTATTATTATATTATTACGGTCTCTCTTAATATTCTCATAATTAAGTATTTCTCTCTTTCATTAAATTGAAAATTTAACTATGTATTAGTAAATGTTAATTGAAACCGTACAAAAGTACTGAACCAACACTACATGGTAATTTCCTGTAAAACAGAGGATTTCACTTTTTACTTTTTGAGGTAATTTTTACCTGAAAGTAGATTGGAAAGTGTTGGAGGTTCTGGTATCTGTGATAGTTTACTATTTTTGGCTGATATAGAAAAAGACAGAAGAGAGAATAATTTATTAGTTTGAATGATTCGTCGGCTTTTGGGGTTGAAGAATGAATAGACAGTCACATGTAGTTAACCTGAGTTCTGGAGATAGATCGTGGTCCAAAGATTCGAATGGTAGAGTTGGACAAGTTCAAACTAACCCACGTCAGGTTTACTTGGACTTGGTAAGTTCTGTATTGCTTTTGACAAGAACAAAATGTTGACTATACTTTGGAAAGTGGAACCAAGAATTAGGTATAGATCGCAATTGTATACTTCTATTATCGATCACTGCAAGTTGCACACAGCTTCTCAACAAAATACTATAACACAAGTAAATTTGTTAGTTGTATTAAGTATAAAGAATTTGAAATTCAGGTATCGACGACGACTATAACAATTGGTCAAAGCTAGAAGAGGTAAAAAAACACGACCAGAATTTTTGGTATGCGTATACCAGTTTTAACTAGTCAAACAAAATATCTATTCATAGATATGCCACAGGCAGTTATAGCCATTGAAGACGATGGTCAAATGCTACATTGAAAAAGTGTCACCACAAAGCACACGACTTAAACAAAACCATAAAACAAAAAAAAAACGGGTTCACCATGCTCACCGCTACATCTCTATGCGACTTTGGGCTACAATTAAGCCCAATCTTCATACAGGCCCATCACTTCAAACATAAGGTTCATTCTTTCTATCTACACAATCCATTTCATTTGTAAACCCGGTCCGATCATGAGGCCCAAAAGATATTCAGTATTTCTGAAGAGCATGAAGACAAAAGAGTAGAGCTAATAAAAAAATAAAAGACACTGAATCTACGTGTAAAGTTAGTGTTGCAATTTTTCAATTTTTTTATTTTATTTTCATTTCGATCACTCAATCTATGTTAATCAAATATTAACTGTTTTTAAAATAAAATATATTTTCATTTTTCTCACATTTATATAATTTGGAAATACACAAACAAAAACTCACAATACACGAAATATGATTGAGGGAAAGAGAAAAAGAAAATGAATGGGTTAATAGCAAAAGAAAAATAAACATATGTTAACCTTACCGCCAAAACAAAACGAGTTTGTGTCATTTAGGTCAATATAGATGTAAAAAAATGTACTAAACATACACTTATTTTTTAATTAAATTTTAAAATAAACTATTAATAATTAAAATATAGCTTTATATTACAAATATAGATTATTTACCATAATTTTAATATGTAATTTTTATGTTAAAAATATTTATGTCTTGTGATTTTTTGTTATAATATAAGTTTTATATTACAAAATTGTTTATTATAAATGCTAGATATGAAAAAAAAAATGAAGTTTGTACAAGCTACAATGTTATGTTTATTTTTCTGCAAAATAAAATATCTATGATTTTAATTCCTTAGGATATAGGAAATCATAAAAACAATAAAACCTGTTTTTACTATCAAATATAAGGATATTTGTATGATAAGTTTATTGTAGATAAAATGTTTGATAAAAAAATAAGACTAAGAAATCAGGAAAAAAAAATTATTACGAAGATAAAGCAATTGTGATTTGGTATAGTTTAACGTTTAAAATGACTATGTTCTTCGAAGAATGAATAAGAAAATATGTAATTTTTTTTTTTATGTGTTTAGCTTTTCTCTATTAAATAGTTATAGGAAGGAAATTAACAAATTAATATATAAGTATAGGAAAACAATAAAGAAATAATGAAAGAGATAGTGAAATGATAAGAATAAATAAATGATGGTCAACCATATGTTTCCGACGGCACTTAAACCAGGAAATGTGTGAACCATATCTTAACAAGTAAAACAAAATTTAGATATGAATATTTAGATTAAATATTCAATAAAGTAGTACAGTGGAGATTAAATAATGATTAAATAGTCAATAAACTTAAGTCATTGACGCTAACTAATAACTAATAGGCGAGTAATCGATAAATTTAAATATGAATATTTAGATTGGTCAAGAAAGATCTCAATTACTTCTATGACTTATATTTTAAATGGATTGAGAATGGCCGAAAAACTCACGTCACATTCGTGTTTGCATGCATGAGGACCCATCTTACACTAAAATGTAAGGTGGTCCTCCAGCCATTGACGTGAGGTCTGAACAAGAAGATGTTTTTGTATATATTAACTCCCTCGTATTATATTTCTGAATCATTCCTGCATTTTTCTTTGCATTGGCCGAGGATGGTTTCTTTAACTAAAACCTCATTCATCGTTTTGTTGAGTATTGTTTTCTTCCAATTCCCAGGTGAATATAGTTATATAATTATATCTTTTATAAATATTATATTCTAGATTTTTGTTCTAAAACTGGTTTAAGATCTAAGAGTTGGATCCCCGTGGTACAGGTTTTTATTCAACCACTTTCACCATCACCACCAACTGCACCTACACAGTCTGGCCAGCCATTCTATCCGCCGCCGGAACCTCGCCGCTCCCCACCACCGGTTTCGCCCTCCAACATGGTCTCTCCAACACTCTCCCCGTGCCTCCTGCTTGGTCCGGTCGATTATGGGGTAGGACCCTTTGCTCCCTCCACATCAACGGCAACTTCTCATGTGCCACTGGTGACTGCGGCACCTCAACGATAGAATGTGACTGCGGCACCTCATATTAAATAATAGTGAAATTACTATTTAATAATTACCTTATCATAATGTTAAATGGGCTCTTAATGAACTATTACTATTACTAAACTATTGCATCGTGACATATGACATATATTTTAAGGAATAATTAAAAATACTTTAACTCTCTCAATTTTATTCCAAATACTTTAATTTGACCAAAAAATACATTTTATTAATTTATAAAATTAAAAGATAAAATTAAACCCTTTTTTAGAATCTTATGTTTCTTAATCCCTGAAACTTTTGCAAGTTGTTGTTCTCTTTTGCCATTGCGACCGGGGTTGGTTTGGTTTGGGTGTGTGAGACTGTGAGTTGTGTTGGAAGTGGTTTGGTTGAGGTTGTCTTTAATGATAGTGTTTAACTTCATTTTTTAAGTCTTATAGTTAATCTTATATTAATATTTTAATATTATTAATTTTCCAATGCAAATTATAATTTTTAAAAAAATATTACTTATATAATAACATCATTTATATAAATAATATCACATGGTTTGTTGTAGTTGTAAATTTTAGCAAGCAAATTGTGTAAGTTTAAACAACTTTTATAAATAAGTGCTGCATAAAGAAACTGCATGAAAAAGAGTGATTCGAAGATGATGACCGTGCGGCACTCGACCAGATTGGGGGACCAAGTACGTGAGTGGCCAAATCCGAATCTTGTCTTTTCTAAAACGCTGTCGAAGCTTGACTTTTGTATCTGCATATTCAGTTTTCACTTTTCTACCTCGGAATTTAGTAATTAACTATGGTTAAATTAGATAGTTTTACTCTTCTCGTGTTTTATACATTTTTTTTATTAAATATCACACACATATACATATAATTAAGATGCATTTAACGAGGATTACTTGAAATTAAGAATGATCATGGTTAATTGTTCCGAGAGAGACTCCCAACAAAACTTCAAGAGAGTATAATTAATGATTCGAAATAGTTAAAAAAAAAATGTGAAGAATAGGAAATATCTTTAAAAAATTTAAAAAATAAATAAAAATAAAAATTATAAAATTTAATAAATTATGAAAATAAAAAATAAAGAAAAATATAGAGAAAGTAATTTTTTTTTTTATATATTTTTCTTGTAACCCTCTAAGATATTAATGTTGTTTTTTTTATGAGACATGGGCTGTTATTTTATGCCAGAGTACTTAAAAATATGTAAATTTTTATGATCATATATGAGGAACCAAAGAGTTATTTATAGAGTTTAATTCCTAATAATAAGTTAGTGAATAGTTATATTATGGTGATCATATAATGAAATAGTTTTTGTATATTAACAGAGCCATTATTAAAATGATCCCGTGGTTATTAACATTGTAAGCGTAACTCCCAAGTTTCGAATCAAAACATAATTAGACCGAAGAAGTCATGTCACATTGGTCTTCCCATGGCTGGAGGACCCACCCACCTTACACTAAAAATTTTAGGATACAAAAATAAAAGTTACCCACATTGGTGATTGCATGGTTGGAGGACCCACCTTGCACTAAAAATTTGAGATTAAGAAATAAATAAAAATTGAAGTCACATTGATTTTGGCATGGTTGGAGGACCTACCTTACACTAGAAATTTAGAATGCAAAATAAAATTTAAGTCACATTGGTGTTGACAAGGGTGGAGTCAATGACAAGGGTGGAGTCAATGAATATAATTCGTCCCTTAAATAAAATTCGGACATATTTTTAGTCATGTATTTTTCTAAAGTATTTCTAAAGAGCTTATTAATAATACTATGTTTCTATTGTATATGTAGAAAGAAAGAGAAAAAAAAAATAGATAAACATATGTTTTCTTTTTATATGTATTTAATAAAAGAGAAAAGAAAAAGGAGAGATTATTTTATAAAGAAAATGAAATGAAAGAAGAAAAAAATATATGACTAGAAGATAAAAGTGGAGGGAGAAAATACTCAGAAAATTTTATATATCAATTATTATGATTTTTTTAAATAATAATATAAAATAAAAATATTTAAACAATAAATAAAATTATTAATAATATTATTTTTCTCATTATAATTTTAATAAATAATTAAAATATTATTAAAAATAATTAAAATATTTAGAAATTTATTAATAATAAATAAAATTATTTTACATTTTTCTTATTTTTATTTTTTTTCTTAATTTAAATAATTTTACTTTTATTTTTTTTCATTTTTTTTTTCTTAAATTTATTCTTCAATCAAATAAAGAAAGAATTAATAATTTTTACTGTATACACACAAATGTACACGTAAAAATGAAGATAAAAGAATAAAGATAATAAATAAATAAATAAAAGACACTGAATCTACGTAAAGTTAGTTTTAGGGTTTTGCAAAAGTTTTGATTTTCAATTTGATCACTCTTCAACTTTTATATATATATATATATATATATATATATATTAATGGATCAGATTAAGTAGGGTAAATTCGAATCGGAGATATCTTATAAACCACATAATAAACCGATTATAAAAATGAAAGTAATAACTTTTTGCTTTTGACATGATCCAAGGAAACTTGTAGCAATTGTTCTCTTTTGGCATTGCGATGAGGGTTTGGTTGTGTTGACTGATCATTTGTTTTGTACCGCATAGAACTGGTAATTCCCTCATTATTAAAATAAAAATGATCAATGTGACTTAATTTTCTTTCTTTTTTTATCTCAAAATTTTAGTGCAAGGTGGGTCCTCCAACCATGCAATCACCGATTCCGCCAACTTTATCTTTGTATTCTAAATTTTTAGTGTAAGGTGGGTCCTCCAGCCATTGACGTCAATTCTGAACAGGAAGGTGTTTTTCTATATATTAACTCCCTCGTACTCTTTTATTTCTGAATCCTTCATGCATTTTTGTTTGCCATTGATCCACCATGCTTTCTTCAACTAAAACCTCATTCATCGCTTTCTCCACTCTTCTTTTCTTCCAATTCTCAGGTGAATATAGATATATACTTATATTTTTTATAAATATTGTATTCTAGATTTTTGTTCTAAAAATGGTTTAAGATTTAAGAGTTGGATCCCCGTGGTACAGGATTTTATTCAACCACTTTCACCATCACCAACAACTGCACCTACACAGTCTGGCCAGCCATTCTATCCGCCGCCGGAACCTCGCCGCTCCCCACCACCGGTTTCGCCCTCCAACATGGTCACTCCAACACTCTCCCCGTGCCTCCTGCTTGGTCCGGTCGATTATGGGGTAGGACCCTTTGCTCCCTCCACATCAACAGCAGCTTCTTATGTGCCACTGGTGACTGCGGCACCTCAACGATAGAATGTGCCGGCGGAAACGCCGCCCCACCGGTGACTATGGTGGAGTTTGATTTCAACGGTACCGGTGGGCTCAACTTATACGACATCAGCCTCGTGCACGGTTTCAACCTTCCGGTAAGGGTGGCTCCCGACGGTGGGAACTGCCGGGCGACGGGTTGCGTGGCGGACTTGAATGCAGCGTGTCCGACGGAGCTTAAGGTGATAAGAGACGGAGAAGCCGTGGCGTGCAAAAGCACGTGCCAAACTGAACCGTGCTTGAGTTCACTGTTTTTCAAGAGTGCATGTTCCAGTGCTCGCGTCTATGGTTACGATAATCATGGCATCTTCACTTGTTCCTCTCCTCATTACTCTATCACTTTCTGTCCCAACACCAAAAGGTAAATTTTATTCTCTCTTTCTTAATAAACGAAGAGTTTGTGAATAAATTGCATTTTTAAGACCAGTTTATGTCGAAAACAAAAAGAGTCATGTATCGTTTTGTTAGTTAAATAATAACACAGAGAAATATTGATATTGATATTGATATTTGAATTTTGTGCAGTAGGATGAGAGCAGGGAACAAAAAAGAGGGTTCAGGCAAGAAGGTAGTAAAATACACAGGCGTGTTAGTCGTTCTTGCCACTATTTCTGGGTTTGTAATATTCCGAATGAGGTTGCTCTTATCAAACACAGGTTGGGAAATTAGCTTCAGTGCAGGAACTAGAGCTGAGAGTACAATACCCACCAACGCATAACACTGTTCAATGTTGCTCTATGTTTTCTGATTGGTGTGTATGTTTATGTTATGTATCTTGAGTCATTTGGTGTTGTTAAATTTGCTCTGAATAATCATTTTAATAGATGTATGTTGTAATGTAGAAACCATTGGTGCTATGCTATCTGATTGTCATTGCATTGGAGCTGAACAAAAGTATTAACAGACGTATGTAATGGCTCAAAAATTATAATACTATTAAATATTTATATTCATCAAATAACAAAACACCAAAAATTATAATATATTTTATTTTATTTTAATAAATTAATTTAATATTAAAAAAAACCGATAAATTAAGAAGGTGAGAGGAAAATATTAACCTAACCAATCAAATGGTTGACTTGACCTGACCGAACTTCCTCTATAACTTTTTTTTATTATTTAAAGGATTTGTACTCCATAATCAAATTTCCTCTATCATATTTATTAGAATACATGCAGATTATATTATCGCATGCTACTTTTTTCTTTCTTTTTTTTTATCATTACCTTCACTTTTCTCTCTCTCTCTCTCTCTCTTTTTATTTGTAAGTGGTATGTGATGTCCATTGATAATTTTCCATAACCCAAATATGCACAAATGCTTCCTCTTCCCAAATATCGTGCTTAATTTTCTATAAAATAAGGATGATTTGACACATCTTTTATGCAATTAAAGTGAAATGCAACAAATTAAGAAGAACAGGTAATAAATAAAGTGATAAAAGAGAAAAATATAAAATAAAAGTAATTAGATTTGCATTAACAAGTTTGATAAACAAGATTCATAATCTCTTTCTTTGATACCAAAATTAATGTTATTAAATATAACCATCGACAAAATTATAATAAATATGGTATTGTCATGTGTTAAAAATTTTTAACTGTAGAAAGAAAACAATAAATATATTTTAAATGTTATTAGGAGTTTATTGTTTCCGTTCAAAATATTTATTATTTTTTTTGTCATATATGATAACATACGTTGTTCACCTTATAAATAGAATAATATCTGAAGTTATTCAAAATAAAACTCATATGAAATAATTCATAAATGTGTTCCAAATTTGCTTAATTTAAAAGTGTTTGAATTGTTATGTAGTGCTTGTATTCTTGAAAAACCTAGGAACAAGCTTATCCCAAAGTTAGAAAGTGCGTTTTTCTTCGATTCAAAATTGGAACATGTTTTTCTTTAAGAATTAACATTAAATGAAGAACATGTGTTTTCTTTAAGAATTAACATTAAAGGGAGAAAAAAAAATCTCTCCTTCCAAATCTTATAATTATCATCCCTTATTTAAAAATCCATTGTTGATATTAGAAAATTAACAAGTTACGAAAATATAAAATTTAAAATAAATTTAATAATATAAAATTTGTCTATTAACTAAAATTTTATTCAATTTAAATTAATGTAACTAAGATAAAATAAAATTATTAGATTCTTTTTCTTCATTTTTGTAAATGAATTAAAAAATATGTTATAATATTTTATTCTAATTAACTACATAAATATAAAAAAAAATTATAGTATAATTATTCTCTACTTTATTTAAATTATATCTACCCTTCAATATTAAGAGTGACCAAATATTTACATTTCTATTCTTTATAAAGTAAAAGAAAAATAATAATAATAATACATAAATATATTTTAAAATATATATTAAAAAATATAATTAATTATATAAATAATTAAGCATAATATATAAAATTCTATATAAAATCGCAAACCGATTAAAATCTCAAGTTTTTGAATCACTTTAAATTTTTTTTTTCATAACCGTGCTGTTCGGTTCGGTTTGCAGTTTGATATTTCAAAACCAAATCAAACCAAACCAAACTGTAATTATTAAATAATATTATATTTATTTTTAATTTTATTTTGCAAAGAAAACTTATTGTTGTTCATTACATTTTTTATTTTGTTAGACATATCTAAGAGTTCTTTACTTAAAATTCTCTTACTCATGAATTTATTATCTCATCATTAACCCTTATTCAAATCCATCTTAAGATAATTTATAAACTAACACTGTAACCATATGAAATCTAGTTATTTTTATTAGTTTATTATTTAAAAAGATAAAAATAGTCAATTATTAATAAAAAAATAAAATTAAAAATAAAAAAAAATTTACAAAAATCGATCCAAATCAAACCGTTAAAATTAATTTAAATTTATTCAAATTTTTTTTTATTTCAAACCGAACGAAACTAAACTACAAATAATTTTTATATTTAATTTGGATATATTTTAAAAAAAAATCAAATCAAACCACCCGGCTAAGAGATTATCCTGTCGGGTTTAGTACTTTGGATTCCGGTGTCGAGTTCAACTCCAGCGTAGACCAAAAAAATGCTTTATAACTTTAACATTTAATAATGGTGAAGCGGCAGGAACTACACAAAACAAAAGTAAACCTTGACGGTCCCACAGGAAAGTAACACTACCCGCGTCCCACCAAAGTAAACATCCCAGAAACTAAAATCCCAAAAGGTTTCCCTAAAATCCCACCAAAGTAAACATCCGAAAAATAAAATCCCGAAAATGCCCCAAAGGTTTCCCTATAAAATAACACTACCCATTGTCCCAATATCCAAGTAAAACTACTCAGCCAGCGTAAACTACCACCGTCCCGTTCTTCTATAACTTAAATCCCCCACTTTAATTCTTCCTCCATAGATCGACCATGATTTCTTTAACTAAAACCTCATTCATCGTTTTGCTCCCTCTTCTTTTCTTCCAATTCTCAGGTATATACTTATATTTCTTCTTCCTAATATATATTCTACATTTTTAAGAGTTGGATCACCTGCTACAGGAGTCTATTCAACAACTGCACCTACACAGTCTGGCCAGCCATTCTATCCGCCGACGGAACCTCGCCGCTCCCCTCCACCGGCTTCACCCTCCAACATGGTCACTCCAACACTCTCCGCGTGCCTCCTGCTTGGACCGGTCGATTATGGGGTAGGACCCTTTGCTCCCTCGACACCAACGGCAACTTCTCATGTGCCACTGGTGACTGCGGCACCTCAACGATAGAATGTACCGGCGGAAACGCCGCCCCACCGGTGACTCTGGTGGAGTTTGATTTTAACGTTACCGGTGGCCTTAACTTATACGACATCAGTCTCGGGCTCGATTTCAACCTTCCTGTGAGTTTGGCTCATGTCTATGCTTACGATAAACAAGGAATCTTCACTTGTTCATCTCTTCATTACTCCATCACTTTTTGTCCCAACATCAAAAGGTAAAATTTTATTCTCTTTCTTAATATACCAAGAAATTATTTTTATTTTCAAAATTTTGTCTCAATTTTTATTTTCAAAAAATTGAATAATTTTGGATTTTTTTATTTATTATTATACTCGTTGTTAAAATCATTTTTACCGTCATTTTTAAGACCACTTTATGTCGAAAACAAAAAGACCATGTATGGTTTTGTTAGTTATTTAATAACAGCCTGAAAGGACAAAGAAATTGAGTTTAACCTTTATTTTGGATAGGGTAATGAAAAGTGAAAGAATAAAAAAAAACGAATTAGAATGGAGAATGAAGTTCTTTGAATTAGATAAAAAAAAATTTAAAAAAAGAAGAAATAAATAGAAAATAGTTATATATATTTTCTCTTTTTGATTTGATAAGTGTGAAAAAAATGTTTTTTTTTTTAACCACAAAATCAATTATGTTGATAATAAAAAATATGCTAGTTTTAATCAATTATATAGGAATACTATATATATAATTATTATGTTTTTTTTATATAATTATAAAAAAAATATAATATTAGAGTTTAAAGTGAGTTAAAATTTTATATTCGATAAAAATAAAAAATTGAATAACATATAAGTGAGAAAAACCTACAAATTTATAACTTAAAGGTTTTGAGTTGAAAGTTCAGTTATATTATCGTATATAGTTGAGTTATTGTTTATTATCTATATCTCTTACTATTACCCACTTTAATTTGATTTTCCACATATAAAAAAATAAAATTATTTTTGTTATTGGATATAAAGTGGGATAATTAGAATGTGTATGTTTATCTTTCTTGAAAACTTATTTTATGTACTGATTCATGATCTACTATTTTTACTCCCGTAATACTATTTTGCATAAGTCGGTTTAAAAAGTTTTTTTGGAAAATTTTTAGTATATTTTATAATTACAGTTAATATGATTTTTCACATCATACAAAAATTATTCTTATTATTATTAGATATAAAGTGTGATAATATAAAATACATGTTTAATAAGAAAATTTTAGTTAGAAAAAACTTAATATATTTAAAAGTGTCATTGATGACTCACTTTTTTTTTCTTAAAAATTTATTTGATATATTGATTTACAATTTATCATTATTATTTCAATATAAATTATTTATAGTAAGAATGGTATAAATATATGGAAAAAAATATATTAATATTAATTAATTATATAAGAATAATATATATATATAATACATTATTATGTTTTTCTTTATATAATTATGAGTATAAGATAATTGATTATATAGATAGTTGTTACAATATTATATAATATTTAATGTTACATAATCAAATGGTTTTCGAAACCATTTTTTTCCTGTACAAGATATTAACAAACATCCATTATATAAAAAAAGTGTTTATTATATATAATACTAATTTAAGATAATTAATTTATATGGTGATATAAAATTATATTGAAAAATGAATAATTTTTTGGAATAAAATTTAAGAAAATAAAATGAAAACGTTTGTGATATCTAGGAATTGGTATTGATATTTGAATTTTGTGCAGTAGGATGAAGGCAGGGAAGAAAAAAGATGGTTCAGGCAAGAAGGTAGTAAAATACAGAGGCCTGTTTGACGTTCTTACCATTATTTCTGGCTTTATAATATTCCGAATGAGGTTGCGCTTATCAAACAGAGATTGGGAAATCAGATTGAGCGCAGGAATTAGAGCTGAGAGTACAATACCCACCAACGCATAACACTGTTCAATGTTGCTCTATGTTTCTGCATGTTATGTTTCGTGACTTATTTAGTGTTGTCCATTGATAATTTTCCATAACCCAAATATGCACCATACAAATGCTTCCTTTTCCCAAATATCATGCTTAATTTCTATAAAAATAAGGATGATTTGAAACATCTTTTAAGTTTATGCAATTAAAGTGAAATGCAACAAATTAAGAAGAACAGTTAATAAATAAAGTGATAAAAGAGAAAAATATAAAATAAATGTAAGAGTATAATTAATGGTTATTATACACAAATAATATAAAATAAACATTATGATGTTTCTAAATTATAAGGGTTTACTTCGTTATCTTGTAAAAATTTAAACATTACTCCCTCATTTCTCATTATAAGAAAAAATATCTCAAAATAAAAATTAAATATTACAATATTACAATAGTACAACCAAAGTCAAACATTAATTAAACTCAAGTTATTTTAGAAAAAAATATCATTAAATAAAGTAAAGATAATTAAAATTTACTTATATTTTTAAAAAGTATTTTATTTTTATATAAATGAGGACTGATAGAGTATATAATAATGAATTTACGTTTTCAAATATAAAAATAGAAACTTAAATCTAATTGGTTTTGTGAAGAATGATGTTAGTTGTTCGGTTTGGTCCTTGCTATTGGGCCTGGGGCCATTTGCCTAAAGAAACAATCATGAGGGTGTACGAGCCCATATTTCGTCTCAAGTGGTCGGCCCTTCTATATGTTTCTTTTTTGGTAGTTTTTTTTTAAAATAAAGAAATCGTATATATATATATATATATATATATATATATATATATATCAGTTTAATAATAATGAATAATATATAATAATATTTTGTTGTATTTTATTATATTGGTTTATTTTTTAAATTGAGGTTGAATTTCTTTGAAAATATGAGTTTGATCTTTCACCTTAAAACTTTTGAAGCAAGTTAATTGCAGGGGCAAAGTGATTAGGCAAATATTTCAGTTGCACAAATTTTGCTATTATGTAAATAATTTTTTACGTCCATAAGTTATCGTTTAGAAGTTATAAGGATAGTTTTATAAATATTTTTCTTCTTAAATTTATCAAAATATCTTTTAAAAATAAAATATTGATAGAGTCACACAAATTTTTAAAATAGACTAAATATGATAATTAACCCTATCAACTTAAATAGAAAGTAGAAATCCTCAATTCAAAATTCTAGTTCGAATTTGTGTTAATATGTGAAGGTAAAACAAGATTATTCGCAATTTCTATGTCCAGTGCCAATGGTCACTACTTTTTTTTCATTAGTCTTCAAGAAGATGTAAACTTTATCTTTTTTGACATTGAAAAAGAAGATCAACTTTCTTTTCATCCTGTTTCTAGCTAAATAATTATTTTGAATAGTTTTTAAAATATATCGATATGTAAACCCTTTTTCTAATTCTATTAATGTAATTGCATTCTTAATTTTATTAATTTCCGGAAAATAAAAATCACGAAGGAATGAAATCACAAACATCAGTGGAAAGAAAGATTAAGATTTATATAGTAACTTTGTTAATCTTATTTTATTTTGACTAACAATAACTAAGAGATGTTAATTATTATTTTCAAATTCTATTTCAGTCTATTCCTAATTCCATGTTAATTATTATTTTCATCCTTATTTACTAAATAAATACATTAAGCATGTCGGTTATAATTATTTGGTGTTGTTTTAGTGCTATATATTTAAATATGTAATATCGATATTAGAATTATTTTATGAAAGATACACATTTTTAAATGAATTTACTGAACTATACATTGTCAAGGTTAATAAATTATTTTACTGTTACTGTTTAAGTGTTTTTATTTTATTTTATGCATTATATTAATTTTGTTAAGTTTTAGTAGCTTCACAGTAAGAATTTCTCACATATTTTCATATTAACTATTGTTTGTATTATTTATTTTCTATTAAATAAATCTATTTCAAGAAGCATGTATATTTATTTATTTATTATATATCTTATATAGATATTCAATAATTTTTCTATTTATTTATGTTAGATTTTTATTTATTATGCATAAATTAAATAAGTTTATTTCGTGTAAATAGAAGAATTTATCTATATTTATATAAAATTTTCCATTTATTTACTTAGGTTAATTTAGACTCTTTTATTCTAAATTTGGTTTCACGAGATGAATTTATTAGTAATTTTTAATTTGAATGGTACATTTTCTTTAAAATATAGATCCAGTAATTTAAAAAAAAAAATTACTATTTTTAATAAATTTTCTAAAATATAATTTTCATAAATTAAATTATTTAATCATATGATATTATCTCAACTTTTAAATTTATGTAAAATATGTGATCTTATAGTTAATCTTTCCTTATATTTTGGAAAGTATACTATAATAAAAAGAAATTCATTAAATAACTCTATCACACAAATTTAAAAAAATTGAGGACATTTTCGAAGCTAATATGATTAAATAAGAAATTTCTTTTAAGAAATTTCAAATAATTTATATTGAAAAATGTATTATGTGATAATTGAATTTATTATTTTAAAAAAATATTTTCTATATAACTAATAGATCTTAATTTGAAGATATTAAATAAATTACGTAAATTCATTTTAATGGAAGATTTTTTTTTAAAAATAACCTCTTTAGAAACATCTAATTATACTGGTTATAAAAAAGTTTGTAAAGCAATGCAATTCAATAAGTCAAAAAGGTTTTATTTCACACGAAACGCAATGCATTTTATTTTGTCCTTTTTATTCATATTTATCAATATTATTCAAGGAACACTAAATATTTTTAATCACTTAAGTATAAGTATTAATTATCTTAATAATTTCAATATATTAACAAATTTTTCAATAAACATTTTTACTTGATTTTTTCTCACACGTGTACATAATTTTGAAACAAATAGAGTTCTGTTTGGCGCGAATATAATATAATAATCAATCATGCATCCTTGGGACTTCGCTAAAATAAGGGTCTTAAATAAAGAAAAAATCAACATTTTAAAAATTAAAAATTTATATTTTTAATTTTTTTTTTGGATTTTTAAAATCAAATTTTGGATGAAAAAAAAAAAACAAAATCAAATCACTTATTTATTTAAAATTAATTACCAAATAATAAATATATATTAATATATATTTTGAAGATTTTTTTACGATTTAATTGTAGTTTATTTATAATATATATAATAAATTTATCTTATGTTTTCAATTATAAAATAATTTAATTTATTTATAAATATGAGTATAATTAAATTTATATAAAAATAATCATAAAAGGAATTTACAATATATATCTTTGATATTTTTTTATTATAAAATATTTAATAATATTTAAAAAAAATTTTTGAAAATTTAAAAATAAAAATTATAATAACAAAAATCAATCTAAATGAAATTGTATTTAATAAATTAAAAATTAAATCCGACCACCAACACTCATAAATAGAAACATAGGAATGTCTTACTCATAAACAGAAACATAGTAATAATAATGACTTAAACTTGGTAGGAAGTGAGCTTTGCAATAATCGTCAATGTCATAAATTCGCGGAAATAACTTACAAAACAAAGACATTTTATTTCCTTCATAATGCTTGTTGACTTGACTCAATTAGGGTTAGGGTAACTAGTTTCTTTTTAATGTTTGTTAGAGAGAAATTATTAGAGAAAACATACAGTTAAATCCCCTATGCAGGTTTGGAATGTCGAAGGATAAACTACGTCTGTCTGAAAAAGGTTAAGATTCGAGAAACCTTGCTGAATATTGCTCAGGTTCGAATTCGTCAACTACCTTACTATTCTCGTTTAAATTTAAACCTAACTCAATTTCATATAACAATTAATAGTATATTTAAATTTAACTAAATTTCATAAAATCGGATTTAACAAAAAAAAATTATATAACTATATAAACCTTAATTTCTCATTATATTTACTCGATGTAACAACCCGCTCCACCTGTTACTCTTCTGCAATTCTCTCTGAACAAAACCAGCGGACTCGACAGCTACGTGGTCAACCTCCTCTATGGCTTCAATCTTCCGGCGATAATTGAACCTCGGAACAGGAACTGCAACTCGACCGGTTGCGTCAGAGACTTGAACGCATACTGTCAGGCCAATGACATTCTCTCTGGCTCATCCACTGCTTATACCATCATTTTCTGCTCCGAAAGGTCCACCATTCTAACACACTTCCTTCTCTTATTCATCTTTTTGTAAGTGGTATTTTTATTTTAAAGATGGGTGTTTGATTTTGTTGTAGTGAAAAAAAAGTGACGCCCGCAAACATGAAACCTCCATCGGCGACGCAAGATATTACCTTCTTCACAGCCATTGCTGTTTGTGCATGTTCTCTTTTTGCTTGTGGCCTTGTTGTAGTATGCAAAGTAGCGATCCGAACACGATCCGTAAATTGCATCTTCCGCTTGGGTTCCAGAATTTGCTGAAGAAGAAGTGTGGAAGGAGTTGCAGAATGGTGGGGGAGGGGTTGCTATGGTCTCCACCATAGCTCATGTAAGAAGGATGCTGTCCAGCTGAAAAGTTGAAAGTTTCTTATGGACATGTCTGGGGCCATATGTCACTGTAAAAAAAGACAAAGTAGCCTACAAAACATTTCCTCGGAATCCTCTCAGCTGTTTCTCATGCAAACATCATTGAGTCACATAATTTCATCGCATGATTATCATTTCAACGGTTGTGAAGCGCATTTGTAAGATGGAATACAAATCCAATTGTTAAACGCGTTTAGAAGTAAAAATAGGTGGATCGAAAAGGGATTCATGAAAATCTTCTTCTAATCATTCCTTCTGTCTAGGGCATGTTTGCTCTTTAAAATAATCTTACTTCAAGAAAATCATTGGAGAAGAAAGTTAGAGAAAAAGAGTTCGCCGCCATTAAATATTCTTCACTTTCTGTTAGAACATTTAACTTATTTTATATTTCTTTCTTTTTCCACACTCAAACAGAACACAGATTATTTTCTTTTCTTTTATGTCAAATAACCATGATACGATATTGCATAACTTCTGTTAGACAAAGACTTAATTAACTCTTATATATTGGAATTATCTATTTTGTATGTTCCTAGTTTGATAATTATTTTAAAAGTTCAAACTAAATACACTTCATTACATAATACTTAAATATATTAACAATGTAGTTAATGGTAGTGAATTTTATTGTAAGTGGTAATTGGATTACATAGAGTAATAAATAGCTTGCCTTTGTAATCACATAATTTAGTTGCGCTTTAAGATTTATCTATTGAAAACTTAAATTTGAAGTCTATGAGAAAATAAAATTCACTTTTTGATAGGTGATAAACTGTCTTATCACCCACCCTGCCAGAGAGTGATTGGGGTTGGTATATGATATATTTTTTTTTAAGAAAATAAATTTAATTATGTAAACATTTTTTATTGGATAAATAATGAAGATCACTATTTTTAAATGCTCAATCATAATGAATAATTAAAATTTAATTTATGAAAATTTTCTATTTAAATTATAATATTATTAAATATTTACATTCTTCAAATAACAAACACAAAAAATTATAATATGTTTTATTTTGATTTTAATAAATAAGTTAATATTAAAAAAATCCGATAAATTAAGAAGATTAGATGAAAATATTAACCTAACCAATGAAATGGTTGACTTGACCGAACTTCCTTTATCACTTTTTTTTATTATTATTATTATTTGAAGGATTTGTACTTCATAATCAAACTTCCTCTAACATATTTATTAAAATACATGCAGATTATATTTATTGCATGCTACTTTTCTTTATTTTTTTTTATCATACCTTCACTTTTTTTCTCTCTCTCTCTCTTTTTTAGAAAAGTAAATATTACAATAATACAACCAAAGTTAAGGTATTTTAGAAAAAATATCATTAAATAAAGTAAAAATAATTAAAATTTACTTATATTTTTAAAAAGTTTGTGTTTTTTATATAAATGAGAACTGATAGAGTATATAATAATGAATTTACTTTTTAAAATTTACGTTTTCTAATTAAAAAATAGAAACTTAAATCTAATTGGTTTTGTGAAGAATGATGTTACTTTAATGATTACATTAAGAGGGTGGATTTAAGCTCCATTTTACGTTGGGTTTGGGCCTTGCTATAGGGCCTGGGCCATTTGCCTCAAGAAACAATCATGAGGGTGTAGGAGCCCATATTTCGTCTCAAGTAGTTGTTTCATCTGATGGAAGAAGAACCATCATTCCCTTAGGTTGGTCCTTCTATATTTTTCTATTTCCTTTTTCTTTAATCAATTATATATATATATATATATATATATTACATAAAAAAATATAGAGAAAATTAAAAATGAAAAATGAAAAGTAAAAAAAGAGAGATAAAATTGAATCTTGTGATGACATGATATTTGTAAATAATGAGTGGTGAAAAGAGGGTGAAGGGTAAGAAGGTCCTTGCAGGGTTGAGTGTCACACATTGCATTACAATACAAATAAACTTATCCTCACATCTGCCACTGCATTGCCTTACAAATCTCATCCACCCAATCTTAAAATCTTCGTTGCAACCAGAAATAACGACCCTACCCTCACTCATGCTTTTTCTTTTCATTCTTCACTGCACACACACATCATATCATCACTTCAATAAACATTACTCTCTCTTTCTCTGTCTCTAGTTTTTACAACATGGCTACTGCGGTAACTGCTGCAGTCTCATTTCCTGCCTCCAAGTCCACCTCTCTTCCAACCAGAACCTCCTCTCTCACTGCCCCAGATAGAATAGTCTTCAAGAAGGTACGTTCCATAAACGTGTATTCAAGGAACTTATTGCAGTTTTAGCATTGCAGTGTCATTGGTGTATGATCCGGTTGTTTTCTTTCTCTTAGGTTTCGTTACAGTACAGAGATGTTTCAATCAGTGGAAGGGTAGTTTCTGTCAGAGCCCAAGTGACCACCGAGGCACCTGCCAAGGTTGAAAAAGAATCCAAGAAACAAGATGAAGGTTTGATTGTGAACAAGTTCAAACCCAAGGAACCATATGTTGGTAGGTGTCTTCTCAACACAAAGATCACTGGGGATGATGCACCTGGAGAAACTTGGCACATGGTCTTCAGCACTGAGGGTAGTTTTTCTCTCAATTTTACTTTTTTTGTGCACTATTCATAACATGGATCGCTGTAAAAGAAAAAAAAAACGTTTTTATTAAAAATCTGTTAATTTGTGCTGTTTCAGGAGAAGTTCCTTACAGAGAAGGACAATCAATCGGGGTAATTGCTGATGGGGTTGACAAGAATGGCAAGCCTCACAAACTGAGATTGTATTCTATTGCCAGCAGTGCCCTTGGTGATTTTGGAGATTCCAAAACTGTGAGTCTATCTCTTAATTTGGAGAACTAATTAATGATGCTAGTTTTATATACTATTGTTGCTATCAATTGGATTTAATAGTTCAAACTTTCAAAGTTTTTATTAAGCTTTTGTCAAAGTTGAATGTTGATCTGTGTTTCAGACTCTTGTCCATTTTCCACCCTAAAGAATTTGAGATTAGAATCCACATGTATCTATATATTCAACAAAAACATGTATCTTCTGCAAGGATAGCATCATAGCAGTTAAACTTGCTCAATTTATCTCTTACTCAACTGGGACTTCCAACTTATTTGCCATCTGATGTATATAATGCCTTCAAACAGGTTTCTTTATGCGTGAAACGTCTCGTTTACACAAATGATAACGGAGAAATTGTCAAGGGAGTGTGCTCAAATTTCTTATGTAAGGATTAATGATTTTAGTTTTTGTATGATTAAGAAGTGCATGTAAATATTATTTAAATTTCTGATTTGATGTACTTAATGAAGTACATGTGAGGTTTATTTTTTTCCTTTTTAGTTCAAATTATATTTACCTTCTATGCCACTCACTTGTGGTGATGCTTATTCAGGCGACTTGAAGCCAGGAGCTGAGGTAAAGATTACCGGACCTATTGGTAAAGAAATGCTTATGCCAAAAGATCCAAATGCCACCGTCGTCATGGTACACATAACCTAACCCTCTTCATCATAATAGAAATAGGAATGTTTGAGAATTTTGAAAAAATTACATGAGAAAATCTATAAATTAGTTCGTACATAAATTAATTTTAATGTATAAAGAAGTAAATTCTCTCAAATGTTCTTGTAAAAAACTTGTCTAGACATTATCATTTATTTGATTTTCACCATCACCATTGATTGCTATGAAATTTTTTCCTTAGTTGGCCACTGGAACTGGAATTGCCCCATTTCGCTCATTTTTATGGAAAATGTTCTTCGAGAAGCATGATGATTACAAGGTAAGTGTACACCCAGACTTTATATTGTTCTTGACTCTAGATATCTAGTATTGGAACATGTGGCATAAATCACTTGACACTGCATTAGAATATGATAATGTGTATAGTTAATTGTTTAAATTTCCTCGATTGTTTTACTCACACATCTTAAATATACACTCTATAGTAAAAGGGGTTAAGTTTTTGTTGTCCAGCTTAATGTTTACTTAATATTTATGTATTGAAAGATTAGTTGGAGAAAATTAAGTAAATTACTACTGAGTTACCACAGAAATCCACAACTTTGAGGAGCTTTCTTTTATTGCAACTCCATACAAAATTCGTCTTTCAAAGGAGGAAAAAATTATAGTCACGTAATAACCATATGCAAAATAAAACAATTGCTGCATTAGAAACTAATTAAGAGTTTGGTATTATAAAAAATGTATTTGTACGTAATCATATTTGATGACTAATGGGGTTTGTGTAGTTCAATGGTTTGGCATGGCTCTTCTTGGGTGTCCCCACAAGCAGTTCACTACTTTATAAGGAGGTGAGATGAATCAAACTATTAATCTTATTCAGGAACATCCTCCATCATTTTTGGTGTGTGGAATCTGAAGGCTTATGGATCTTTGTTGCACATATGTGATATGTTGAACAGGAATTTGAAAAGATGAAGGAGAAAGCACCCGACAACTTCAGACTTGACTTTGCTGTGAGCAGAGAGCAAACAAACGAAAAGGGAGAAAAGATGTACATCCAAACACGAATGGCTCAATATGCAGAAGAGTTATGGGAATTACTGAAGAAAGATAACACTTTTGTCTACATGTGTGGATTGAAAGGAATGGAAAAGGGAATCGATGACATAATGGTGTCATTGGCAGCAAAAGATGGTAATATAACACTTTTATTTAGTCATGGTTATGTTTGATCATAATTCACTTCAGCACAAAAATTCTAATCAAAATAAACTGAAAAATGATTGATTCACTGATACTTTTTCGCATATTCTACTCATAGCACATAATTAGAGAAATTTCTTTGTTCATGTTGAGTTGGTTTTTGTGGTGTAGGTATCGATTGGATTGATTACAAGAGGCAATTGAAGAAGGCAGAGCAATGGAATGTGGAAGTATACTAAACAATTTGTGTTCATTGCACATGCACTTGCACTTGCACTGGCATAGATATGATGTCCCTCTTTGTGCAGCAGCAAATTTATTTTGCTGTCCTGTGTTCTGTAGATAGATTACGGCCCTGTAATTTTCTACGATGGAAGTTGTTACCATGCTAATGAACAAGCTTCATTGCAATAGTTTGCATTGCATGAAATAATTTTGAGCATCATGCAATATAGATGAAACCGTTTCTTTTCACAAATTTAGTAAATTTTTCTTTTCTCAACATTTTCTAGTGCATAAATTTTAATGAACAAACCCCTTAACGAAATATTATTTAATTGTGTAGATCATGCTAGCATATTATTTTAGCTTAATTGATCAATATGAACTGAGAATTATTAATTAATTGATTAGAAAATACACTATGTTCAATGATATGAACGTAAATCTGCAAGTAGATTGAACTCTTCCCAACTTGTGGTATATTTAGATGATGAAATGAAGCAATCAACAAAAATTAATTGAAAACAAAGACTATCATATTTCTTATGTCATCTTACATCACATCCCCAAGACACAGCAGGGGCTGTAATATTGGGCTGTTAAGGTTGTCGACCTTTCGATGATTCACAGGACACTTAACTGTGAAGTAGCCACTTGAGTTCATCATTGTCGGCCCAATATATCAACATTCAACCAACTTGGTTACTTGCATCCTTGCAATTACATTTCTATTATTTTTAATTGGCTCTCAACACAAATGGACGATGAATCTCAGTTTCGTGCTGTCAGTCTTCATTCCTCTGACACACTTCGTCAGATTTTTTTTCTTTGCTTGAGACACAAATTTGAAAACGATTTCAAACCAGATTGTTTTTGGCATCGTTCGATTTTTATGATGATTGGAAAATTTAGTGGTTTCAAATTTTCAATATTTTCGGCTTTTGCAAACGAGATTATTCGTTAGATATTTTTGGTCAAGCTTACCTTGTTTCGTTTTGAATGAACTGGGCTTTTGATGCCACGTTACAGTGGTTTAGTGGTTAGTCATTGCGCGATATGGGCTGATACTGCACTGTGATGTTCTTTAACTACGCTTTTCAGATATTTTTGGGCGTAGAAACAAGGCCAGAACAGACAAATTAGAATATTTTTATAACGAAATTCTGTAATAGTTTAATGTCACTTATTCAAAAATGACGGTGAGATTTATAATGGATTGATTTGTACGGGTATTTTTATTTTATTTTGTTCACATGTTAGAAGGGTGGGTTTGGTTTTGAGATTGCAAACAGCAATTTTTTAAGAGAAAGAAACTACCTTAACTTGTAAACCAATAATTATGGTATCACAAGAAACCAGGAACCAATTATCAAGTATTATTATGCAGCAACAGAGAAAGAATAAAATATTGAAGAATGTAGTATTTGTTAAAATAGAAGGCAGAAGAATGCATGTGATGATATGATGGACGGTCCATCTGATGTGAATTAGGAAAGATTGATAAAGAGGGACAAAAATCACATGGAATGAGTACTTCTACTGTCTTATATTTGACTGTTAAGTCCTCTACTTGACCTGAACTCAACCATTAAAAATGATAATGGCTTCAAGTGCACGAGTATCAAAGGTCCTTTCCAACATTGTTCATATTTTTGCTTCTTATGTATGCAAATTAGTAGCCGTCCTTTTTCAGCTTCAATTCAACCACTGTTTTTTATTCCTTGAAAACCCTCCATCTCTGTTATCTTTTGTCATTTTATATACTTATATATATATATTCAGGTTCCTTCAATCTAGGGCCTATGTTAAATCGTCACCAATAAACCAGACATTGCCGACCTTCACATTGGCGGTTTATGCATGCATGTGCACTGCTCCACTGGGCCCACACCCACACCCATAACCCTAAACCCAAATGCCCCCACCTCAAACCTCTATATATTCACTTCTCCCAACCCAACCCTCATACACTTCTCTCCAAAACCATCCATCAAGGAAATCGAATATTAATTATTCCATTTTTCACTTCCACACTTTCCTACATTGATTCCCCAACTTTCAACCATGGCCCCTTCAACTCAATTCTCCACCACTTTCCTCACACTATGTCTCTTCCAATTCCTAACAGGTAACCATTTATACTAAGGGAACATTTTTCATCTTTTCAAAATGTTCAATATTCTCATTAACATGAAGATGTGTTGGTTTAATTAACAATCATTAGATAGTTAAAAATAAAAGTTTTAGATTGTGTTGTGTTAACTACTCCTTGTATTAACTGTCAAACACTCGTATTAACCGTCTTGTGTTGTGTTTAACGTTGTACAGGGTCGTATTCAACGACATTCACGATCGTCAACAAGTGCAGCTACACAGTGTGGCCCGGCATTTTATCCGGCGCCGGAACCTCGCCGCTGTCCACCACCGGCTTTGTTTTACAGCCCGGCGAGTCCAACGTTGTTGCCGTCCCAACCTCCTGGTCCGGCCGTCTCTGGGGACGAACCTTCTGCTCCCAGGACGAATCCGGAAAATTCTCCTGCGTCACCGGCGACTGTGGATCCTCGGCCGTGGAATGCGCCGGCGGGAACGCCGCCCCACCTGCCACGCTGGCGGAGTTCACGCTGAACGGCGCCAATGGGCTGGATTTCTTCGATGTGAGCTTGGTCGACGGTTACAACCTCCCCATGATCGTGGAGCCCCAGGGCGGAACCGGCGGCGGAAACTGCACCGCGACAGGGTGCGTGGTGGACCTGAACACGCCGTGCCCGACGGAGCTGAAGGTGATGAGCAGCGGCGAGGGCGTCGCGTGTAAAAGCGCGTGCGAAGCTTTCAATGATCCACAGTATTGCTGTAGTGGCGCTTACGCGACGCCTGACACATGCAAACCCAGTTCCTACTCGCAGTTCTTCAAGAGCGCGTGCCCACGCGCTTATAGCTACGCTTACGACGATGGCTCCAGCACCTTCACTTGTGCCTCTGCGGATTATACAATCACTTTCTGCCCCCAACCCTCCACAAGGTATTTTTTTTTTTTCATGATTACAATTATTATTATTATTTTTCTCGCTTGAAAGAAAAATTAATAATGATTAATTAACTAATCTACGGAAACTCTTAGCTGTTAAAACGTGTTTAAGAACAGAGCAATATTGATGATTGGCGTTGAAATCGTTTCGAAGAAAATGAAGTTTAGGCGAATGTCAATTAGGGGACCAGTTTTTGGGTGTGATATCACCATAGACATGGTTGTCACGTTTGTTTCCCTTTTTCAAAATTTCGTGTTTTAATTTAATTGCACCGTCCCATCAACAACAAATTCGACGCGTAGTATCTATCTTGTGAAATTTTGCGATGTGATGTTGAATTTTTAAGTGGGTGTTTGAATTTGAATGCAGTTCGATTAAATCGGGGAACCCAGTGGCGGTGGGAGCCTCTGGAGCTGATTCAGATGGAAGATACAACCATGCTATGGCGGTGGTTGTCTCTGTTTTGGTGGCGTTTGTGGTGACTCAATTTGGTGGCCTTTCACTGGCAATGTGGCAATAAATGGGGTGGAGAATTTGGTGGGGAATGATTTTTTATTTTTATATGCAATGATGGCAATGGCCACTTGCATGATATTCTACGGAATCAAGATTGGGAATTTGCGGTTGAAGAAATGCGCAATGAGAACCTATTCAAAGATTGGCACTTCTCAACTTTTACAGCTAAACATTAATTGGTCATGTCTTCATGGTGCACTTATTTAGAGTAGCAATCTTCAGATGCAGACACAGAATTATGCAGGTGCCATTTTCATCAACTCACACCATTCATCTTCAGGAACAACAAACACACACAGAGGATGACATTTTGGGAACAGTGTCACATTTTATTCATAAAATATCAATACCATCATCAATCATTTGATTTGTTCCAATTGTAAATATGAACATCGAGTTTCTTGAAGCAGTTCAATTTTGATTTGCTCGACGTGTTATCTTGATGTTTTCTCGCCTAATAGCGCCAGATAGATTTGTGTGGGTTTGACCTACTTTTTTCAATTGTTAATTGATTTCAGATTTGAATTGTTGCTTCAACCTCTATTGGTTACTTTCAATTTTTATCTATTTTTTCCCTTCAAATATTTATTTTGTTTTCTTTGGCTTTCAGTTAATTGGCGGTTGGTTTGTGCATTTCAATTTTTAGCCAAAAGTTTTGTAATTGAAAATTATTAGGATAATACAATTTTTCTGTTGCAAAACTATAAATTTTTGTTTAAGTGTTTGAAAAGTTTGTACAAAAAATCGTTAAAATAATAATTCCTCTGAACTTCTTATACAAATTTTAAACACACAAAAAGTAAAACCAAAACAAAGAAATCGTGTATTAATTAAGTGTATTTGGAGTTTTACTATTTCAAAGAAATTATTGTGTATATAAATATCGTTACTTTACAACTACAAAATAATTTATGATAAATTAATGCATAACAACAAAAACCAACATCTTCATGATGTTTCTGATGTAAATGTTCATGCGTGTATAATCTGACCATTAATTTACTTGTTCAAACATTTTTTATAACACCAACGAATGACTTATGAATAGCTTTATTTCCCTCTCAAGATTTTGGCCATTCCCTTTGACATTATCAGTTGCAGACAAGGCGAATGAACCTCTCTTTTCGTCGTGATATTGAGCAGGATGAAGATCTTGTCGATTGCTATGTTTGCATTATTGCATCTGAACACTGATTTTCCCCCCTTTGATCTTAATCACACAGAATTATTTAAAGTTGCCATTAGATGTAATACGAGGTGTCTCAAATGTTTGTAATCCTATACTCAATATATATATATATATATATATATATTAATTTTATTAAAAAGATCCTAACTTAATCATAACAAAAAAATAAATTTAATTATAATATATAAATAAAAATTAAATTTCATCTTTTAAATTAGTTTTAATCGCAAATTAGATTTATAATTACATTTTTATTAATAAGATTATTAGATTTAAACTAATTAACTTGTTAAATCTTGATTAGCATATTATTGGGTTTAAATTAAATAATATGTGAATAAATTATGATTATTTTTACATGATTTAGATTGTTAAGACTTAAATTAATTTATTTATTAATTTTTTTTAATATATTATTAGGCCTAAATTAGATTATCTATTAATGGATTATGATCTCTTTTACATGATTGGTAATGTTAGGAAGAAGATTTTAACCGCTATTAATAAGTCATATTCGAGTGGAGATGTCTCTTTAACATAAAAAAAATGTTTCTTTAACATGAGAGGAAAATGTTTCTTCGATACGAGAAAAAATATTAGAAAAATCTCAAATTATCTAAAAATAAAATTTAATTATAATAAAATTAATTATTTAGATTTATAATTATTTTTCTACAAAATTTTATAAGAGAAAAATATAAGAAAATAAAATAAATTAAAAAAATTCTCTTATTACCCACTTCAATTTTTGTAAAAGTTAGATTTAAAAGAAAATTATAATTTGATTTAAACATACTAAAGAATTTTGATTTTATTTAACCTAATTACTTACTTATGTTATAAGTTTATATTTAAAAAATATAAAACTAGGGTTGTATTTGAGGTTGAATTTATAAATTATGAAACTTCACTTTATTCTTTTGACTTTGAATTTATAAAACTATTTTTGAAATATTATATTGAAATAACTAATTAGAAGAAATGATTGTAGTTGTCATTTCCAGGTTGGAGTCTTTGGCATCAGAGTCATCTACTAAACTTTATTGCATCAGCTGGCATGCTTGTTTATGACCCTCTCGTCACCTTCTGGTCACAAATAAACAATGCATCAATGCAACTTGCAACGCAACGTGAAAAAGAAAAAGTATTTTTCATCTATATCGATTCACTTCAACTGGTATAGTAAGTATGCAAATTTAAGAAAGTTGCTTTTGTTGTGATGATGAAATTGCACTTTCAAGCTTTAACGCTGCTTGAAAAGTTAGATACTGATAGATTGTAGATAGTAGGTATGAAAAATCTACAATTAGTCATTGATAATCTCTCATCAACCTTTCACACTAATGCCAGATTTTCAAACAAATACAAATTCATCCAATTCGATCTCATCCTCTCTTCCAAATTTGGAAACTCCTTTCCCACTTGCAATGGTTCTTCTCTTAGATTTCTTCATCTACTAATGGTGTAGACATGGCAAAAGTATCCCAACAAACTTAAAGTATAGGAATTTAAGGTTCACGTCTTCTTTAAATTAGATACTAATAATTTTTTATGAAAATATGTTCTGCTCTAGGATTTGTTTGGTTGGATCATAACTAACTTTAGAGTCAAAACTTTTAAGTATATTATTTTGCTAGATGAACTCTGTGAAGTTTAGAAGTTTAGAGAGCTTTTATGGTCATTATAAAACTTATTTATATATTTGATTATCTCTTCCTTTTTTTTATTCTTGAATATATAGATGAGCCAAATTTTTAATATGTTATCGTTACATCAAATTAGGAGAAATATTCTGTAAAATATTCTTGAAATAAAGTGTTATTTCAAATTTAATTTAATGTACTATGAAGGTACTTGATATCCTAATTATAAAAAAATATTATTAAGAAAATCTCATATAACTAAAAATGAAGTCTAAATATAATATATGAGTGAAAAAGTAAATTTCATCTTTAAAACTTAATTTTTGAGTGTGAGTTAGACATCGAACATGATATCATAATTAAGTTAATAAAATTGTTAGACCTAAATTAGGTCACTTATTAATATCTTAAATCCTAGTTAGCAGGTTATTGGACTTAGACTTAGATTAAGTCACGTATAATATGTTGAATCTTAATTAACAAATTATTAGACTTAAATTAGATCAACAACTTATTAATCTAATTTATTCTATATAATTTAAGAGTTTTGATTAACATACTGTTCAACTTAATAGTTTGATAAATCCTAATTATCCTAATGATTTGAGGAAATTCAATTATTAATGTTAATAGAAATTTGATTATTAATAAAGTTATTATACATAAAAATGATAAAAAAATAATCTAAAATTAAAAAGTTTTAATTATGAATAGTATGTAGAACTTTAATTATTTATAAAATTATTATACTTAAAAAGAAAATTATTATATTAAATTATATTTTAATAAAGATAAAATTATTAATTATATATTCCTAACTTCATGTATTGAGTCTACAAAACCTAGACTTATTTAAATGCTTTAGTGAAAATTTAAATCTTTATTTACCACCTAAACACACCACTACTTTAGGAAATTTAATGAAGAGAAAAGTTCAATAATTTACACTACTTGTACGCATCATGGAACCGCATATCAAGGTATCCGTTTCTGTCATTATATATAGGGCTTAGATTTAATTGAACCGATTTATTTGGCCTAAGGAAGTGTCTCCAATTCATTGGATTGTGGTGAAAAGAACAATGCAATCCAATAATGAAGAACACTAGTAGAATGGATAGATGAATAATTTAGGAGGGTGAAAGATATTGCCTCCCCAGTTTGCGCGTTACCTATAAAAGTTCAAATAAAATCAAACTTATACTTATTATATCATATAATCAATGTCTATAATAGCAAGCGCAGACCTTTATTGAGGTCTCCATAAGAAAGTGTTCCTTCACTGTCAGCATCTATGTCTACTTTTTGCTTCCTTCTGTTCAGTTCAGAAGTTTCAAGACCATATATATGATATACTGTTATTTTCATTCTTTTCTTTCTTTCATCTTTTACAGAAAGCAGAATATGTTCAAATATGATTAATACTTACTTTTAAATCTCTTATATTGAAAGCAAATAATTTTACCTGACTTGGGTTGACGTATAACACTGTTATTCAAGCTGTAAGAATTTTTACCATCTTCCAAACCTTTCATTGCCAGTGTTGTGGCTGTTATTCGTTTGTGACGTTGTGGAAAGTTCTTGTTCTATCAAACACTTTTCACTTTTAACTTATCCTTTTATGCAGTTCGAAGAGGTTTAATCAAAATTTGACAGTGGTTATAAATGGATAAGATCATCACCCAAATCTTCAACTTTCCAAAAGCTCCTATGTTTTTCCTTGTATGGGTTTTCTGCATTTAATTATGAGGTTAATGCAAAAAGTGATTTTGCCACATCAACTTGGTCGCCAAAACAAGTTCCGAAACAAACAACCCCACCACCACATCCTCATTTTTATCCAAGTAGTTGACAATGTTCTGTTCCAATTCCAATTACATAGGCTCATCCCATTCCTCAACTTGTTTCCTAGGCCTTTCATTTTCATCCTAGAAAATAACTTATAACAAAAGCTTATTGCTGTACCTTAAAGTGCCTATGTCACTGCCTGAAATCTATGTCTTCTTTCTCTCATGTTATAGTCTTTTACCAACTCACAACATAGAATAATGCACTACTTGCTATTATTAGTAGAGTCCGAAGTTTCTCACGACCACAATCTGTCAATCTCTATCTTATCACGATATATATCATCATCCTTCATGAATTATTGCACTCTTAGATTAATCGCACGTACCCAAGTAAAGAGCTTCCACAATGCTAATCTGAACTCAACCTTTTTCTCCATAATAAGCTTTTGTGTTCCTTACTTTATTGCAGGATTTTGCATACAAATGGAATTACTGTTACTAAAGTTCATAATGCATGCACTCCGTTGGTATCTGTTTATATCAGCAAAGCGTGCATGTAGGTTTTGATTCTCGTGAAAACTTTGACTAAGTCACTTTTTCATCAAACATATCAACTTGTTTGCAATATATTTTAGATGAAAGAAATCGTTTATGTATAACATTTTTCTATCAAAATGTGGCATTAGTTGAATTAAAGCATAATCCGCTTACAGATAATTGATCTAGAATTCAAGTAACTCAAAATTAACTTGGCTTGATGAATTGGAGAGTTTATTTGGATCTTGGATTTGTGTCATGTAGAAAATAAAAATGAACTTTGACTCCTACAATTTACTACCTTTTGTTATTTTTTAATGATGAATCTTCCGTTATGATTTTTTAAATGCTACTTATATATTTTTCTAAAAAGATAACTTATTTCAGTTATATAAGATTATTCTAAAAGATCAAATTAGTATTTCATGTTTTTGAAAAATCGAGATAGTTAATGCTTAAAGGGAAAGATCTAAATTAAACAATAAATATCTAAGGATCATCAAAGACTAATTTAAAAATTATAAAAACTAATTTTTTATTTAACACAAAATACTTTTAATAATTTAAGAAAAAAATGAGATACAAAAGGCACTTTAAAGAACCAGTGATATCATGCATATTTTCCAAGGTTATAAAAGCAATTTGATCGATGCTACTTTTTCTATGTCGTATGCTTTTTCATCTTTTATTTCCTTCATTGGTTATGCTTTTATCTTGTTTGTTTTTCATCTTTTTACATAAACCATTTTTAAAAAATATTTTCAGAATACCTTTTTCTTACACTCCCATTATATATATTCCTCGTCTGCATGACTCCATCCTTATTGTCGGAGTTCTCTTTTCTCATAATTAAAAATTAAAAAATATAGATATAAAATAAACCATAGTATTTTCCTTTTATGTAATGCACTATTATTCTACATTAATCACTTTCCCATCAAACATGATGATCAGATGCTGATTCAAATCTTTATCACAGAATGAAGGGTGCATGCAAAGGGAAAAAGTTGAAAAGAAGAAAGAAATCTTATCCACACTTTACACCGCATGTAAACGAATCAAAAACCAGTAAGTTGATAACAGTTGAGAATTTAAATGTATATTAATTCAACCATTAAAGAAAAGCACTGAACTTGTCTTATACTTAATTTCTTGATAAGCTACCGAGTTATCATGTTTATATAATCATTATTCATCAACTTCTAAAATAAAGCATTAACAGCAGAAAATACAATCCAAAAATCCCATTCCTTCACACAGATATATATTATTCCTCTTTTCAGATTACTCTTACCAATCATGTGGACCGCATTATAACAAAGAGTTTAATTAAAACAATAATCCATGGCCAACCACGTACAAAAGAAAAACTAGAACATGGTTTCTATGTATGTTGAATCAGACATCAGTCACAATACTGCTTTAGATTCTAGGTGAAGAAGCTTGATTCTGGTCGAGTGTCACTTTAACAATATTGGTGGTGTATTATAGTTATAGTTTATAGTTACAAATCATGGTCTTGCTAGGTCATGGTTCATTATCTAAAAGTGTTAGGTTACTCCTGTCTCGATCATTATCCACGCGTTTTTCAAATTAACCACGTCAGTTTTGTCATTTTGCACACATCAACCCACTGAGTTTCACGTGTTTATTGACCACTTTAATATATGGTGCCGACTAAATAGGTGAAATTTGGTGTTAGTGTTCTTGAAAATGTCAAGGTTTGCTTTTGGAAATAAGAAAAACACAGGGATTAAAAATGTCAAAATTTATAGCCAAACAACATACGTGGCTAAACCCAAACACAGAATCAGAAAATCAATTCAACAGATGACAAACTTTTGCTTCAAGACCATAACATGGCACTTTCACCAGCAAGGCTTCACATGGCAGTCCCAGGAAGATGAGAAAACGAAGGAATTGAATTGAAGATTCTGAATTCGTGATAGAGGGAGATTCGTACCAAGAAAAAGATTGGTTGAAGAACAAGCATGACTAAAGTGATTAAGTTTCATGCAGAAAAAAAGCTTAGCCAAACATAATAAGGATATTGCAGAAAAGGTTTGTCAATGATGGAGTATGGGACATGAAGACTTGATTGAAGCATCAACCATGTGACATTGTTGCTCTTTAAACACAATTCCCATTCACTCACTTGTCTTCTCCACGTATGCTATGTTTGAGACAGAAAGGGACTCTGACATTTCCAAGTTCAGGTCACATGTCAAGTAGATATATGAATTCGGATTCTATATCTACCCTGATGTGATCTTACAAAGACTTTGCTTTTCTAATATTTTTTACATTAATCATTACAAATTTTCTATTTTCCTATCTTTATTATCAAATATTTAGTAGAATATCTCATAAATAAAAAAATAATTTATTTAATTTTATTAATTTTTCAATTTGATTTTACTAATATTTCATTTCTATTCTTATTAACTATTATTACTATTATTAAATCAATTAATAGTAACATACATAATCATGATTTTAGTATATATATATATATATATATGAAAAAATAAAGTTTAAATTTATTGAAATTCTAAAATACTTTATATAAAAAAAATTGTATCTTATAGTAAAATTAAGAGAAAATATATTTATATAAACTTTTACTCACTAATTACAAATCATACAGTATATTTTAATTTTTTTTAATTATTAAATATTTTTTTTATTACTACTACTTTATGAAGCACTAAAATATTTAGAATAAAAATCATAAAATTAATTATTAATTATTATTTTAAAATTTTGATTAAGTAAATGTTCTATTTTAGGCTTTTTGTTTATGGCCCAATACCACAACCATGCTAGAATATGGGCCGTTGTGCAAGTGCTTCTTACAATAGAATATTTTTTTGCAAGTTAGTATTAATTAGTTACTTAGAATAAATTTTAAAATATTAATTTAATTATATAATACAAATTTAATATTTAAATTTCTCCACATGTCTATGCACTATTTGGTTATTTTAATTTCTTGAATTAGTTTGCTTTCAATTGAATTTTGCACCAGAGTTTTTTTTTTTAATTAGATCCTTATGTCTAAATTAAATAGAAAGACTAAATTTAAGGATATAATTAGAAATATTTTAACTATCTAATTAAATATAATAAAATTGATGAGACAATTCACTCAATATTCACTAAACAATCTATAATGGTTATATTTTCAGATATAAGACATATTTTAAAAAAATAATATAATATATTTTTTTACAATTTCAATAAATTTAATTTTTATATATTTCTTTTTTATATATTATTAATTAATTTAATCACAATTAGTAGAAAATAAAAAATATTAATAAAAATAATTTTAAAAAAATAATAAATTTTGTTCAAAATAATTTATAAAAAAATTCAGACAAAATATTATTTTCTGAAATAGATGGATAGATGTTAGGTTTTCATATTATGAATGAGTGACATAGTTCCATGAAATAAAATATCCTTTGAGTTTTAGACAAATATCTTATTAAGGTAAAAATTTAATATTGTGTATATAGAAGAATTTTTATTTTTATTTTTATTTACAATATATTCCATAAATGTAAATGGCAAAAAAAAATGAAAATGAATAAATAATATAATAACATATCTTCTACTCATTCATCCTCATCCTCACTCTTCTATTCTATCAGACCGGTGGTGATGGTGGTGGATGACGTCATCCTACTCCAAATTTGGAACATAATTCCCTTCAAATAACAAAGCGGTGCTCGTTGTCGGTATTAAATTTGCATGGATTGTTAGGATATCAAGTATTGATATCCACGTGTAACATATTTCTTGCTTCTCATACACTCAACTTTCTAATCATTATCTCTTATTATTTTTTTTCAAAACATATTTCAAATGTTTAAATTGTTAGTTAATAAATAAAAAAAATACATATAATAAAATAATTTTTTTTATAATTTTTTTTATTGTTAGTTAATGAGAAAAACTATTTCAAATATATTTTTAAAATACTAATTACAAAAATAAACAATTGCATTATATATAATAATATATTATTAGATTACATTATAAATATATTTACTATGTTATTATATGTTAATTGACTAAGGATTGAGTCATCTCTAATTTAATGTATCACGAATTTGACTAAGGAAAATGTAAGTTTTAAATGTAACTTCTCATAAAAAAATATTAAGTAATATATTATTACAAATTTGATTATATATATATTTATTGATTTAAAATATTGTATATAATAGTGTAAGGATTGGTTTAGTTGCACTCATGGAAAATTAGATATGGCAATCTAGAGAACCATAAGTATTGCGACACGTCACCCAGTTGCAACTAGGAAAAATCATTTGGCTGTACCAGATTTTTTTGACCGACACAATCAATATTTCATTTTTTTTTTCATTTTTGTTTCCAATGCACTCGCAAACAACAAAAAAATAAAACATTGGAGGGTGAAAACTTGGTTCCTTCCTCTCTCCCCCACTCTGTCTCTCTCACTCACTAACTCATTCACAGTAAACAAAAGCGTGGTTGTATGCACCCTTTTGTTTATACCTTCTTTATAAATAACGATGCAGAGGTTACCATTCAGATTCCCCCAATTCTCTTCATCTCTTCTTCACTCTTTTTCTTCCAAGAAAGAGAGTGTTACAATTGTAATTTATGTATATTATCACTACCAGCACTTCATAAAGCAGAGATTCTGCTTCAACTCTCATCATCCCCATTCTTTATCCCTTGTTATCATCAACAACACTTATCATATTATCACACTACCAATCTCAATTCTCTATTCAATTTCATAATCCACAAACTAACAAACAATGGCTCTGCTCTCATATCACCCACACCCTTCTGAACTGCTCTTGGGAATCGCACTCTTCCTCGTATTCAGAGGTAAATTTAAGTTCTTTTGTGAAATTAATAAAATGGGCGTTGGAGAGGAATAACCAAACTACACCATGTCATGTTTTCAAATGCAGGGGTTTCAGGGGCAACGTTTACTTTCGTGAACAAGTGCGATTACACGGTGTGGCCAGGGATTTTAGGAACACCGCAACTCGCAAGCACGGGCTTTGAACTTACAAAGGGAGGTTCCAGAAGCTTCCAGGCTCCGACCGGTTGGTCCGGTAGATTCTGGGGCAGAACCGGTTGCCAGTTCGACAATTCTGGCCGCGGGACGTGCGCCACCGCCGACTGCGGCTCCGGTGAGGTCAACTGCAACGGCGCCGGAGCCTCCCCACCGGCTACGCTAGCCGAGTTCACGCTCGGCACCGGTTCCATGGACTACTACGACGTCAGCCTCGTAGACGGCTACAATCTGCCGATGATGGTCGCGGCGAGAGGCGGGTCGGGGTCCTGCGCCGCCACGGGGTGCGGCGAGGATCTCAACCGGCGTTGCCCGTCGGAGCTGAGGGTGGAGGGCGGCGATGCGTGTCAGAGCGCGTGCGGCGCGTTTGGGAAACCGGAGTATTGCTGCAACGGCGCGTTTGGTAACCCTTCCACGTGCAAGCCTTCTATGTACTCGCAAATTTTCAAGTCCGCATGTCCTAAAGCCTATAGCTACGCCTACGATGATGCCACTAGCACGTTCACTTGTTCCGGTGCTGACTACACAATCACATTCTGTCCCTCTTCTCCAAGGTAAACAAACAAACAGACAACCTTAGTTTCGTTTAGTCCCATGTTTGTTGTTACATATTTGTGCAAATTAAGGATTTTCAGAGAAAAAAGAACAAGATTTTATGATCACAATTTCAACTCATGCAAGAGCAAGATGCTCAGTGATTGAGATTTGTTTTTGTTGCTTTTGCAGTTTGAAGTCTTCAACGGATTCAAGTCCAAAGGGAACTGATTCTGGGTCTGGGAGTGTGACTGGGACAGGTTCATCGGTGGAACAATCTGAACTAGCCTCTACTTCGTGGTTAGCCGACATGGCAACGGCGACAGGGTCCTCAACACGAACACGGCCTTTTGTCACTTCAAGGGTGTCTTTTTGGGTGGTTGTTGTTTTCATTCTTTGTCTTTTGGTGGGTCCTTCCCTCTCGTAGTGACGTCGCAACAGTATCCTTATCTGTCTTCCTTCCCTTTCACCCAGAGCCATGAGAAAGAGAAGTATGGTGATGGCTAAATTCTATATCTGTAAATTGAAAAGTAATGGTATAAGCGTTTCAATCATTTGTTGGGGCTTATTTCTTATTCTCTTGATTACGTTACACTTACTTCTTTAATTCTCGACCTTTCGAATTGAAGGGTAGGGTAGAGCCATGAATGAATGATTATAATGGCAGCAAATAACAACCAAGTTGTCGCTTAAATCGAGTTAGTGGGTTTTAAGCCCCATCATCAACTTTTTCTCACTAGGCCCTCCCACGAAATTGCATAAACGTTTTAAGAATAGTACAAAAATCTAACCAACCTCACCAAACCCTAAATAACTAAATAAATCAATACAGAAGAGAAAACAAAAATACTCACTGTTTCCAAATGCCACCACTACCTTGGAATCCAATCTTTTCACGTAATACCTAAAACCCTAATTCCTAACTGCTAAATGCTTAGCATGAGGGTGTTAACAGATACAATAAACATTTGGAAATACAAATACGATGATATCTGTATTTCTGTCTATAATGACAGTATTTTTGTTAATAGACAATGATTGACATAACATGAGAAGAGATACAAGAACTAAAAGAAGGAAGAAACACTCCTATTAAATTCAATTATTTGGATGATAAACGAAGGGGAGATATTTTAGGAAGATATTTCTGGGGAATCGGAAAGATAATGGTTGTAGCTTTGGGATGAACATTGCGTTATCGTCCACAAAAAAAGCTTACCTATCTATCAGGATTTAATTGGCAGAGAAGAATATCATAAACAGCTCAGAAATGAACTAGAATTTTCAAACCCTTTTTCAAGTGTCATGTTGAAGGAAGCTACTTGCGTTCTTTCTTTTCATTGATTTGCTATTAAAAGAGAAAGATCGTGAAAAGGATAGAGAAAGTGAGAAAATTGAATTGAAAGCTTAAAATGACAATTCCAGATCCATGGGACTTTTATACATCATGAAATAGGGTGTTGATAAAAAACACTTGATTGGGGAAGGTGTCACAAATTTAATTGGGGGAGTTCAGAAACTTTTCTTTAGTTGTTGATTATAATTTATTAAAGTTATAAACTAAATTTATTACATAAAAATCAATCGCATAATTTTGTGTGTTGCAATTTTACCTAACGATGAAAAAATATATTTTAAGTATATTAAAATATTAGAGTAAAATTACACTTAATAAAATATTTATTTTATTAATGTTTAATATAATTATTAATATTTATTCTTTTATAAAACTTTTTTCAAATTGTTTCTTTGATGATTTTGTACTAAAATGCTCTCAATTAATTTATAATCTTCTAGTCAATAAAAAATAAATACTGTAAATTATATTTTTTTTTTATGAAAATTGAGGAAGATAGTTTTATAATCATTATTATTTCTCCACACATTAATTAATTAACTAATTAGGTGAGAAAAATGATATAATTAATTTCAATACTTTTAAGGGTGATTTTAAAAAAACAAATGCAATTCTTAATCAATTTAATGTCACATTATCTTCTGAGGTAGTAGATAGATGATTATGTGACTAAGTCTCTATTCCAAGAACTAAGTTGATGCCTTAATATGTAAAGACATTCTTACTCAAAATTTTCTCCACCTCTACTTTTTCTAAAAAGACTCGAAGTTGTGAAACAAAATATCTTAAGAAACACATTGCTCACAGTGAACCAGACAACAGTATATCTAAGAAGAAAGACACCCTTTCACATAAGAGAGTGTTTAAGTCAGAATGAGTACAAAATAAAACTGAAAACACTTGCATCAGTAAATTTTATGCTTATGTTAAAGGATCAATATCAAATGAGGTTTATGGTTTAGTTTTAAGAACTTGTTTAAATTGAAGTTTGAAGTATCTGAAACATTTTGTTCCAGTAAAAACCATAATATGTTCATGAGATAAGATCATATCATTTTCTTTTCTAAATATTTAATGTAACTAAACTCAAACTCATTAATTATATATTTATTGTATGTTTTAAAGAACTAAAAGCCTTTATGCTATGAACAACTATAAAGGGTCTAGAGTTAGATGTACAACTGCCATCATCCCATGCTAAAAGTAAGCAAATTCGAGGCTGTTGTTATCGCATTCAAAATGAGATGGTTGAAAAATGCTTTTGCTTTTTATGATCTCTGTAGGTACATTTCAGACACCACTTGTTATAAAACATAAAGTTACAGAGAAGCCAAAACTAGGGGGATCCAAATTGTCACTCCCTGTGATCATATGAGATTCCATTTCAAGTTTTAAGAACAGAGGGGTTGTGAGTGCTACTGATCCTTTCACCAAATAGGATCTTTTGGCCTTTGAGATAAAAATCCACATGACTAGTAACACAAAGAAAAGAAACAAATCCTCTTTTGGCCCCAAGATATGAAGATGACTGCTTATGTCCATTTCTCTCAGTGGTTGTTTTCTTTCCAATTTCAACTTTTTCCCAAATGTTTCTTCACTCCAAAGGCAAATGCCAAGTAATTCTTTAGAAAGGATGCATAAAAATAGATATAGAATGTGAACAAAATATTTGCTACATACCAGTGTACAACCAACCATTTTGAAGAAAATGCTTGGACTAGCACAAGAAACAAAACCTTGAACGAAATATATTAGTACCATTTTAAGTTTTAAAGCTTAGTTAAAATTTTCCAAGTAATGAAACAAGAAAAAGCTTCTTTTAGGTTATGGTTTAGCCACTCTTCTCAACTATCAATTGCCAACAGCAGAATCTCCAGCACACAGGCCATGTTATCACTAGAATTCAGTTAGCCACAATTTATGATTATCTACTTTCCTTTTCTTTTTTAGTAAAAGAAACTTTATTTTCTCATGTTCCCTTATATACTTTTGTAACTGACAGAGGCTTATGGTAGTTATAGTTTGGTTTATCATGGAATTTTTACAAGTTCCATTACATCTTTTTTAAGTCAGAGACTGAACAATTGAATATTTGAGCATAGAATATGAACCACTATGAATAATACTGATAAGAGCCCCTAGAAATAAACCAATTGCATTCAATAAACTGAAACCAAGTTTCTTAAAGTAGTTGTCAGCATAAAAGCCTTAGTTTTTGGCATGAACATTTTTAAAACCTAGGAAATAAGAAAGCAAATCCCATTGAACGTGCAAGAGATAAAAGCATGCACCAATCTTCCACTTGGATTAAATTCTAGCATGACCCTGTTTAGCTTAGTTCCACTAGCTAGTTTTGCTTTATCTAAAAGCTTCGTATTTGTTACTTTGAAGCGTCTTATTTGTTGCTTTGAAGCTTCAAGATAAGTAAACTTTTTTCTTTCAAAGTTCGAATACAAACCAATAGCAAATCGAAAGCCGTATCACCTTAACGTCAACAAATATCTACCGAGTTGCCATTCTCTCACCATTCTACATAACGGAGACAACAATATTCAAGGATTTTTATCAAAGCAATATAAAGAGCTTTTGCTTTTCTTTCTTGGATGCAATGATGTAGTGGATTAAAAAGGAGGATTTGTGTTCTAAATCCTGGAGTACCACTTTTATTTGGAGTCAAATTTACTCGATTAAGGTGAACCCTCAAATATGCTTCGTATTCATTGAGCAACTTGTCTGATGTAACATGAGAACAGTGCTGTCACTGAGATTGTAACCCCAGACAACAGATTACTTAAGGATGGTTTGTAGTTTCCATTTGTCTGTACTTGGCCTTTCCTGTGTCTGCAAATACATGTTATATGTTGTCTAATAAGAGCCAATTTTATACTATGCCCCATACATAGTATATATTCAAAAGAATTTCTAAGGGAATTCTGATTTATAAAGGAACCATTTTCGAAAATTGGCCTAGAGTTCTTAAGTTCGTCATTAATTCTTATGTTACAATCTTCTGTTCTCAGCTCGGTTACATTGACATGAAAGGAGTTTTCTTTCAACCTCCTATTCTCAAAGCCCAATTGTTATTTGGGCCAATAGTTTTTTCTCAGGTCTTAAGTGGGTTGGGCTGGAAAAGGGTATCAAAAAGGCTGCTCTGTCTTCACCTGAATGGAAGGATGCAGGTGTAAAGAAGAAGGTGACTAGGATGCACAAAAGGAGGTGAATTTTCCATTTTTATTATTTATTTCATTATTAATTTTCTATATGTACTTTTTGTATTTTTATTCTTTTGGGTATTTTCATATTTTTATTTTTTGTATTTCCATTTCTATTGCATGGGATTCTCCTCTTACTTGAATGCCTCTGTGAAACTCTTGAAGACACTGTCAGTTTTATGAATGATCAGTTCCTCAGTTCCACTTCAACAAAAAAACAGGTTGGAGATAGAAATGAAGCTAACCTATTAAAACACTAGTCACTTCAATTGTTTTTCTTTACAATGAGTTAGTTCAATTTACATTACAGTCTTGTTAACAATTTATAAATATTGAATTTTTAAAAAAAATATATGGAATTTTTAAAAAAAATATATGAAATTTTATGAATTTGGTATAAAAATAGATAAATATATCATAAAAAACAGTAAGATCAAGTTAATAATATTGGTTAAAATATATTTGTTAAATAAAAAATATAATATAGTATAGAAATATATATTCAATATATAACTTAATTTACTTTGATTTGATGTAATTTAAAAAATGTAAATCTTATATTTGAATTAGTAAAAACCAGGAATCATGAATTTGATTAATTCATGGAGTTTATCGAAGTGATGCAAATGCAATATAAAGAACAATTTCATACTGTGTAAAATTTGGCGAGTGATGTTCCGACACGCCACGCCCACAGAAAGTGAATGCGTTTCTTTCGAAACTGAAACAGCTGCTGCAGCAACCAAGTACCAGCAGCTTAGTATGTTTCCTCGTATCTTAATTCAACGCGTTGTTTTCTTTTTCCTGGGAACTTTAATATCAAAGGCTTAAAACATGCAACATAGCACCCTGAAAGAGATTTGATCGGTCAAATCCACGTGCTGAGCACACATAAATAACGGGTTTGTGCTCTCAGCTTCTATAGGACTTGAATATGGTATTTTCGGTGGCCCTGTTAGCTCGTTGGTCGGTGTTTCTTCTTTTGCATCTTGTCTTGTGTAGCTCAGGAGCAATGGTTGACACCATTGATGTGCCTGCAGCGAAGGATCTCATCCAGACAGGTTCCATTTATCTTGATGTTAGGTAACGCATATAATATGTAGTATGTTTTAAGGAGGTTTATTGTTTTCTTTTTTGTAATTGTTTTTTTAGTGTTTGATAATGTATGTTTCTTTCTTTTAAAAGAAGATAAATCTTTTGGTAAACAATGTATAGGACGGTGGAAGAGTTCCAGAAAGGGCATGTGGATGCAGTTAATATCGTTAACATTCCATATATGTTGAATACACCTAAGGGTAAGAACCCTTTTAAACTCTAATACTACCTGAGACTAGTTTGGGACACGTATATATGAATATATTTCTCTTTTTTTATCAGCCTGTTAGTTTGTCTGTGGTTAAAAATTTTTTGATTTTGAAGGGCAGGCAAGGTAAGGAATCCAGACTTTCTGAAGGAGGTTTCATTGGCTTGCAACAAAGAAGATCATCTCATTGTGGTAACTACCCTTTTTTCTTGCTCCTTTTTTTTTCCAATCAGAACACAAGCTTCAATTTCAACTGGTTAATGCTAGTTAAAGTCAACATCTGTTTATATTTTGTATGAATCTGCATTTCAGGGTTGTCAAATTGGGGGGAGATCTTCGTATGCAACTGCTGATCTTCTGTCTGATGTAAGTTAGTTCATGTCAACTTCAGTATACTTATTCATCTCAATTTAATCTTGAATACAAGTGTATAGTTTTGGCTCTAAAATATCAGAACATCACTCCAGCTATAACTTTTTTTTTTATTTACTCTTCTGAGAATGGCAGAGGATACTAACTTGTATTGGTTTGATTTGATTTGATAGGGTTTTAAGAATGTGAAGGATATGCGAGGAGGTTATGCGGAATGGGTTATAAACAAGTTTCCAGTGAAGATACCATTAGCCAAAGAGGAGCTATAATAAGTAATAGATAGGAGCTTAACTCTTTCTTCAAGTGTACAACTTCTAGAGTTCATTATTCTTTCTCTTGTGTGCATATAAAATGGACTCATGATCTGATAATTGTCTTGGTATTTAACTTGAATAACTAAATTGGTTTCATATCAAGGTCGTTGAACAATTTTATTTGGTGTCTACAAGTGCTGTGTCCTTTGTTATCTGCTTTGTTACTTATAACCTTGCTAGAATTTTTCAGTTTTCTTCATCCAAAGTTTTTCTTGAATAAATTTTCCTATATATCGGTTCAGAAGAGAACTAGTTCAAAATCTGCAGATACCTGTATTTTCCTTCCTTCCAATAATGCAGTTTTTTCCTCCCTAAAAACATAAATGAACATGTCATTAACTCAATTACTAGTAAATTCTACTAATATTAACCGTTTCTAACAAGAAAAACTTAGCCATAAAGTTTCAATTCATTTGGTAAAGTTTTTGGCACTATTTGGAGTTAGAATGACAGGACATAGTTGATGAGTTCAATCATTCAATATTAATATTCGCACCGACCGCTGCTACGTGATGGAAAGCAAGGACAAGATTTAGTGACATCGGGTCAATGGACCTAATTGTTCCTCAATTAATATGAAAATAATAAATGCGATATTCAACTTTAAACGCACGTAGATATGTATGATTTGATGATGCATTATGGTAAGTGTAGTTATTTATTTATTCATTTATATTCCACTGTCTTTCCTCAGCAAGATCCTGATTCAATTCTAAACATGTTGGATCTGCGTATTCTTAATGGTGAATAAGTGACCATAACGTTTTGTCGTTGTTCAACCGTGGCCATGCGACAGATCCCACTTGAAGTAACTGGTTAACCGAACCTGACGTGGTTAGGAGATCAGTTAATGGGACCATTATTCTCAACTAGTTCGTGGCAGCACATGCATGTGCATATTAATTTTCTGAGGACATAGACTCAACATCTTGCCTCAGCAAAGCCACCACCAAGTCTATCTCAGCATTAATGGCCCAAACTATGTTATGCATTCAAGAGACAATACACACAATAGGGTTGTTTGTATTTGTCTGATGAGGTTTTTTCATTATAAGCCCCATTGAAGGACATAGTTTTCATGATATTGCGTGCTGATTTGAGGACGAATACCAGACATGGGGGATGAAAGTAGCGAAGGAAGATCCTTAGCTGAAACCCCCACTTATGCTGTGGCAACAGTGATCTTTGTTCTTGTTTCTCTTAGTTTCTTGTTTCAAGGCACGTTACAAAAATTGGTAAAGGTACGTAAGTTTATCATTGGTTTTTCTCTTCTACCAAAGTCTCACGTTTAAGGTTTCCTATACGTTGAATCATGTCATAGTGGTTGGACAGAACCAAGAGAAAATCTCTGCTTTCTGCTCTGGAAAAGATCAAAGAAGGTAAGGAGTAGTAACCCCAAAGGGTTTAATTAGTATGTTTCTTTTGTGTTATATACATATATATATATATATATATAATGTTTGGACTAGTGGAACTTACTATTATAAATCTTTTGAATGATTTTTTAGCAGAATTGATGCTTTTTGGGCTTTTGTCATTGCTGATGGGTCATTGGATTATTTTTGTGGCAAAGATTTGCGTTAAGTCATCGGTATTAAGCAGTAGATTTTTTCCGTGCGCATTGGAAAAGAATTCTGTGAAACGTGTTGTCTTGTTCGATTCTGAATATTCAAATAAAACATTTGTCAAAGGGCAAGTGAACAATGGCTTGCGTAATTATTGCCCTGAGGTAGTTGTCTTATCCCTTCCAGTGATGTTTCAATTGTAAATTTGCTAAGCTTTAGCCTACGGTTGGTAATGCTAGTTGCAAACAAACTAATCATTCTCAGTGATTCTATTCTGATCAATTGTTCAATTCTAAAGTGGACTCCTCAAATGCCAATTCCACTGAAAACTTATCAATTTCTTCGCAGGGTCACGAATCATTGGCTTCTTATGAAAGCCTTGAGCAGCTTCATCGCTTTGTGTTTGTTCTTGGGGTCACCCATATTACCTATAGCTTTCTTGCCGTTGCCCTGGCCATGATCAAGGTTAAATCTTCATGAACAATCCTTCTTCCTATTCTAATTTTGTTGGTTAGGCACTGATTTTCTTATTTTAGAGTATATTCAGATATATAGCTGGAGAACATGGGAAAACGAAGCAAAGACTGCTGTACAAAGCATACAAGGTTCTGACTTCTAAGTATCCAATAATTGCAAATTTGCAGCTTGATATTCTTTACATAATAATAACTTTCAATCAAATTGTCTTAGTTTAGATACTTCACAAAGTACATCAAGCATAAGATTGAGGCGGCTTAATACATTCATCTTTCACCATACATCCCACCCTTGGAGTCATCACAAAATTCTTGTTTGGCTGGTACTCTATGCAGTCATTTTGTTCTGTCTTATTATCATCTTTAGGCAATAAGTATTTGAAGATGTAAGAAATTTTGTATCTGCAAGAAACATTGTATCTACTAATGGTTTATTAGTACATGTTGTTCTTATTTCATTCTTTGAACTAAATATTGATGGAATGGATTGATTTCATTAATCATATCTTAATTCCAAAAGGAAAAAAAAATCAATCCAAATATACTTCGATTTTAGATAAAACTAAGGTAACTGCTCAACTAAAATTTCTTTCCACAGAACATATTCAGCAAAGATTGTTTCCAATAAGAGATGTGTGCCAATGTACTGTGTGTTTACTAGTTGCCATAATTTGTCTCCCGCATAACTTTTCAAAAGCAGCAAGCTAGCAAAATGGAATGATTTTTTTTTTTTTTCATTTATAGGATTTTGACACTTTTAGTAGCAATTTCCTTGACTTCTTAGAATTCTGATGAACCTGTATTGCAGCTATGCTTCAGCCGCCAATTTTGGAGTTCCATCCACCGAGCTGATTACATGGCATTGCGCTTAGGCTTCATCACCGTGAGTAAATTTTTTGTAACAGTATCTTCCATCAAATAAAAAAAATGTAGATAATGTTAGAAATTCATATGGACATAAGATATAACCAAATTATAGTATATAAATGGGAAACAAATCTTATAAATTAGTTTTGAAAAATTAAATTAGATCTATATTTACTTTCTAATATAGTTTAGGTAACAAGTTGATGGAGGAAATTAATGGAGATATTGAATTTTTTTCTTGTAGTACATGTTATAGCTTTTTGTACAATCACATCTAACTGAAAACAAAGAAAGAAAAGTTAATTAGCCATGCTGACTCATGAGTGAACTGGTATTACCTTTTTTCGCTGTTTTCTCATTGTGCAAAAGGAATGTGATACAGAATAACAGAAGATAAAAATTTAAGTTTACTAGCTAATAATTCTTTCTTTTCATCTTTGTTCTGGTGTTCTATAGAACCATGATCTTCCCACAACATACGATTTCCACAACTATATGCTTCGGAGCATGGATGAGGAATTTCGTGACATAGTTGGTGTTAGGTACTGTTTCTTTATTCAGATGAATTTAGTGGCTTGATTTGTTTATCATATTAAATTTGTTACTGTCATACTAATTAGATTTTAAAGAAGGATAGCTTAATTGAATAGGGGGATATTTTTTATGATAGATGTTTTAACTTTTTTATTTTTGTTACTTATTGTTCTGGTTCGTGAAAACAAGTTTGATAGTTTCTGGACTTGCTTTGCAGCCTACTTCTCTGGGTATATGCCATCTGCTGTATTTTCCTAAATTTTCATGGTAAGCTTTAGCTTAAAAGTATGTTTCTCAGATGTGATACTTGAGCAGATAGTTTGTTTTAAGTTAGTGAATTCAGCTAACAGAAATTAGAAATGTCTGAACTGTACCGATTTGATAAATCATATTTTATAGAAGATAGAACTTTAGTGGATAACATGGACAATGGACAACTCTTCTGAGAGATACTTTAAGAGTAGATATTCTTTTATCGTGAGAAGAGTCACATGCAGAAATCTTTTGGGAAAATCTCACATTGACTAAAAATGAGGTCGAATTATAGTATATAAGTGAGGTGTTACCTTCTGAACCGGTTTTGGGGTGAGTTAGACACCAATAATAACTTTTTACATGATATCAAAGCCAGTTTAACAAGATTGTTGGGCCTTAATTCGGCCACTTGTTAATATACCGAACCTTGGTTGACAGATTGTTGGGCCTAGATTGGACCACCTCTTGATAGATTATGATTCCCTTCTATATGGTTTGAAGGCCGTTATGTAGAACCTTGATTGTTGGCAGATGAACCGGTTTTAGGAGTGAGTTAAACACCGATAATCAATTTCTACATGGTATCTATTTATAAAGATGTTGGTGCAATTATATGATAGTTTGGTGATAACTGATAACAGCAGCCATATATTTCAGAGGTGTTGTGACGATGAAAAGTCTTATTTTGTTTTTAGACTGTTAAGCATGTTTATGGTCTTGCTTAACATTGGCATAGTCTTCCGTTTTTGAAATATTGTGCTTGTTTGTTTCGTGGACCTAGTTTGAAACTAAACTTCATAATTTTCATTCAGGTAGCAACTTTTACTTTTGGCTTTCCTTCGTTCCAGCAATTGTAAGTCCTGATATTGTTTGCTAAGGCTATAACACCCACCATATACTAGTAGCTATATTTCACTAATAATTTTTCTTTTATTGACTTGCATTTTAGTTGATCCTTATTATTGGTACTAAATTGCATCGAGTGGTAGTAAAGTTGGCTGTTGAAATAATAAATGGTTGCCCAAATATGAAGCCTTACCAATTTAACTTAAGAGATGAGCTCTTTTGGTTTGGAAAGCCCAGGTTCCTGTTACGGTTAATCCAATTGATATCCTTCTTGGTAAGTAATATTGTGTTTCCATTTTGCTTTTCATTGCTGATACACTTAATTTCCTTTTCCCTTTTGTTATATTTCAGAATGCATTTGAAATGGCTTCATTCTTATGGTCTCTGGTAAGAAACTGAACATTGTTTTTATATTGCAATACATAATTCTAGCCTCTATGTAGTAGATAGTGTACCATAAGTATGATAGTTCTCCCAGACAATTCCATGCTGCCAAATCTCTTTATAGCTTTAGGGACTAACCATATTGCCATAGTTTTTTCTTTGGTTTTGGTTTAAAGTGAGAACTTGGAAAAAATGAGATACTTGCATAATCTTTAATTGTTGCCTTTATTTTGGGTTCAGTGGGAAATTAAAGATCCTTCTTGCTTCATGAACAATCGAACGTTTATTGTGATTCGCTTGTCATTCGGGTATGTGTTACTTTTTGTCTATGTTCTTACTCTTTTTACAGATTAAATTGAATCACAAATCCACCAAAATTACTATGCACTTTTGCTCTTTTGTTGCCACAGGATCATCTCCCAAGTCTGGTGTAGCTTTATAACGTTTCCTCTCTACGTTATAATCACACAGGTCAATTTCTTGTTCTTTTTGTTGGAGATAAAAAATCATTTTGTAGCCTGCACTGCTGAACCTAACTGTTAATCTTCGGTTGAATATTGCTATCAACACACTACTTGATACATTCACGATTTTGTAGTTTAATGAAAGATTGTATTGAAAATCTCGGGGTAGTGTGTAGTTACACTTTTACACCAGCACATGTGTAATTGCACTCTCACATTTAATCCCTCTTAAAATCTTGGTTATGTGAATGCAGATGGGCTCAAAGTTCAAGAAGACCGTGGTTTCTGAAAATGTGAGAAAATCACTCTCTAAATGGCAGAGAAAAACTAAGGAGAAACAAAGTTCCCCTTCTGCACTCATTACTGAAACATCATCAACATCAATAATAAGTTCTTTTATCTCTGCAACTGATAAGTCTAACTCCCATGCCTCAATCAGTGAGGAAGGAAGCTCCTCGGGGACTAAAGATATTTCTCTCTCTTATCTTGATCATGTATCAAGAACTCAAGCAAATGCATCATTTCCAAGTTATGAAAACGATCATCATGATGTAGTTGATGATTCATCTCCCCCTCCTCTGTCTTGAGATTGCTTTCCTTTTGCTGCGGAAATTGTGATGAGTTAAATCAGAATACTTTATATCACACCCTTACATGTTTTATCTACCTCACACAATCATTTAAGTCTTTAATTCTTTCCTTTATTAAATCATAACAAAATGAAAATGCAACTTTATATGTATATATTTTTGGTTTGGTGGAAAGACATAATCAGCACACAAAATTATTATTTGTTACATACATTATATTTTAATGATTTAAAAAAAAACCTTTGAAAATAAAAAATATAATTAATTATTAAACACCCATAATTAATAAAAAGTTTTTTTTTTCATTTTCTATTATAACAATAATAAATAAAAATATTTTACTTTTCACTCTTTTTCAATTTATTCAAATAACTTCATTATTTATTCTAAATATTTTTTCATACCATCGAAATGAAAATTAAAGGACAAAAATAGGCAATTGCAACTAAGAAGAAGCACACATCCTGCCAGTGACGGAGAAAAAAACTATCTTATGTTATTTATTATTGGTACAGTAAAAAATAATCTCTTAAAATCTGAACTAAAACTAATTTAAAATTTGTAACGTGAAGCAAAAAAAATGAAAATATGAAAAAAAATATATATGTGAGTTGTGAAAAAAAATATATTGTAAAAAAATAATATTTTGCAAAAGAAAACTAAATATTGATGGCCTGCTTGTGAAATTTTAAATGCATTTTACAAGTGTGTGATTTCTTAATTTGAAGAAATAATCATTTTCTTTTATTAGCTTTTTGAGAAAATTTTAGAAAAATAAAATATTATTTCTTCAAAAGCTATTTGAGCTAAACATCATTAAATAAAAAATTAATAGGTGAAATTTAAATAAATTTTTGATAAAGTTAATTTTCATACTTTTCAGTCATAATTTGAAGGTGAAATGAAAAATAATATTTTCTTATGTTAGAGAATAACATATTTGTTTATTTATTTTGTTGAACTAAATTTCATGCTAACCCCATTGATAAAATAGACAGAATTTATTTTGACGGGGTTCAAGTTTTAGAAATTAATTTTGGTACATTCCTTAGAACAAATTGATATTATATTTTGTGTCAATCAATTAAAAATTATCATTAATATACCTTTTAAGTTGTATTTTAATAAAAAATTCAAAGGAATTTAAATAATTAAAAGTATTAATTTAATTTTCATATTTTTGAAATCTATTGTTTAGATAAGTAACTCAAAATTTTCAATTTCAAATTATTAGTTTGAATAGGGTGATTTATTTTTTATTATATGCAAAATTTATTTTTTGAATGTATTTTTAAATTTATATAAAAAACATATAAGCTAATTTTTAAATATTTAATATTTTTTAAGAATAAAGAGAGACAAAATAAAGATATGAAATATATAATATGAAAAAAAGGAATAAAATAAATAAGAAATTTCAAAATGATCATTTACTCGTTTTTTTTTTTGAGAAAAGTAAAACAAAACGATGGGGAGTGGAAAGATAAAATAATAGTGTGTGAATAGCAAGACCGTTTTTTGTAAGGGCGAGTAACAGGCTGAATAAATCCAGAAAAGGCCCGCTGGGTTGGCCCAACAAGTTCGGTTCCGTGCCCCCTCTGTGTTACGCTGAACCAGATTATTGGTTTCGGAGAATTAAGCAGTCAATTGGTTTCACAAGAAAGTTCCTTCACTCTTTAGCTTCTGAATCTTCAACAATGGTACTCGAGGTAATTCCCAATTTCCCCTCTCGCGTTGATTTCACCAACCCTTGAAAATCAATCTTTAGGTTTTTAATTGGTGTTACGGTAACACTAGTCTCGTTTTATTTCTTTCTTTAACAGGCGACGATGATCTGCATCGACAATTCTGAATGGATGCGTAACGGGGATTACGCTCCTTCTCGATTTCAAGCTCAAGCAGACGCTGTCAATCTCATTTGCGGTGCAAAAACTCAGGTTAGGTTATGCCAAACCGTACAGTACTCTGCTTTTACCTTTTCCCCCCCCTCTCTGTTCTATATTTGTTATTGTTTCAGTAATTTATTTAGTTTTGGAAAATTAGTTAGAATTGGAGAAGACTCGGTAATCGGAATTTTATAGCTGGCTTGAGATAGGTTGAACTTAACGTTTTTTTTTATGTTGTAATTCATATTAGGTTTCTAAATCTGAGGTTCAGCCCATTGTGTAGGGTTCACTTGTGCTGACGAATTGTTTTGATTTTAATAATGCATACAGTCTAATCCTGAAAATACAGTGGGAGTTCTCACAATGGCAGGGAAAGGCGTTCGAGTTTTGGTCACCCCTACCAGTGATCTGGGCAAGATCTTAGCCTGCATGCATGGTTGGTACTTCATACATTTTTTTTTCTTTTTTATTTATTGTGTTGTTGTTCTAGATATGTTATTTGGACCATGCCCTGTTGGTAAATCTAACCTCATTATGAATTGGCTATAATTCGTATTAAAGTTTTATTATTAAAATTAATGTTTTGTTAGCGTTGGCGCATAGAGCATTACTTAGGTTTAAACAATAAGAGTAGTAATTAAAATGACTTGTACAAACATCAAATATCATGGAAATCGAAACTTCATTCCGTACTTTCTACAAAAAAAAATTGTGTTAAAGAATAGTTTTTCAGTTTTTGTCCATAAAAACATTGACAAAACACATTACAATTATAATTAGAGGATTGTTGCTTAACTACCTCCAATTTCTTGATGACTTAATGCTGATGCACTTGTATTGTTTTTAAGTCGTCGGTGAAGGAGATAGCAAGCTTGTCAAATTTCTGAGTCTAAGCAAACACATAGAACTTAAATAAACTTGACTTGTAGACTTAAGGACTAAGCTTGTAAACTCGCAAGAGTTTGCAAAGTTTAATAATTAAAACACTATCAGAATATCCAAAAAATTAATACTATGTTAATAATAGCTATTCAACAAAGTTGGTGGGGAGCGGATTGTGCTTGTATATTGTACTATATTAATAATCACACATGTTTGCTGCATATTTTTCTACCATAGTGTGTCGTGGTAGATTCTGCTTTTGTTGAAAAAATGATTTCATTTTCCCCCCCTAATTTAGGACTAGAAACAGGGGGTGAGATGAACCTAGCTGCTGGCATTCAGGTGGCACAACTTGCTCTTAAGCATCGGCAAAATAAAAAACAACAGCAGAGAATTATTGTCTTTGCTGGAAGGTATGTGTATCTCTATGTTTTTGCCTTATTGAACTTGTATTTTTTGTAATTATTTTGCTTAATTATCTCAATGTTTTTCAGTCCTATCAAGCATGAAAAGAAGATGTTGGAGATGATAGGTAGAAAGTTGAAAAAGAATAGTGTTTCACTTGATATTGTTAATTTTGGTGAAGAAGACGAGGGGAAGACAGAGAAGCTGGAAGCACTCCTTGCAGCTGTTAACAATAATGATACCAGCCACATCGTACACATTCCATCTGGTCCAAATGCTCTTTCTGATGTACTTATAAGGTTTGTGGGTTCAATTTCATCTTGTACTTTTCTTTATTTTATCCCTTGTTTCTCCCTTAAAATTCAAGTTCAATGTAATTTATTTTATCTAACTTACAGATATTCATGTTATGTTGCTTTGTGGCAGTACACCTATTTTTACTGGTGATGGGGAAGGTGGTAGTGGTTTTGCTGCTGCCGCCGCTGCAGCAGCAGCTAGTGGTGTATCTGGATTTGAATTTGGTGTGGATCCAAACTTGGATCCAGAATTGGCCCTTGCTCTAAGAGTTTCAATGGAAGAAGAGAGAGCCAGGCAGGAAGCAGCTGCAAAAAAGGCTGCAGAGGATGCTCCCAAGCAAGAGACGGGAGGTGAGCAGCAAGCCAGCACACAAGATGCAACAATGACTGAGCGTGCCAGTGCAGCAACTTCTGAAGCTGAGAATAAGACAAGTGATTTCGTGGTTGGTGCTTTTGTTGCATTTATCTATAGGTGTAATAGCATGTTTTCCTCCTTGCTCAACTGGAATATAATAATCTATGTGCATATAATTATTGGTTCTTGGTTCACTTGGTTGGGCTACTTATAGTAATTGTTGAGTAATTAAATTGCCAAGTCATATTATACATCTAGACTTGGAACTTCACAAGGAAGATAGTGGGTCCAGCTGTCTCTGAGAGCCTTCATATTTCAGTGGAGGTGTGTAACTGAAACTTCAGAAACCTATAGAATTAGATATTGCCCTTTCGGACAGTCTGGACTGTAGTCTTGTCATTAGCACTGCACTGATTGTGATCTTGTATAGTGATGCTAATATTCAGAATATAACCATCTCCTTCATAAATTCATCAATTAGACTATCCCCTCCACTGGCACAATTAATATCACTACTGTTAATTTTACCATCATTAGCTGTAGTGAATCACCATTGTTTTTCTGTTTACCATTCCTAGGGCTACATCTCGTTTATCTCTGATAGTTAATTGTCACTACTTCTGGATGGGCCGGCCGGCCATTGCAATGCATTTGATGTCGTAGTTCTAAGTCATTACAACTGCTTCATCAAGCAGGTAAAAATCACAGTTTTCCCCATTTCTGTGCGACCCACATACTGGATATTTTGTTCCTGTTGTTTTGGAGAATATTTCTCTCTAATTCTTACAGTATTTTTGAAAATAAGCAATTATTTCTTTAGATTATGGTAAATCAAATAAGCTATAGTGTTTAGGAGATGTATGTTACAAGGAGTGCTTCAACATTCCTGGGAAAGTGACATGGCAATTCAAATTTCCCATTTTTGGTAGAAGAGAATAAATATGTTTTCTGAGTGTAAAAGCTTTCTAGAAATGTTAATTGTTAAAATGTAGGAATTTAGTTCTCCCATCTTCATTGGTGGGGGAATAAAACTTTTCCATATTAATTGATTTTAAAATTACTAAATTGTCCCAAGGTAATTGGCCGTAAATGTTATTTCTAAGGTAGTTGAATGATGACCATCAAACATATTTTATAAATTTTCACTAAATTTTCCCAAGAATCCCATTCCTAAGAAATTTAGTTGATAATTAAAAATTCCTGGTACCAAACATCACCTTAGGGTTCTTTGGTCATTTCCATCTGTCCAACACTGCTCTTAGGGTTTGACATCAAGCCTGTATTGCTCTCACCCCCCTTTGGGGAAACACATCATCTTCACTTTCCCCTTCCGTTGCCTCTGTCTGTTGCTTGCATTCCCATCTGCCCTGCCTCTGTATATTTTTTGGTATGTGTTGTGTTGTACCATTTACACTTCACAAATTTCTGTTTTCATACGTCTGTGACCTATATTAAAAGTATAGGGATTTAGGTAGGGGAAAAACTTGAATAAAGCTGTAGAATATATTATTGATCTATGATGTGTAATTAGCTAACTACGTGTTACAAAAGACAAAGCACTAAATTATTCCTAGTAGTGTTAGATTCCTAATCAAATCATATAAGGAAACAAAAGAAGAAAAATAATGAAGTATGAACGATACCATTCCTAAGAGGTGAGAGATCAACTAAAGACACTAAATTATTCTAACATGCATTCAAGATGTTACAAGTTAAGTTTGAGATTTTCTAACAAATTCATCTGTCTGTTTTAGTATTTTTTGTGTTGTTTAGTCTCAGGAGTATGTTATTTACTTGTTTGTTAATTATGCCTTAAATTTGTGGTGATATGTATCCATATTAAGTTACTATGACTTATAATTATTAATGATGACGATGAAGAATATATATTTAATCTTGGGTATTTTCATTTAAATTTTTTTGAGCATTTATATGTATGTAGTATAACATAATCTTTGGTATAGCAGCCGTCCTGCTATAGTGTTTTTGTATCTACCACTCTGCATCCTTATCCAGGATTGACAGTCATGGTTTACTTATGTTCATATACTATCCAAGTTAGGGGTGTTAAAAAATCACTTATGAACCAAATCAAGTCATGAAACAAACTGTACCAAACTACGAATAACCAAAATTATTATGTATTATGATAACTGAATGGTGTGATGTAAAAAGCATTTTATTCTTCAATAAAAAAATTTGCTTCTTGCTGCTTGCTTTGGTTTCAAACCAGTTCTCATGTTTTATTTTGAGTAGATTACTGGCACCTCCCAAGATTTTCTTCAATTACACTGACACCTAAGGTTTTTTAAAATTGTACACAAACTTTCCCTTTGTTTTAAAAACAATACATTTTCAGCCCTTTTTTGCATTGCACTTGCATCCCCTTAAATTTTAAAAACATTATACATACACCCCCTGAAAAGGGATGTCATCACAATTGTGAAAAAAAGTAGGGGATGTAAGTGTAATTTGAGAAAATCTTAGGAAGTCTCATTGTAATTTAATCTTTTATTTTATTCCATAGTTCCACAAATTGACCTTGTAGTATTTTTGTTATTTGTGTTAACCTTCTAATGATAACAGGACGATGAGAATGCCCTACTACAGCAGGCGCTTGCGATGTCAATGGATGATCCTGCCATCAGCCATGAATTACAAGACACAGATATGTCAGAAGCATCTGCAAGTGATCCCGAGTTGGCTCTAGGTGAGTTTTTATGTTGTCTATTCTGTTTTGATATAAGAAATACTGATGTAGGCACGGGCACTCTGCAAGATGTAAAATTTAAGTGTCCTGTGAGGCATTGAAGTGTCACATGGTGTCTGATATTCGTTCAACATGGAAGCACAGACACAACTCCTTTTTAAAGTGTCCAACTATTTGTAGTTCTTCCATTAAATATGGACAAGTGTTTTGGAAATAGCAAGTCTATTTTTTCATATGCCGTCTTTTATATGAGAAATGCATTATTTATATATATCTTGATGATTGAACTAGTTATCAAATATAGTGCATTTAATAATCTACTTTTCAAAATTCAACATGGTGCAGAGAAGATTTCTTCATGTGTTTGCCCCTTAGTGAAGTAGATAGTTTTTATTCCTTTTTGCTAAAAAGAAAGATTCCAATGCATAGTGTTTGTTTTGTCTGCACTACATATTTTGTCAGCTAACTCCTACTTGTTTTGAGGATTTTGATAAGCTTACTATGACCTGTACGCAGGGTTAAAATGTTTATTTTATCTTAGAATCTGTAAGTCAATTAAAGCTTCAGTGGTGTTTATGATCTTTTCTGGTTTTTGGTCATTTGTTGCTTGCAGCACTCCAGTTGTCAATAGCAGATAGTACCAAGGATCAAGCAAGCCAGTCGGACATGAGCAAATTGTTGGCTGATCAATCCTTTGTATCTTCTATCCTTGCATCGGTATGTCTAATAATATCTTCTATCCTTTGAGCAAATTTAGTTCTTTAAACATAGTATATTCATGAACTGTATTTTTTGCACTAAGTAATATTTCACTGCTTCTGCAGCTTCCTGGGGTTGACCCAAATGATCCTTCTGTCAAGGATTTGCTGGCGTCCATGCAAAATCAGTCTGAGGTTTGTCTTTCTTCTATGGAAAAACATACATTGGATTTAAAAGGAATTATTTTAGAAATTTTCAGTGCGGGCATAGTTGGAGTACTTGGCCTATCAGCACCTTTCCCCTCTCTCCCCTCCGTTAATTTTTTACTTAATAGTTGAATTTGCTCTGTGATATCCTACTAATAATTGAAATACTTTATGAAGTGTTTATGATGTCTGCCCATTTAATGCTTGAGGACAGAAGTTGACTTTTTTTTTAATATGAAAACACAACAAGACAGCACAACCTTGATTACTAGAGCTTCTGATCTTTTATGCCTAATGCTATCTCAAATTTCAACTTTTTATTTGCTTCTGGGGTGGGTGGGGGATAATTGCTATATTGCTCTATATCATGTGCTGCTATAAGGTTTCTGATTGTTTTGTTTATCTAGCCTCAACAGAAGAATGACGACAAGCCATCAAAGGAGGAAGAGAAGAAGTAATCTTTAAGAGCCGCTTTGCCCTGTATCGTTTTATTTTCCTGGTAGTATTTTCGCGGCTTTTACTAAATGGGAACTATTTTAGCATGTTCCAATTTTTGTGTCTCTCCGCAGCTAATTGGAACCAATGCATATATCGGTTGAATATTGTGTATGATTGAAAATGGGCTTCATCTTCATGACTTATTCTTGATTGGTTCTTATCATGTTACAAGGGCTTTAAAGGACTGATTTATACTGAAGAAAGTTCCAGTATTTAAATGTATTTTTCAATCACGTATTGATATTTATCCGTTTCACAGGTTTATTTGAGTTATTTTTTTATTAGTTTGGTTTTCAACATTTTACTGTTTCACTTTAATGTTACTTATTTTATTTAATTATATAGATGTATTCTTAAATTATGTTCTGTCGTGACTGAATTTAGTGAGAGCCTTGTTTTTTTAGCTATAGAAAATATATATTGAGCATTAGATTCTATTAGGAAGAAAGATTTTAGTTTCAAAATTAGATTATTCATGCATAATTTGGAAAGGGGCGATTTCTAGTGGTTATAATTTCTTCAATTTTGAAGCACAGTTTCATTTATAAAAAATCATTATTTTAGGACTCTTTTCTAAATTTAAATTGTTTACAATGGTAAATATGCTTTTATCTTTAATATTTAGATTTTTTTCTGAATCTCTATTCGTTCATTTTAAATCTTTTATAATTGTTTACATTTTTTCAATTATTTTAGATTATTGGTTATCTATATTCTCTAGATTTTATTTAATTATTTTTTAAATATAAAATATCCTAGGCGTTTACATAATAGCAGTGCTATTGCGATTAAAAAAACTTGTCTTGCTATCAGAATTGTCAATGCCTGTTTTGGAATGAAATTTGGTTATGATTTAAGTATAAATTATGGCAACTAGATCAGGGCCTATACTTGGGTGGAATTTATTAGTACTTTGGGTACATAAATTTGTTTGCTCATGGAATTTAACCAACCCAACTAGCTTATTACTTATTAACTAAAAAAGTTGTCATAATATGTTGAACCTATTTTGAGTTTTTATATAATTGTACTATAAAAGTAAAAAAAATATGTTTAAATTCTTAAATTATATGTGATATGCTAATATTCACTAAAATTAAGTTAAAAACCTTCCCTTTTAAGTGCGAAGGTGCTAAGTGATATTGCATTGAAAAATAATGCACCCAAGTGAAGCCAATAAATAATTGAGATATTTTCTATCCTGTTCACAGGTTCATAGATCCTCTATTTCTTTTATCCACCAGAGACATTCATGTCACTTAATACATTGTATGTTACTCTTATCTTATTCACATTGGCAACAAGTTACTTATGAACTTATTCACAGTGTATGCACAGAAGTTACTTACGAATATAATTATTTCAAACACAATTCATTTTCTTACAGCAAATAACGTATTTTGATAAACTTCTTTTCTTTAGGTTTAAATCCTTTAATAAAACTTCATTTGTTCTTATTCCGACATTGTTAACAGAAATTATGTATATATTATGTAAGACTTAATGCAAAATGTTTAATAAAGAATTTCTTGAAAAAAAAAATGATTACTCTCCCGAAATATGCAAGTTTAAATTTTCTTTTTTAGACCAAAACAATTGAACAAACGGGTTTTTCTTAACAACTTTGAACAAACAGCTTTTCGAAAAGTATTATAACTTCAAGATTAAATTATTCCTAAATATGCTATTAATATCCCCGCACATGATCAAACTTTATTTTTTTTCTCTAAACAAAATATTTTGTTTTATAAAGGTCAATCTTCATTTAATACTTATATTATTATCATACCTATTGTAAGTGTTGTTGTCCTTTTAAATTTCAGAGTTTTATTTCAGTAATCTGTATTTTATTAAACATATTATCAAGGTGAAAATGGTTGAAGAACAAGTATTTATTATACTAAATTTCTCTTTTAAGACTATTCATTTGTTATTTATTGAGTTATAATATAATATTTTCTCTTAATGAGCCTTCATAAATTCACATAACTATTTTAAATATATTAATTTTTTAAAGAACCTTTATTAAAATTTTCCATAATATTTAACCGTATGATTCTTTAAGAGCATTTAAGGCTATTAATTTTTTATCTGAGTTATCTTATTTTAATGAACCTTCATAAATTGTCATGGTTATTTTAAGAAACTTTATTAAAGTTTGCTTGTCCCTTTTCATACATTTTTTTTTTTCAAATTGTATGTTGTATTTTTTTTTTTACTAAAGAACTATTCCTTAATTATTTTAGACATTTTGTAATCTATGAATTATAAATGTTATAAATCAATAAAAAAAAATCATTTTCTTTCTTGTGAAGATGGAAAAATAACTAGCAGACGTTAATTATTTAAATCATTTAAAATAAAATAAATAGTTCATAATTACAATATTTGGATAACCAAATTGACACAATCAAAACTAAAAGAATAAAATCACATATTTATAAAGATATTCAATTTACACAATTAAAAATAAGAAATTAAACTTGCATAATTATAACATTTAGAGATTAGAAAAATGCAATTTAACCTTTAAATTTTTTTATTAATATAATAACTCAATGGTTTTCAATGCACCTCAACTTACATATAGACACGTTACACAAATTAAATTATATATTTAATGCAATAAATTGTACTATTGTTGCTTAATAAAATTGCAAGGGACTCATTCTCAATTTCCACTTATTCAATGAAGTGTGAAGACTGAAAGTTCATGCACTTCAATTGAAACCTTTGATAAGTGCTTCACTCCTAAACACAAACCAAGTTCATTTGGGGGGTGAAAAATGTTTTTCTGTTTATCTGTTTTTCTCCTGCTTTATTTATGTGGCACTGTAGTTTGTGTCAAATACAATACTGGAGCAAGTATTGTGCCAGGCAAATTGAATATTCACCTCGTTGCTCATTCACATGACGATGTTGGCTGGCTCAAGACCATTGATCAATACTATGTTGGGTCCAACAATAGTATTCAAGTTAGAGTCATATAATTAATTTTGTTGTGTACTGATTTTTGTTGAAATTATGTGTGTATGTTTTTTATGGTTAATTGTTTTCAGGGGGCATGTGTGGAGAATGTGCTGGACTCGGTGGTTATGTCCCTGCAGCGTAACCGAAACAGAAAGTTTGTGTTCGCTGAGATGGTAAAATATTGGAGCTTAGAGAGTACTATAATGTTTCAGTTCAGTTTTTGGAGATTTTGTTACCTTTTACTAACATAGTTACATAACCATGTTAAAATGATGTCAAAAACACAATCTACTATATGAAACTCATTTCTTATTGAATTGAAAGAATAATCTGAATTCCATGTGAATTGCAGGCGTTTTTCCATAGATGGTGGGTGGAACAAAATCCACAAACACAAGCGCAAGTGACAAAGCTTGTGGATGCTGGCCAGCTAGAATTTGTGTAAGTTGATTGTGAGTTACATGTGAAAGATATAATATGTTACCTCGATTTATTTATCTATCTGTTTGTGTAAAAGGTTGTATCAACTAAGAACACTTAATTGTGAGAAACTGAGAAGAATTATAAATTTGAGTCATTTAATTACATGTTGAGGTGTGAGTGTGATTTGTTACTGTGGTGTAGAAATGGTGGTTGGTGCATGCATGATGAAGCCACAACTCACTACGTAGACATGATTGATCAAACCACTCTGGGTCATCGCTTCATCAAAAACCAATTCAACAAGGTCCCTCGTGCAGGGTGGCAGATTGATACCTTTGGACACTCTGCTGTTCAAGCTTACTTGCTTGGTGCTGAGGTTCCTCTCTTCACTTTCTGTCACTTCGTTTTCCTCAAAATCGTTACACTTTACAATGTCATGTCAATTTACATTTTTCCTTTTTATGAATTGATATCATAATAATTGTGGTTAAAAAATAACACCAAATGAATAATATGCTTTCGTACAATCCCTGCAGCTTGGTTTTGACTCTGTGCACTTCGCTAGGATTGATTATCAGGACAGAGCTAAACGTATAGTTGATAAAACTCTTGAAGTTGTGTGGCGTGGCTCCAAGACATTTGGCTCTTCAGCGCAGGTTTGGATTGTGTAGTGTCATCTTTTTTTATTAACAAAATTACTTTTGATTTTTTCATTTACCTTTCTCATCTTCTACAGATTTTTGCCAACACTTTTCCTGTTCATTATGGTCCACCGACAGGTTTTAATTTTGAAGTCAATAATGACTTTGTTCCCGTACAGGTTCTTATATTTTACTACTAAAACCTGAACATTGCAAATGTTGTGCTGCATATTTATTTGGTTAAAGCACATTGCTCATGTATGTCACAATTGAGGACTGCAGGATGTTCCCCTTCTATTTGATTACAATGTTGAACAGCGAGTCAAGGACTTCATCGCGGCTGCTATTACACAAGTAGGCTCGTTCACTACAGGATCTTTTGCTATTTACACACTATAGTTTTTTCTATAAATAAAATAAAAGAAAAAGATATGCATGTTTTCAATTTGCTTGCATCAATAATAGGAAAATGTGACTAGGACGAACCATATCATGTGGACAATGGGTGGTGATTTCCAGTACCAATATGCAGAGAATTGGTTCAAGCAAATGGATAAACTAATCCACCATGTTAACAAGGTTTGTGCTTGTGAAGGATACAAAACAATCCACTTTTGTACATCGTTTTGTATTATGATTAGGCCATAGATACATGTTTCTTTGTGTTTTGATTTTGTCAGGATGGCAGAGTGAATGCTTTATATTCTACCCCATCTATTTACACCGATGCAAAAAATGCTGCAAATCAACAATGGCCACTGAAAATTGATGATTACTTCCCGTATGAATCGTCTAGTTTTTCTAATGAAGTATCTTATACTCTGATATATGCTTATGTACAAGCAAAAAATTGATTATTGATGATTGATGATGATTTTTATCATAGGTATGCAGATAAAGCAAATTCTTATTGGACAGGCTATTACACTAGTCGCCCAGCCTTTAAGCGATATGTTAGGATCCTAAGTGGATACTATTTGGTATAAACTAACATTGGCTTCACATTTTGTTAGTTTTCTAATCAAATGAAATAGGATGGATTAAATAAATATCATGTTTGCTTCCCTTCAACATTTCTGAGCAAACTGAAACCTGGCTAAGTGCTACTATTTATAGGCTGCACGCCAACTTGAATTCTTTGCGGGAAAGAAATCAACTGTAAGCCACACTTTAGACCTTGGAAATGCTCTGGCCATTGCACAGCATCATGATGCTGTCTCTGGCACTGCCAAGCAACACACAACCAATGACTATGCAAAACGACTTGCAATTGGAGCCTCAAAGGTCAGGAGATTCAACTCTTCCAAAATTTAACTTTACATAATCTATTTTCTGCCCTATTTTGGTATTTGTTATGTAAGGAAAGTTTTCTAAAAGCAATGATTTCTTGTAGGCTGAGGATGTTGTTAGTTCCTCTTTGTATTGTCTTACCAGAAAGAAATTAGGGGGTCAATGCACAGCACCTACATCGGCATTTTCCCAGGTAATATTTATAAAATAAACTTAATATTCCATCATGTCACCATTCCTAATTGAATGCTTTAAACATTCGATTCAAATACCCGTGGTCCACGTAACCTACAAATTCATATAAACATATTGAAGTAGGTTTTGACATTGTGGGAGCTGCTGATATAATTTTAGGACGGTTCTTTTCTTTTCCATTTTCTGTAAACCTTGCCCATGTAGATTATGAGTTTTAATCGGTCTATTATTAATTCTTAAATAGTTTTTCTTTTACCTGTTTTTTCATATATTGTTTGATTTGACAGTGCCAATTACTCAACAGTTACTGTCCACCAACAGAAGACAGTATTCCCCAAGCGAAGAGTTTGGTATGTCACCATATTTTGTTTAGAAATTTTGGTTAATTTTTACTTATCACGTGCTAATGATTGCTCGCAGCTATTAGTGGTGTATAACCCACTTGGATGGAATCGTACTGACGTTGTCAGAATACCAGTGAGTATCTATTTCCTTGTTTGTGGCATCATAAATTGCCATTTCACGTCATAACTCATTGGACTTTCTTCTAATTTAGCACATTTAAGTTGCATTATACTGTGATGACTCTGCATTTTCCACTTTGCTCCAATACAATGCTTCTCTAAATTTGTTTCATTAGTGTGCGATTAGAACTGCGACATTCCAGCTTATATCTGAAAGGTTGATCGTTTGCATTAGGTTAATGACGCTAATCTTGTTGTCAAAGATTCATTGGGAAATAATGTTCAAACGCAATACATAGAAGTGGACAATGTCACAGCAAATTTAAGAGAAATCTACGTCAAAGCCTATATTGGAGTTTCACCAAAACAAGCCCCAAAGTACTGGCTTCTGTTTCAGGCTTCGGTACCTCCACTTGGATGGAGTACGTATTTTATTTCTAAAACAGCAATAAAAGGTATTGTTATGTTACCCTTCTTTTCCCTCGTTTTCTAACTTCTAAGTTCAATATCATGCTTGGAATGGTAACTGAAAACACATTTGGTTACCATATACTTAATTTTCAATTTTTCTTTTTATCTTTTCTCCAAGGTTTCTAAAATAAATACTTTAATTTTAATTGCATTCAACTTTTATATCAAGATTATGTAAAATCAAGTTTGCAAATGTTCATAGAAACACGCTAGAAGTTTTACATCATGGTACCAATTCCATCTGTCATTTATTAATTTTCAGCACTGTCGAATTTCAAATGCTCTACTTGTGTTTCAATTTAATTAGGCGAAAGCAGAAATGGATTTCTTTCACACCTCACCACCAGTCAGAGAAACGATATCATTGAAGTAGGACCTGGAAATTTGAAGCTGTCCTTTTCTTCAGAGTCTGGACAACTCATACGCATGCATAATTCCAGAACTGGGGTAAGTAATTTTGAAAGCTCATTCGCCCAGAAGATTAATTTTCCAGATAGTGTTAATTAACTGAATGTGTGTTAATATACTCAGTTAATTAACACTATTTCGAGATATATTTTAAAGGGTGTAGACGTTTAGTGAAGAATTTTCATGTCTTCCAAATATTTTTCAGGTAGATCTACCAATTCAGCAAACCTATCTCTGGTATAATTCTAGTGAAGCTGAAGATCAGGTATGTGATTTTGTATTTTAAACACAACACTCATTCCAGTACAGAGTATGCTGAAATATCAGCTTTTGCTATTCCTCCAGGTTTCTGGTGCATATATTTTTAGGCCCAATCCAACTCCAGATATTGTTTCAAGATCAGTAAGTTTCTACCTCTAACCGGTTAGCTCAAATATTTGAATGTTTTAGTTATATTAGTTTCTAAAATTATATTCGTTGGGTCTTAATGTTTGAACTTTTGAGTTGAATATGGTATTAATTCACATCTATAGTTTGATCATTGTTGATAGATAAATATTTCCTGGTATTTTACCTTCTTTATATGTCTACTCACCTTTTTTTTATGATGACGAGTCTCCCAAAGAATATTAGAGACATTTGTTTTCAATAGAAACACTTGGTTTCATCAGAAAAAAAAAAATCAAAATAAGAAGATCAATCATAATGTTTAATGAAGTTATACTGAAACTTTGAAAGCAACTTGCTCTGTTTTACAAATTTTTCTATCATAATACGAGACATTGTTTTCAACAATCATTTATATTTACAGTTAACTTTTTTAAATGGTTGAAAAACAATATAGTGTGTTTATCCGAACGTTGATGTGGATGTAAACTCAAGTATTTGACTCATTGAAGTATAGGCTCAACTATCTGAATTGACAAAAAATATTGTTTTAATTAAACACCTAGCTAGCAAAGAGTGTCCAACTAGTGTGTCGTGAAGATGTTAGTGTCGGAAATGTGTCCGACAAAACAACAACCTGAAAGAATGGGAATACTTCCTAGCTTTATATTGTGTCTCCACAGATGCATTTTGATTTATTTGATGCAATACAGGTGCCCTTCAAGATAATCCGCGGACCATTAGTAGATGAGGTTCATCAGAATTTTAGTTCTTGGATTTACCAGGTTAGTGAAACTGATAGATTCTTAGTTGCTATATATGTATCGATTTCGTGACACAATATCACGGGTGTTTGTATTCGTGAGTTTAGTGGAGGGTGAACTTAAAACCTATTTCTTGAGATCGGTAGGTGATAATGTTGTATACATGTGTTGAAAATGAATTGGATTTTTGCAAGAGGAGAAAGCAATGAGGCATATAACGTTCTCTAGGATCTCGCAAGTTGATCATTTCGATTTGTAGTCTTCACTTTGCATTACATAGATTACAATAATAAGGAGTTTGAATTAAAGATAAGCTCATAAAGAAGATTTTAGTGGAGGAAATTTTTAAGCTGAAACTGATCCTTTGATAATGGGTACTCTCTTTAATTATCTACATGGTTTTGTTTAATGCATGAGTAACTTATTATTGATTTATTATTTGTTTCGTTTAGATTACTAGGGTTTACAAAGACAAAGAGCATGCTGAGATTGAATACACTGTAAGTCACATCATCTAGCCTTGTGGAACATAACTTGTTTTGAAGGTGTAGCTACTACATAAAATTCCGAGGCTGTTAATTGGTCTAATCTTGATTATGAAGTTGTAAAAAGAAGTATAACATAAAAATATTCTAACATATTTTTGAAGATTGGTCCTATTCCTATGGAGGATGAAGTTGGGAAAGAGGTAATCACACAAATGACAACAAATATGGCGACAAACAAAGAGTTTTATACTGATTCTAATGGACGAGATTTTTTGAAAAGGGCAAGTCTCTTCTACAAATTTTCTTCGGTTTATATTTAAGTCTTCCAGAGGTAAAGAAATGCAAAATTGACTTTCATTAAATTTATGCAGGTACGAGATCATAGGGAAGATTGGCCCCTTAAAGTTAATGAGCCAGTAGCAGGCAACTATTATCCAGTAAACTTCTTTGCTGAATTAATTTCTTCGGGAATTTCGGCTTTTGTTGCTAATAACCAATATCCGATCGAAGCATAGAAGAACAATTAACTTCTACTTTTCTAACTTATTTTTCTCTCATTCAGCTCAATCTTGGAATTTATATTAAGGATAAGAAATCTGAATTATCAGTCTTAGTTGATCGGGCCACTGGAGGAGGCAGTATAAAAAATGGTCAGGTGGAACTTATGCTTCATAGGTACAAAACTAAACTACATGATATTTTTACATTGTATACAAAGTACTAATTGCTGATTTTTACTACTCAAGGCGCATGCTCTATGATGATGGCAAAGGAGTTGGCGAAGGTCTTGATGAACAAGTGTGCCAAAATGATAAATGTCAAGGACTAACAGTATGACAACAACGTCTCAAATTAGTCTATGTTCAAGCGCATATTAAATAAATGATTGAATGAAAAAATTAGTTTTATGCTCCTGTTTTCGTGTGTACAAGTATGTATGCTGATCAAAATTAGAGAAAAATTGAGTGAAAATAAATATAAATCAATTGTGAAATTTGAAAATCCAACATGTATAGTCCAAAAACGGGCTTGTGCTTCAATTTCCAGGACAAGAATTTGTGAGGAAAATGATTCCTATTTCTAGGGAAGCCATAATCAATCTTTCAAAGCTCTCGACATATAGATTGTATGGAATTCCTATCCCCTTTCTGTTTCTTTGTATCAGGTAAGAGGAAATTATCATGTGGGCATCCACAACCTTGGAGCTGGTTCCCGGTGGCGCCGTACAACTGGTCAAGAAATTTACTCACCACTATTATTGGCATTTTCACAAGAGGTATGACTTAACTTAGTTACTTCATGTTCTAATCTTCGCCATATTACATATTCTAAAGATATTTATTGATCAGAACTTGGGAAACTGGAATTCCTTTCAAGTGACCAAAGGATCTCTCATTGACCCTAATTACAGCTTACCTCCTAATGTAGCTCTGATAACTCTCGAGGTACACTTAATTGCAGAACTACTTGCAATAGCACACTTGGCTCTACTCTGTCATTCTTTCTCTCTGACATTGGTAGTTTTGCAGGAGTTGGATAATGGAATGGTGCTTCTCCGTTTGGCACATCTATATGAGGTATAATAATTTAATCAATGACAAACATCATTATCCTCTTCATATTTTGTTTTGTACATACTCTACTGTCAGGAAAATGATGCACGGACACCAATGTGATAATATCAATTAGTCGTATATATTCTGCACATGTCTATATATCATTATTCATCATATGTGAAATCTACTCATCAATTTCTTTCTTGTTTTGAATGTGATTAGTCTGGTGAAGATGCTCAGCTTTCAACTCTAACCAAAGTTGAATTGAAGAAAATGTTTATCACAAAACCGGTAGATAAGGCTCTCTCTAGCCTCAACGCTCACTGAATAAATAAATAAATAAATATACATTTCAATTTTGATCAAGTTTTTATATGTGAAGCTCAAACTTCATTAGAAAATCATAATTTAGATACTTGTTATAGTTACTGTCTGTGTGGAATTGCTAATGCTTGGTGCTTCATTATGCAGACAAAACAGTTGATTGAGGTTAGTTTATCAGCTAACCAAGAGAGGTCAAAAATGAAGAAGAAAACATGGGAGGTTGAAGGGGACAAGGGACAAGAATCAAAAGCAGTTAGGGGTGGTCCTGTCAGCCATATCACCCTTGTAGTTGAGCTTGGTCCAATGGAAATTCGGACTTTCCTACTGAAATTCTAAACACTATTCTCCCAAAGGTCAATATGAATATTTTATCATAAAACATGTTTCTCTGTTAATTGCAATCTTCCAGATCTTATTGTAGAATAATGTTAGAAAATTAATTATGCAAATTAAAGCACCTCTTAATATGAATCGCATTACACAAATAATTCAAACAAAATAACACGCTCTTTAAGAAATGAACACATGAGAGAATGCTTTTGAAAGAGAATAATAAAATGGAAAACGGAGATACCTGCAACTCCGTTGCCTCGAAGTATCTTCTGGCTTAAGCTTACCCAAAGAGAATAATAAACTTTCCGTTCCCAATTGCTTCTCGTTCTTTACAATGTTGAAAGAATAACTTTGCAAAACCAATTTCGTTTCCGTTTCGATATATATTAGATATAAAAAAGCTTTCAGATGCGGTTGTTAGAATATTAAAAATAAAATTTAAACTTAAAAGAAAAAATTTACATTTATAATAATACTTAAAATATTTCTTCATATTAATTAAACATAAAAATAAATATAAATAATAATATAATAGATCTAATAAATCTTATTATTAAAAAAAAAGTAGATTTTAAAAATAAATTTATAAATTAAAATTTACATATAGCCAAACAAAACTGATTGGATATTTTTCCCACATAAAAAAACTCAGCCTCAAAACTTTATTAAGAAGAAAAATTATAATTATTTTTTATTTAGTAAAATTATTTTTTGTTTGAAGAAAAGATTTAGTATTTACGCGTGCATTTATTAGTGACTTTATTTTTTTTTCTTAGAAACCCGATTAAAATTAATTTGTAATCTACCATCTTGATATTTAAGTTTGTTTATTAGTGATTTATTTTTTTTCTTGATATTTACGTATGTCTATTAATTATTAATTTTTCTTCTTTTCAAAATTTATTTTGTATATTAATTTATAGTTTATATGTAGACAATATTATTTATAATAAAAAAAATCATAAAAACAATAATAAAATATTTTTTAGCCGACTTCAAATCAATATGATTTTTGAGAATATAGAAACAATATATAATTACCTCTTCTTTATATTAAGAGGAAAAAAAAAAACACATATGAACAGAGGCAATAAAACTGGAGCAAGCACAGTCAAAAGGATCCCTTAGAAAGATGAATGGGACATTCTTTATTAAAAGCCAAACCAAAATAACATTTACTTATTTAAAAAAAGAAAACATAAAGCTTATTTTATTCTTGTGAAAGGAAAAATAAGTAAAACTGCATGCATTCATTCATGCATGCAAGCATCACATGATAAAGCAAGAATTTGGATTCTCATCACTGAAGAAGGTGGTGTAATTCTCCCCCTCCGAGGATCTGGGACGTAAAGATGTCGAAGCTTCTGGATCCTGCGATGGCACGGAGTAGTAAGATGACCCGGTGTTGGAGTAGTAGGGTTCCACGGCATTGGAGTAGTAGGGTTCCGGCGAGGGATGTTGGGACGAAGGCGGAGGAGAGGGAGGTGAAGATGAGGAAGGGCGGTTGTCGGGAACAGCCTCGGCGGATTTGGGCCAGAATTCGGCATTTTTGCGGGTACGGCACATCACCCGCTCCAAAACCTCATTTGGATTGACAGTACCAGTAACGGTGAGTTTACCTGTGTCTCCCTCCATTTTCACTTTCTTCACACCCTTCATTCCTTTCACTGCTTTCTTCACCTTTCTCTCACAACCTGAGCATGTACACCCCATCTCCACCTTTATCTCTATTTTCTTTTCTTCTGCCATTTCTTCTTCTCTGCATCATTTTCAATATTATTTCATTTCCTACAAAACTACATTTCAAAAACTAATCAATTTTCAAACCAATTACTTACCCTGATTTCTGTTTTCTGATCAATGCACCTCCTTCTGTTTAACCAAATCTCTGATGAATGATTTCTCCAACACTCACATGCAAGGATTTAAATACACCACTGTTTAGCAGTCTAAATTTATTCACTATCTGTCATTTCTTTTTCATTACTATTAGAATTAATGCAGTATCTTCTTTAGTATATTACGTTACTGTCTTATATATATTAGGATATAATATATCTACTTACTGTGTTAATTACCAAATAAGGAATAGAATTATTGTCATTTCCTGAAAAAAAGCAAGATTAATTTACTAAAATATATTCTTAATATATATAGATTATCATTAAAATTAATTGTGTATAATTAACATAGTTGTTTTTACAAATAATATATTTGATTTGTAAGAATCCAATTTTAAAAACAAAAATGTTCTAATATAAGGAGACGTAGGCTTGATATAAAAGACTTTACATTTTTTAAAAATTAAAGTTGAATTATTTTGTTTTCATATTTGATATATCTTTTAAAAAAATAACATCTTCATTACATTATGTTTTTCTAAAATGCTTTTAAGGTGTTTCATTTTCGTATAAGAAAAAAATTCGCCAAATTTTACGGGAAAATTTCTTTTCCATTTTTGGTTTATGTTAGAACTCGCAAATTTCATGGGAAAACTTCTTTTCCATTTTATTTTAGGTTTAGAATGTAACGTTTTTTTACATAAAGAATTAATTAAAATTTTAAAAACTAGTTAAAATTGAACTAAACTGAAATATAAAATTATATTTTTAAAATTAAATAATAATAATTTATAAAAGAATATATATATATATATAATAAAAAAAAATTTTATTATATTACATATGATAATATATAAAAAGATTTTTTAATATTTTTTTATTATTATAACTTTTTATATTTTTTTAACTTGTTTTAAAAAAAAAAAACTTTTATTTAAAATGTGTTTTATTATTTTTTAATATATAATTTTTTCATTTTTTTTAGTTTTTTCTCCAATTTTTTTATTTAATAATTTTTTTCCTATTTAAATTATAAAAGAATATTTTATTTATATTAATCAAAATAAATATAAAAAAAATTATAAAATATAAAATATAATTAAGTTTTATAATAATAAAAATTATATAATCAATTAAAATCAATTCATAAATATTAATTTGATTTATTTGAATTTTATTTTAAATTAAATTAAATTATATTTAATTTTTATTTTGATTCATCATGATAAAAAAAATCTGTCAAACAGCAAACACTCCTAATTCTCTCCCAGAATCATTCTCATAATTTTTGTGTTAATTTTCTTTTATAAAAATATCATGTTATATATATTTATTAAGTTATTTAATATCATAAATATTGACAAAATATTAGCGAATATTTTGCATTACCTTTTAATTATTAAGAAATATTTATAGTATTTTGGAAGATATTCGTGACAGACCAACAAAAAGTTTACCCACATTAAACAAATTTTCTTGCATCAATCTTGGCCAAGATTTCTACAAGATTTTATTAGGAAGAATTGAGAATATTAATTTTCTAGTTCATGATAAAAATTTGTTATTTCTTATTAGATAATCAAATATGATATAAAAAATGATAAATAATTTAAATTTATACTAAAAATATTATGCTACTCTTTAATTCTCATAAAATTTATATAAATAATTTTTAAAATATGAAATTCATTAACAAGCATGATTTCCGATGTAATTAGACTTTCACAATATTCAGCATTGAATGTTTTTGTGTCGAACTTTTATTTTATTTTATTTTATTTTTCTATTTTTAATGTTTTACATAAAAAATATTTTATTTGTTATATACGTTCCAGTTTAAATTTAAATTGCTTTAAATGTTATTTATATTTTAAATAAAATAGATAATTTTATTGGATAGAGATATGAAAACAAATAAAGAGCAAGATAAATAATTTTAAACATGAAAAGAAAATAATACTCATATAATTGTAAAATTAATATAAAATATTTAAAAAAATAGTATAATAAAATGTATTATCTTAATGTTGTAAAAACTGATTCAGAATCATTGATCAAATTAAATCCTAGGTTAATAAGTCAATTTATTGATACTTATAATTTATTTTGTATTCTATTATACTAATTCGGTTTTATTTAAAAAATAATAATTTTTCAAACATATTTAGAAATCTTATGAAAAAAAAAAAGTAATTATTTTTCAAAAATTAAGCTGAATGTAAATTAAGCTGAAGCAACCATTGGATAAAAATAATTAATTAACAAAAATTAACTTTAAAATATTTGATATTTCATAGAAGTAGAAAAAAAAATTGTGAGCAGATAACCAATTATAGGGCTGAAAACTTAAAAAAAATAAAAAAAATACAAGAATCAATTGTAATTAACAGTCTCTAATATTAAATATTAGTTATGAAATGTAAAAATAATACGTAGCTTATTATATGATAAAGTAATTTATATATACATATATATAATATAATATAATATGGTATAATTTAATCTTTCATCTTGTTTATTAACTATTATTTTTTTTTATATTTAATGGAAAAAATAATTATATAATTTAATTTTTTTTAAATTTTCATATTTAACTTATCTGATTAATTACTTCCACACTCACCTTCCATTTAAATATTTAATTTTTACCCTACTAACTTTATAAAAACAAAATTTAAGTTCCTGTTGATGTTACTTGTATATAAGTTCTTAGTGTAGGTTTGTGTTTCTGTTGAACCTAAATCTCATTCCATCTTATACATTATCTTATACATTGCTTCTACTTTTTTTTGGGTATTGGAAAGTAGAAAACATTGGTTCAATGATGTTTCAACAGAAAAAAAAACAAACCATGTAATGATGATCTCTTTTGGAATTATAATGTTGTAAAGCTAAAATTAGATCTTTAAGTTTTTTTAACATCCAAAATATCCCATTCTAATCATCATTGATCCACAATAATAATCACATCATAATTATTTTCTCCAACAACTTTTCATTATTATTATTATTTCTTTTGGATAGACACTTTTCATGTCATATATGAAGGTTTAAATCTTGTAGTTTCTAACTTTTTAGCTTTTACTTCAACTACCCTGTTTATCTATAAAATATATATATATATATATATAAACCATTTTTTATATAAAAAGTATATTAATATGCATATGAATTTATCTATTTTAAAATACACAATTCATAAAGTAATTGTTAACTTAAGTTATGGAGTTTAAATTAAATTAAAAAGGGAAAATAATAATTAAGAAAGCTGTTAATTCAAATATTTAAGTTCTTACCGGTATTCGCGCGGGAATCTTAACGCGGAAGTTATAATTTGTCTCATTCGCACGCGTCTCTTTTTCATTGGCACACGCTTCCCCCTGGCGCTCTCAAAAACTCCACACTCCATTACTGCAACTGATCTCACTCTTCGTCAATGGCTTCTCAAAACCCTAGTCAGAGAAATTCCCTCTATCCTCAAGTAATCGATTCTAACCCCGATGCTCCCTCGCCTCTCCTCAATCCCAATAGCTCATCCTCTCCCAAAGCCACCCTCTACCCCTCAATTGACTACAACGACCTCGTTGAAAACCTCTTCCCCGTGGATGCCTCCGCAGATGCTTCCCCCTCCGCGCCCCCGGAGGCCGCTGAGGAGCTCCTCCTCCGGATCCCTGGCGCAATCCTCAACCTCGTCGACAAGGACTACAGTGTCGAGCTCGCGTGCGGTGACTTCTCCGTCATCCGCCTCCGGCAGGGCGACAACGCCGTCGCTGTGTACGCGCGCGTCGCTGACGAGATCCAATGGCCGCTGGCGAAGGACGAGACCGCCGTGAAAGTTGACGATTCGCATTACTTCTTCTCTTTCCGCGTCCCCAAGGGTTCTGATCCCGAGGAGGAGGAAGAGGATGTGCTCAGCTACGGGTTAACGATCGCGTCGAAGGGGCAGGAGAGGCTTCTGAAGGAGCTTGACTCGGTTTTGGAGAGCTGCAGCTGCTTCTCCGTGCAGAGGGTTTCGGAGAATGCGAAAAAGAAAGGGGAGGCTCTGGATGGGAGCGTGGCGAAGGAGGTTTCGCCGAAGGATTTGGAGTCGGGGAAGAAGAAGGAGATGATGGAGGAGCGGTGCGCTGCGTATTGGACCACTTTGGCGCCCAATGTGGAGGATTATAGTGGAACTGCTGCGAGGATGATCGCTGCAGGGTCTGGACACGTGGTTAAGGGCATTTTGTGGTGTGGGGATGTGACCGTGGACAGGTTGAAATGGGGGAATCAGGTTATGAAAAAGAGGATCACTCCTGGTTCGCATGCTGAGATTAGTCCTCAAACCTTGAAGCGGATTAAAAGGTGGGTTATGTTAATGTCATTGTCATTTCTTTGCCTAAATCTGCATGGGCAGTTGTGTGCCAAAGATTTTTCGGGTTAGTCTTGTTAAAAATTGGTAATTTACCTTTGAATTTTGAGAATTTGATTAAATGTATTATTAGGATTTATTTGTTATAAAGGGTTTACATTATCAACAACTAGGAGCTTAATTTTCTACATATATGTTAGCTTATAAAATTTTACATCATCAATCAATCTATAAGAAATTATCATTGTTATAGTTTTTAAGGAAGTTGTGCTAAAAATAGTTTGTAATTAGAAGCAATATGAAAATCCTTTAAACTATTTTGGTCATGTAATTAGAATTCACTTTCGATATCACTTTTAAAATAATTGTTACATAGACTATCAATTTTCAAATGAGTATATGACTATCTATAGTGGGATGGTTGAGGAAAAAAACCTTTACATTTTTAATGTATTCTAATTTAATTTTAATCTATGGTTAGTGAAAAAATTTATTATAGTATGGTTTTGTAATTAAACTTCAAATAGTATGGTAATATGTCTGTATCCAAAATTAATTTAGTTTGGTGATATATGTAATGAGTTTAATATATATCCCCTTCTAGTGTAAAATATTTTAAGATTTCAACTAATTAGAAATCATAGTAAGAAAGAATTGTAAACTAGTTATTATAAAAATCAACAACCTTTTTAAATTGTTAATACATGTTATTTACTCATGTATGATTTGAGAACAGTGTTAATTAGTTTCACGCTAGCAGTGATAATTATAGGGGACGTGCTTCTTGTGTTGTGTCATCAGGGGCAATAGCCTCCGAAAAAGTTGTCAATATTAATTTACCGAAAACCTAGCTCTGCTGGTATTGGTATATTAATATGTCATGTCTATAACCAATGTTTATTAGACGAGGAAGACAGAACCAGCTACTTTTTTTTTATGTTGTTATAGTTATCTTTTTTGTTTTATCACTTCAAGTGATTATTTAATTGACAAATTTGGACCTTTGGTTTGATGTGTCTCTTTTACAGGGTTAAGAGAGTTACTAAAATGACAGAGAAAGTAGCAAATGGTTTCCTATCTGGGGTCGTGAAAGTGTCTGGATTTTTCACCAGTTCAGTGGTAAACTCAAAAGCCGGAAAGAAATTTTTCAGCTTTCTACCGGGGGAAGTTCTACTTGCATCGTTGGATGGATTCAGTATGTCAGCTATATTATTACTACTGAAATGCTTGTGTTCCTAGTTTTAACCAATAGCTAAATATGAAATATCTTTCAAATAAAAAGAAAGGAAGAATTAGATAACCCTTTATTTGCGATTCAACTTGCACAATTGTTTAGCCACTTATTTAACATATGACTTTCAGACGACTTTGAATTTTGAGAAGCATGGAAGAACCTGTGCCATTTCGTATGATTCACATGGATGATATTAAACCATATTGTCAACTCAATGGGGGTGTTTTCACATGAATAATTTAGCACAATGTAATTCCTAGAATTTTGGACTTTTGTCAATTTGTGGGGTTGAGTTTGGTCCCATGTCCAAATTCTAAGAATAATCTCCGCTCAATTATTCAAAGTGAATTTATGATAGTTTAATATGATTTTTGGTGATCAAAATTATATATCAAGAATTAAAAAGAGGCCAAAATTACAGTTTAGCTTAAAAATTATGACAGACTTTTATACATGTATGAATCTAATCTTGCCCATCTTTCAATAAACATACGTAATCTTAAGTCAAATAAAGTGGTATTTTATGCTTATATGAGAGTTGGTTGGAATTGCCTTGCTTAATTAGTTTGTTCCTAGAAAGGTCGTCTTGTTTTCACTTTGCTTCTTGTTTTTAAAAATGTATACATGAAATAGTTAAAATAAGGTTTTGTTGCTGTGGTAAAAATTTTCGAAAACAGAAATTAGAGTGAAATGTGACATTGTTAATTATTTATGAAAACAAAAATAGAAATAGAAAATGTTCTCTCAAATAAAACAGGTTGAAGTGTCTTAAATAGATAAATCAGTAGGTATTCTTAAGGTTAACCAAATGTCAATTATTTTCGCCAAATGTTACAATCTGTTGGGTCTGGTTATAATGCAATGATCTTCAATCTACATTGTCACCCTTACCACCAGTTATTTGTATGCTAAATAAATTTTTAATGTTCATGAATAGTTATCCTAATATTTGTTTATGCTCTATACACTTTAGTGATTCTGAAGTTGGGTAGGATTGAAGAACATTTGAGTGAAGATGTACATTGTTAGAAATTGGATACGGGGATCACTGATGATGATGATGCCATTGTATTTTCACACGGCAGATTCATGTGCATGTGATCGGTCATTTTTTTCCATTCAGATAAAGTTATCCTCTTCAATAATAGCATCAATAATTGCGGTCATTTTTGGAATCAACGTAACCCAAGATTATATGCTGTTTGATGTTGAATGTGATAGGGATTTGGGTATATGGGTGCTTAAGTCCCACATTAAGTAGTATTAGATATTTGGTTGGGTATTTAAGTGGTTTTGTTCTTTCTTCTTAGTAGTTAGTTTTTGAGGGTGGATTCACTAAGTGTTTTGGTGCTTATTAGAATGGTGTTTGTGTCAAATTTAGTACCTCAAGGTCATTTGCTTCTCATCAAGCCTCCTTGATTCGTTCATGTAAATATTTTTAGGGCCCTCCATCTTAGTCCGTGATCAATTTTTAGTCATTTTATATTCATTTGACCGACACTCTTATATTTTGAACTGTTAGGATTAGCAAAACATGATTCATTAGTTCTTTATCGTTTACCAAGCTAGTTATTACTTGATAGTCTGTCTAGTAAAAGTTTGAATTTTTTTTATTTGCATACCATCTTAAGTTTTAAATCTCTTGTAAATAGGTAAAGTGTGTGATGCTGTTGAAGTAGCTGGAAAAAATGTTATGTCAACATCATCGACTGTGACAACCGAGCTTGTCGATCACAGGTAAAACTTGATATGTGCATTATCTAGAGTGTAAAATGCCTATGCATAACGGATTGAATCTGGTGATAGTATGATATTTTCCTTTCTTAAACTAGTGATCAAGATCTCTTGTTTTTACTGCTGTGATTAACTGACGATATTTTGGGAGCATACGGCACACATGTAATTTTGCACTGGTCTATAAAATACCCACTTCATATACCAAGAGTTCTAGATCTGCATACTTGGAGTGGGAATTAAAAACTTATTCCACGTGTAATCACCGAGAATGAGGAGATCTTGACTTCTCGAGTATATAATATCCGAATGATGCGATCCAAACTGCGGACTCTAGTAAGAGAGTTAGCATTATTTAATTGGAAGTATTAGCATCTAATATCTTGAAAATCCTAAAGCTTTAAATGCTTCATTCTTTGAGTGATTAGGATTAGTAACGAATATTATGTTCGTTTCTTAAGATTTGCTCTTCGGGCAAGTCAACTAAATTCTATATTATTTGAATGATTTTGCTTAATATGGCCTCAAATGCATTTATTAGATATCACGTTGAGAATGTATTAGTAAGTATTAAATGTTAGTTACACTTCTAAAAATCTTCAGTTTGATCACTTAACCATTGCCTTTAGGAAACTGTATTTCATTTTCCATGACATGCTTTCCGAATTTAAGCATTAAATATAGCACGAGTGGAATGCCATCGTGCTTCTCTAACAATTCAGAAGTGGATTTGGCAATCTGTATACTGCAGATATGGAGAACAAGCAGCTGAAGCGACGAGTCAAGGGTTCACTGCTGCTGGTCATGCTTTGGGTACTGCCTGGGCTGCTTTTAAGATTAGGAAGGCTATCAACCCTAAGAGTGTTCTTAAACCTACCACCCTCGCGAAAGCTGGTGCTAAAGCTGCAGCGTCTGAATTGAAGGGTAAAAAAAATTCCAAGTAATTTATGGTTGGAGTTCTTCAATTTAGGTTGCCCATTCTACAATCAGAAACTGCTACATTGACTTCACATTTCTCATCTTATTCTCTAAGCAAAGGCAGGGAACATCAACGCGTGATTTGTTGTTGTTGTGGATGTTATCCTTCCTGTTTTCACCGTGTGAATGGGATTTGGGTCCTCTCATTTTTCTATAATTTCGAGAAAGACAGTTATCCTGTCAGAACCCACCATGACTGGTCATGAGATCCACTATGTATGTATACTTGATGTGCCTGTGTATAGGAATTGTATTATTGCTTGGGCTGCAAGAACTTCAAATATGTATGGTGATGAATGTTGGAAATTAAAATCACTTTTAGTTCTGGTTTCCGTGAAGTGTGTTCATTGTTGGCATCAGTTGTTTCGGAAGTGAGATTGAAATCACATATCACTTTCACTCTTTATGGATTGTGCTACTTTTAGGTACAGACAAGTTTTAAATGTGTGTAGGCGATTTGAAGTTTTGAAAAACTCAGTGGAAGAAAGCTGCCCTGATAAGTTGTATACTAATTATTGTGACGTGAGTTAGTTATACATAATTTTCTTCAGACATTACTTTTGGATCAATCGATGATAGAATATGTTAGATATTTTATCTCTTTACATGCTACTCATAACCCTCTCACTGGCTCTTTCCTAACACCGTCGGCTTATCTGTTGTGTGACATTTCAGCATTCGTCGGTGGGGGACAATATTAATTCTTAAACCATTAGTTCTGCGGACTGACGACTGAGATTGAGCCAAATACCTAACTTTGTATTCTTTTCTGTGTAGTTAAATGGGGGAAAAAATGGTACAAAATGAAAACTTGAAAACAACCCAGATAAAATTTATTAATTTCCACTCTTTTGTGTACTGTTAAGGATGTAAAGTAAATAAAAAAGGTTATTTTGTTTAAAGTTGAATGAAAGTTCTGTACTCTGTTTTTAATATTCTTACATTATTATTAGTTTTTTAAACTTATGTATTATTGAATCAGAATTTTCAATCCACGTCAAATTATTTTTTAAAACATCTGAGAAGTTATGATGTTAATCTTTTAAAAAGTTTTGTAATATCTTTAAGCACTTATAAATGTTATCCATATTCTTTATTATTGAAGACTAAAATATAACACAGTAATTGTTTAAGAATTTCTTTTAAGGACTAATTCGTCCAGGACTGATATTCATTTAAGTGGTAAACCATGACAAACTAAACTAAGTGATTGATTATACAAAAGGGTTGTTTTAATTATAATTTTCTTTTAGTGGATGAATAGTAACAATTTAAAAAAATAATAATAATATAGGAATAATTGAGATAATGATTTTAGTAAAACAAAAAATTGTGAATGAATATAGTAATAGATATGAATTTGAAAGATTAACTTTCTTCTTTGACAGAAAAGTTTAACTTAAACACTTATCCTTATTATCGTTATTATATTACGTGAGCTTAAAATATTTTCATAAACTTTTTGACATCCTATCTTTCAATTGTTTACCTATATTTAGCAATCTCCATCTGTCACCTTCTGAAACATAAATTTGGAGAGAGAATAAAATCAGTAGTGGCTTATGGAATCATGAGCTGTTACATAAGCTTAATATTTTTCTTTTGGTGGCATAGGAGGGTAAGCACCAACTTAAGTTCCGATAGTGATGTTTTCTTTTAAAATGTGTATGGCCTCTCAAAATATCGATGGCCATAAACTTCTATAAGTCTTTGTAGCGAATCAAATGCTACTTTTGTGTGAAAACTATTTCACCTTTATTATATCATATTATATATATGAATCTTTAACTTAAGCCCGTCCATATTATAGTTTTATTATACCATTATTATGCTAAAATGTGGCGTGGATTTATCAGCAAATTGATTGCTTGAAAAATTCCGGTCTTGGATTACCATAAATTTTATCAGAACACTAGAGGAAGGAGTTATAATTACAGAGATCTCTCTCTTGAGGAAATCATCAGTAGAGGGTTGAAGCAGTGACCTATGCCAGCAGTGTCAGCACCCTTGTTGTGATTTGAAAACATTGACTTATTATTAGTAGAATTTATTAATTATGGATGAATGATTAGCAGGACATGGTTGTATAAAAACCATTCATTCTTGATGTAAGGTATGGTCATGATTTACTAATTTTGCACTTACACTGTAATGCACTGCTTTTGAACATATCAAAGGTCGGTTCCTGGATGTAGATACTTATGCTTTAGAAAGTCATGGAGAATAAATGAAATGGTAAAGACATCCAATGAATGAACACAATGAAGTGTGTTCATAAAGACATGGATTCCACTTGATTCCCTTCATTGAACATAATCTCCGTGCTTTTATTGATATTTTGACATTCCTATCAGAATGAAGACGACTTCTGTTATTGCCATTTAAAAATTCCCAGGATATATATCTATATTGCTTCAAATTAGGAAAGAATTTCCCTTATCTTAGGCCCTTTTGAAAAAAAACTTAGGTCGAATTTAATTCCTTCTCTGTCTCCCTCCATGGAATATATAAAACTAGTTTTAAGTATGTGACTCAAAGAATTGGCACTTTTTATCCACTCTTTTCTCTTTAGTCAGTGCCCCAAGATTTTCCATATCAAGCTTCACAGTCTGCTATATGGTGGCGCCTATAACACACCAAAAACCTAAATTATTTTTGCAACTTCTTTAGGAACATATTTGCAATAAGAGTGGTAAAACTTTTTTTCTTTTTTTACATCATTTGTTTGATGTTAACAATGCTCTTCCCCTTGCTTAGAAATTATATGAAAAGTTAATTGTATATGGTGTGTGTATAGTTTTGGTCAGTCTTAATATATCATAGAATTTAATTTTATTAACTGTTTTTCGAAAACTGAAATTTTTTACCTTTTATCACATCAACATTAACAAAAATTATGAATACTGGTAATTGTTTTATATATTTTTCTTTTCAGGTACATATAATAGTAATTATCTTATTTTTCATTTATCTTGTGACATGTTTGACCTATTTTTAGCCAGAAATCTACGTAATTATAATCTAGGTATAATTTGCTAGTTTCATTTTGATATTTAATATTCACAAGTGGAGCTGAAGAATGAAAGGAACCATTTTTTAAGCTAAAGTCCAAGGAAAATATATATCCATTTCCACTAAGTGCCACCTTATTTTGATTAACAAAATGTCTTCTTAAAAACCTCTCTCCCATAGCTTCTTCATCTTCATTTTGCGTTTCTTCATCATTTTTTTTTTTGTTACATATGTTAATGAATAGCAATACTCATCTTTGGTGAGATTTAATGTAACTAAACATACTCCCATGCACACACTCCAAGCTTATTTATTCATGTTTATTGGTCTATATCAGTGTCATTTTTTAAATTTTTAACTTAATGCTGACAAAAAGACAATTTTATAATTATTTATTCAGTAAAAAAAAAAAAAAAACTGTTTTTCATATTACACACTCCCTAAAATTTATCTGTCGGATAACATTTTCTGAGGAATTTGAAGTGGTCGACCATGTTAATTTGAAAATAATGCATGCTTCTATGTCCTCTATGTACATAGTAGATTTACATATTCTCATAAAGTTATAATAATCTATCTGAATTTACCTCAGAAGGAAGAGACAGAAAGAGTTTAAGAAAGAGATTATTAAAATCAGTGTACTCATTGAGAGAAGAAACAGTGGCAAGAAGAATGAGTTTTTTAGGTAAAGGAAAGTGCGCCACTTGGTTTTACTTTAGCGACAAGGATTATTTTATTCATGCTACGATATTGTTTCTGGTTAGGTCGATCATCTTTTAGCCATGCAATGGAAATGAAATACTGTGGACAGTTTTTGGCACCTAGCTTAATTTGGCACTGTGCACCATTAAAAGGAGGTTAATTAACCTTTGCTAATTAGTGGTTGAATTCATGGATATGATCTTGGAATGGCTGGTGTGAAGAAGAATGGAGGAAGATACACCACGAAAGGGTTTGATGTGGATTAGTGAGTTGGATCACAAAAAGTGTGTTCTAGAGGCTTCAACCAAGTCAAAGGTACCAAGTGCACGCCTCATAGGCCCACATTTTATCACCTCAGTTTTCTTTTAATAGCCACCCTCATATGTTTCTGAATATTGTGATCAGAATCGGATCATGTATTCATTACCAGTTACCACCACTTGACACAAAAAATAATGCACACCCTTTGCTTCTTTCTTTCTTGCTTCTTTCACAAATTCTGCATTAGCTTTATTAACTTTCTCTTTTGACGTTTTCTTGGGGTTTATCCTTTCCCATGCTGAGCCAATCATACAGAAGTACCAGTTCCATTTTGAGTGGCAGAAGATAAATATAATATTTCATTCGTGGTAAATATAATAGAGTAAACTCTAGTGGAATTTAATTATGTCTAAATATCTCACATGCAGTTTAATAAAAAAATTTGAACACTTTCCTTTTTTCTAACTGAGTGAGATGCTACTCAGAAAAGATATGATGAAACTATCAAGCATTAATTAAAACTATTCAGATTTTAATCTTTATCAAAGATTACAAAATATCAATCTAAACTGAGGTTTGATAAGATTTATATCTTAATATTTAATTCAGAGAGAATATGTGATATTAAGCCATTGGTGATTTAAGCACTGTGTTTATAACAGATGTTCTGGTGTGAACTTGAATAGCCCAAAAGGAATTGACATCATAGCAATTTGGCTTAATCAAAATGATGGAACATCATTGTGGAGAAGGTTAGTTAGTTTTGGACACTGATGAGTTTGCTTAGCAGAAAACAAGAGGAATAAAAATGTCTAAAGAATTGAGCTTAGTGATGGTTATGGAAAATCTGTGGCTGCTTTAATTTGTTGTTGAAGATTTTGGGATGACGTGCCGCCGAAGGTTTTGCATTGTCTGATAACAACCAACTCAAACGGGAAGAACGATGATGGCTTCTAGAAATATGCTTCCCATGGAAGATATCTTCTCTTCTCCCATGGAAGCAGATTCAAAGTCTGTGGAAACTTTTTCTTAAACTCCTTTATGTGTTAACTTTTTTAGGTAAACCACACTTAGTTGCACAAGTGTTAAGTGTAGTCATTTTGAATAAGGAAAAGTTAAAAGAAATTTATGAAGTCTTTAAATTTGATGTTTATTATTATTATTTAATCCCTAAATATAAATTAATATTTTTATTTAAGTAATTATATATATATATATATATAATTTATACTAATTATGACATATTTGGATGAATCTCCTTAGGGTAGAAAAAAGTTGTGAAAATTATAGGAAAAGAGTATTTTAAACACCTAATATTAATTATTAACTAATTTAGTTAAAGGAAAAGTATGGTGCTAATTAACCTTCTTTAGGGTTTATGTTTGCATAATTAAGTGATTATTTCTTTTGCATGATGATGATGGATAGGAGTTTCACATAGTCAATAGTCGGTAGTTTGCACTTTCAACGTGTTTTAACTTTAATCATTATATTCAAAAGCTAAAGTTAGTCTATCTTTCGGTAAGAAATTTTCTTACTTAAAAGTGAATTGATGTGACATATTATAGAAGAAATAATTTTTAAGAATAAAAATATGCTTTTTAAAATATAAATATTATAAAATACATTTTCAATATAAATTATTTAAAACTTCTTAAGAAACAATTTTTTTTTCAACATGACAGTCCAATATGTTATGAATAGTGTAATATTAATGAGAATGATATGAATGAGAAGATTTATTAAGGGTTAAGTATATTTTTTATTTTTATATATTTTATAAATTTGGTTTTGGTTCTTATATTTTAAAAGTTAATTAATTAATCATTAAAATTTAAAAATATGCATTTAATTTTTTTATAGAGTAAATTTTTAATTAAATATTAAATTTAAGTATAAAAAATATTAAAATTAATATTTTATATCTTTAGTCACTTTATAAACTTTCTGATGATAAAAAATCCTCACTTTAGATATAAAAAAAAAAGAGAGTAAAATTACATATTTTTAAAAATTAGAGGATTAAATTTGTCAATTTAAAATATAAGTACTAAATCCATGTTTGAAAAAAATATAGGGAAGGAAAAAAATTCTTATCTTTTTATTAAATTACGAATATCTATAATATTTTGATCATTGTGGTTGGGAACAGTGGTTTTGTGAAAAGGCAAAGGAGGTGGGTGTGTCACACAAGTGCGTAATGACATAAACACAATTAAAAGTATCTATAATTAAGGTTATTATAAAAATTAAATAAAAATTCCATTATAGATCTTCACCATAATTAATAATTTTTCGTAAATTTTAAATTTAAATCTTCTTCTTTATTGTAATTTGGATGGTGTATATAATTTATGCATTAAAGTGGAAAAAATATTTCTTTAAAGGTTTTGAAAAAAGAATTTACTTTGGATATATATATATATATATATATATATATTATAATAGAATAATATTTTTAAATTGCAAATATTTACTTTACACAAAACTAAATTAACCTAATGTTTAAAGTAGTGTAAGGGAGTTATTATATATTTATTATAAAAGACATGAAAATACTTTTTCTTCCCTTACATAGGGTTTCTATTTTGACAATTTGATATGATTTCTTGATTTTCATTTTAATTTTAAATGTAAGGTGTTTTCATATTTCTCACTATATACAATTAATATAATCTAATATAAAGTTAATTTGACAGTAAAATAGAAAGGAAAAAAATAGAATGTGAATTATTTCAAGTTAATAAATATTAACATATTAATATTAATATTTATTAATAAAAATATTATTACATGGTTAATATTGAAAAATTACTTTAACAAAAACTATCATATTAATAATTAATATTTGTCAATAAAAAAAATAATTTTTACTTTATAAGTTAATTTTAGAAGATCGCTTTAACAAAGTTTAATATATTAATAATTAATATTTGTTAATAGAAAAGTAATTTTTACTCTATAAATTAATTTTATAATATTAAGCTAGGTAGTGAAACTAAATTCTAATAAAAGAAAAAGGTATTGCATTAAAACATGTAAATGAGGAAGAGAAAAATTATGTTAGTTGAGTAAAATAATGAATGTAAACTCAAATTAAAAAAAAATTGCACAGAAACAAGCACATAGAATGTTAGTCTTTTATGAAATTTTTAACTTTCAATCATATTCTGTTTTTTTTTAAATAATTACATTCTATCTATTTCTTAAACTTCAAAAAGTGTCTTTTTCAGGTCTTAAATACCTATTTTTTATTGTCTTTCTTTTTACATTATTTTCTCAAGTGCTCAAGATCAATTAATAACAATTTATTTGATGCATTTACATTACATTGAGAAATGGTTTTATTATATAATCAAATCTTGGACAACATATAGAACATAATTCATACTTAGATGCATTATTTGGTGGAAACAACTGCATACAGTGCTCTTTAAGAGTTGTTCAGTGCGAGTGTGTTGGAAGGCATGAACCATTTTAGATTTGTTAATAAAAACAAACTGAATTTCACAGGAAATAGTTTTGTCTAGTTGCTTATGTTGTCATAAAAAAATTGTCTTAATTTCAGAACAAAAAAAGGAGCTAATTATCTATATTATGTCAGAGTTTATCAAACAAAATACAAAAAATATCATGGACTATACCAAAATGATGATAAAAGATGAAATTTTCAGTATAATTGGTGAAGTTGAATCTCTTAGCAGTTATCAGTTATCAGTCTAGTACAGTATAATATTGGAATGCTAAAAAAGATGTTTTGAATGTATGTCTAATATGAATGCATTATTATGAAGATATGTAAAACAATACATGTTGTTGTTAAATTAAACAACGTGTTATTATATTATTAATAAATCATCAAAGTACTGTTTGTTGTTCTTCACACACTCACTATATATTGAAGACTTAACACGCAGAGAGGCTTCTCTGTCTGACACGCAGGTCAGCCATAAACATAAACAAGTTGGAATCTCTCCGATGTGTTACTGTATAAGCTCATAGCTTCTGTTAGACAAGGAGTTTAGTTATGGCAGAAAACAAAGACGAAATTTATTCTGAAACTTCTGAATGTTCATCAGCCTTAACCATGCCAATGGCTAGCAAGTGCATATACTTGTTTCATAGATTATGCGGTTCTACCGATTCATGGAACAATAGCACCACCCCAAAAGGTCGAAGAATTTTCAACAGAGATGTGGAAAAAGAAGAATTCCAGTATGCCAGTAGTCACTGTCTTTCATCCTACTATAGTGTCTTTGTGGTTAGATTAGCAATCATGGTCAGTGATTTTTCTTTTTTACCTTCAATTTTCGGTCTCTAATAATTTTGCTAGTACCTCAATGTTTGATAAACATATTCTTGTTTCTTACTTATGTTTGAAATTACTTAAGTGAAACCAAGAAACTACTTGTGAAGAACAAAACTGCTAGATTAGACCTTGTTGCTGATAACTTAAAATTAAGACCCATTTTTATTTTTTGACTAACCAACCACTCTTGATTTCATACAGATCATGCTAGCCATCTTGATAGGGCTTCTCACTATACTGACATGGCATTTCACGAAGATTTATACCACAAAATCACTTAACAGTTTGGCATATGGTTTACGCTATGAACTTCTGCAACGCCCCGTTTTGAGGATGTGGAATATTTTGAACTCTACTTCTGAAATTACTACAGCTCAGGTCAAACTGTCTCAGTATGTGATCAGACGTCACAGCAACCCTGCGACTCAAGCAGAGCAAGTTGAGGTTGAATCTAAGACACTTACGGTTTAATAAATACAAAGTTATATTGAATAGTTGAATCATGTAGTATTATTTTGATGATTACTATACATCAAGTTCTAGATATAAATTGGATATTAATTAGCAATGTTATATGCTAAAATGAAGTTTTACAATAAAGTTTCAACCGATTTTAAAATTGCAGGTAAATTTTTTTATATGAGTAGCATATTTACTCTACCAGAACTTTCAATCTAACAGTTTGATTTGATAAAACTCAGCATCATAAGATTTATTAACTGGATTCTTGTATCCCTTTTTTTTTGTGTTGCTGAGTGTGATTCTATATTGACACTTACAATATTAACCAATAATGTCTTGCTTATTTGAAATGTTGCAACACTAGCAGCTGTATGAAGCGATGAGGGCTGTAACATGGGCTTTATTTGCTAGTCGGAAAGCTCTAAACTCTATAACTATCAACTATAAGAATGGATTTGTGCAAGCATTCCACAGAGATCTGAAGGACAACAACACGTTTTACATCTATTCTGATCTTTCAAATTACTCTATGGGAGCCAGCAACTCGGAGGCCAATTCCGTTTCAACACATCAATCTTGGGATGATAAAGCCCCTCGTGGAAACTATTCTGCAATCTGGTACCGTGAGCCACTTGACCCTGTGAGTGGTGAAAAGACTGGAAAAGCTATGAAAATTGCACCTGAAGACTTGATCAACATAGCCGGCCTTTCCCAAGTACCTGATGGAGTAGCTTCGTGGCATGTTGCCGTGAGCAAGTTCACAGATTCACCACTGCTTTCAGCAGCATTGCCAGTTTGGGACTCTTCTAATAAGACCATTATGGCTGTTGTGGGGGTCACAACTGCACTTTATAGTGTAGGACAGTTAATGAGAGAGCTTGTTGAATTGCATAGTGGTCATATGTATTTGACTTCCCAAGAGGGTTATTTGCTTGCAACTTCTACAAGTGCACCTCTTCTGGCAAACTCAACAAAGCCTCTTAAGCTTAAGATGGCTGTTGACTGTGAAGACGATGTAATTCGACAGGGAGCTGAGTGGCTACAGGGAACTTATGGGAACAATTTTCCTCCAAGTCACGAGGTTCATGTAGAGAATGTCAAACTAGGCCGCCAGAGATATTACATTGACTCGTTCTTCCTAAATCTGAAGAGACTTCCTTTGGTAAGTTTGAAGATACTTCACCTATTCCTTACATTTTATCTTTCAAAAAACATTACTTTTGATGATAAGGTAGAATATTGTAGGAAAACTTTTTGCCTCTATTTCATTTCTATTTTGAGTAACCAAGTATCCTAATATACTTTCTGAGTGTCTATGGATTTAATTTGAGCTTTGTACAGGTAGGTGTGATTATCATACCAAGAAAGTATATCATGGGGCAGGTAGATGAAAGAGCCTTCAAAACGCTGGTTATTCTGATATCTGCGTCCTTATGTATTTTAGTCATTGGGTGTGTTTGCATTTTGATATTGACAAACGGAGTATCAAAGGAAATGAATCTAAGAGCAGAACTGATAAATCAACTGGAAGCAAGAAGAAAAGCAGAGGCATCAAGCAATTATAAAAGTCAATTCCTTGCAAACATGAGGTTTGTTTTTCAAGTATAGTTTTGGAAACACATAACAGAAGAGCTTGCTTTATTCAATTTATTAACTAAGTTTAAGATTAAGAGAAAAGGAACAATTTATCCACCAATAACCAATAAGGAATCTGAGACAGCCAAGTTTATAAATTTCATGTATTGCTAAAACTTATTGTGTTCTGAAACATGTTTATTGGTATTGGTTACTCTAAACTAGATTCTTTTTGTTTATGACACGGTACTCAAGAAATTCAAATGACCTATCTTTCATTTGGTTTGCAAGCCTGAGATTATCTTTCCATTGAGCATTAACAAACGTGCTTCATGGTTTCTTTCTTTTGATGAATAACAGTCATGAACTGAGGACACCTATGGCAGCAGTAATTGGGTTGCTTGACATTCTCATATCTGATGACTGCCTCACAAATGAACAATATTCAACCGTTACTCAAATAAGAAAATGCTCAACTGCTCTGCTCCGTCTTCTTAACAACATCTTGGATCTGAGTAAGGTGAGACATTAGCCAAACATTTTGTTCAAGAATAATTAAAAACCAATTCAAAGTTTCTTTATCACTGGCCTTCTGCCAAATATTCCTAATATTACAAATACTTAGGTGGAATCTGGAAAACTGGTCCTAGAAGATGCAGAATTTGACTTAGGAAGGGAACTTGAAGGGCTTGTAGATATGTTTTCTGTTCAGTGCATTAATCACAATGTGGAGACTGTTTTAGACCTCTCAGGTATGATTATCATTTTGGTAGTGCGAGAGATTTTAATTTAGTGAAAGGTAATTGATAAGAAGTCCTCTTAACAAGGTTTTAATGAATCTAGCCACTAACTGTTATCCTGCAGATGATATGCCAAAGGTAGTTCGGGGTGATTCAGCAAGGGTGGTTCAAATATTTGCAAATCTGATCAACAATTCAATTAAGTTTACTCCATGTAAGTCAACAATATAATGTTCTAGTTTTGTTACGATAGTGGTAACAAAAAAAGAATATAAATAAGTTTAGCAGCTTGAAATAAAAGGTCTCACAAAACTTTAATTGGTTTATTGGAAATGCCTTCCATGTTCACCCCCTAAAATTCTGTCTCAAATTTGAACATTGGTCGGTTCCATTGCTTTTCCTGAGCATGAGGTTTGAAGGTGATAAAAGGCTTCTTCTTTTCAGGCGTGTTTCTGTTATGAGGAGTACTACATAATGACTGGACTACAATATGAGAGTTAGTTTTGGTTGTTTTGTAGTTAGCTCCTACATTATGTAAGTTGTCAATCATTTGTAGGTTATGTGAACCCTATTCACTCCTTCTATAATGGATTTTATTTAAATTTCTTGCACTGAGTATTGAGCAATGATCTTTGATTTTATTCACTAAATAAGTATCAATTTTTTAAAATAAATCACATTAATGTGAGGAAGCAATAAAGTTGGTGATCTTCTGTTGCTGAAAATTTGTGTTCAACCAACATTCATTAGCTTGTCACCCCAAAACCCAGAAGAATTTAAAATTCTATTGCTATGAACCTATAAAGCTGTGATAGAAGGCTAATCTGAAGTCTTCCAAATGTGTTGCAGCGGGTCATATTATTCTGCGAGGATGGAGTGAAAACCCAAATTCTTCCCTTGGTAGTCCAAATTTTCCTCTTGACCAGAAGAAATTACGTAGTTTGCAAAAGTGCAGAGAGAAACCAAATGCAAATCATTCAAAGAAAGCATCTATTAAAGATAACAAAGTGATACTTTGGTTTGAAGTTGAAGACACAGGCTGTGGTATGAACCTAAATGCTTGTCCACAAAAACTACACAGAACCGTCCCTTTTGTGTAAAAATAAAAAATCAATTTAAGAATAAATCACTGATTTTCTTCCTATATGTGTGATATAGGTATTGACGCAAGCAAGTGGGATTCCGTGTTTGAAAGCTTTGAGCAAGCTGATCCATCAACTACTCGACTGTAAGGAATTTAAATTTTCAACAAAGAGAAGAATAAAAATTTACCTTTTAGCTAACAAATGATACTACGAGATTGTTATTAAACTTCAAAATTAATATAAAACTTTTATCCAAAAGTTTAAAAATCTTTTGAATGCTATTGCCTGAAGATTTATGGAGTTCTGAAACCTTTACTCATTTCAGGCATGGAGGCACTGGTCTTGGTCTTTGCATTGTCAGAAACTTGGTGAGTAAAAACCTTGATGTGTAAAGTTTCACATAAGTAAAGTACACTTATCATTTATAAATCATAATGAACGGGTCAATGAAAAGCAAAAGGAAAAATTTTGTCTGCACTGCACAAATACGTGAACCATCAATTAGATAAGGGAAGCATTAATCAGCTACTTGTTAAAAGAACAATAACAAGATCATTGTCATTTATTTAAGAAAGTATGGATACCCTTTGTATGTGTCTTTTTCTCTTCTAAATAAATTCTGAGACTTGAATATAATTTCCTTTCATCTCGATACTATTGTGGGGTGGCAGGTTAACAAGATGGGTGGAGACATTAAGGTTGTAAGAAAGGAGGGCACAGGAACACTGATGCGATTATGCTTGCTTCTCAGTGCGCCCATGGATGTCACCGAACAACAGTGTGCAGTAGATTTGACAGACAATGGCTTTGTGGTGAGTAGAAGAATCACTCTTCTGGGCCAATAATGTCTTTCTTTTCCTATCATTATCCTATTTTGTTATTCAACTTTTTCGAATAATATATTTTGTTATTAGTAACAATGACTGAGTTTATTCGAAATTAGAAGAGGATACAAATCCCATAAATAATTATGTTCTGTTTGGTAACAAATGCATCGACTTATGATCTGATTTAATATTTATAAATAAAAGTAATTCAATTTAAGAGTATATTGTTATCATTTAATGCCTTTTGTGTGTGTCTGAGATGTTATCATTGAAGTATTGATTCGTGCATTGCTATTTAAAATTACATATTCTTCTTGAAAATTTGCATTTTACTAAAGCAAATGGATATGTGCCATGCGGACATGGTAGTCAGTTTCTATACCTACAATTACAGAAAATCACTGGAAGGATTATGATCAGGTTCCTAAATAAGAAGTGTCAATGTAGGTACTGCTTGGATTGCATGGCAACATGGGTCGATTAATTACATCTAAGTGGCTACAGAAAAACGGGGTGTGCACAATGGAAGCATCTGACTGGAATGGACTAACTCAAATATTGAGGGAACTATTTCATTCAAGAAGTTCAGTCCATAATACTGACTTTGATGGACACTATCCAGCAAAAGAGGAATTGAAGTCTAAACTACTCAACATACGAGATATGAGAAATCCAATTTTTGTCATTGTTGTTGACATTGGATTACTTGACTTGAGCACAGATATATGGAAGGAACAACTTAACTTTCTTCACAGGTACTTTTGTAGAGCAAAGTTCGTATGGATGCTAAATCATGACACTTCCAATAACATAAAGATGGAGCTCCGTAGGAAAGGGCATATACTGATGGTCAACAAACCCCTTTACAAAGCAAAAATGATCCATATTTTGGAAGCTGTCATAAAGGAGAGAAATTTTGAGCAACAAAAGAAAAACATGATTTTTCCAAGGACCACAATGAAAGAGGGTGATTTACACGAATTTCTTGAGATTGATTCCACTCATTTTGATGCTGCTAGCTCTGATGATTCTGACATATCTGAAATAGGTGGTTCTAACCTTGTTGGTGCTAATGGAGATAAACCAGTTGAGAAGCTAGACAAATCTCATCCATCATCACCATACCATATGAAGAACTGCCTAGTTAGATCAACCAATGAAAATGAATATTTGGAGGAAAATAATTTGAGGGAAGAAGAATCTTCTAGTCCCAGCTCCAATTATGCCACTGAAGACAACAAATCTAAATCACTGTCCACCAAAGCATCATCATCCATTTCAACAGGAGATCAGGATGAAGATTCTGAATTTGGGGAAACACATAGGATCACCAACTTAAGTAAAGCAGCAGATGGAAAGAAATCTCTTGAGGGCCTAAAGATTTTGCTTGCAGAAGATACACCAGTACTTCAAAGGGTTGCAACTATAATGCTTGAAAAAATGGGAGCAGATGTAGTTGCTGTAGGTGATGGGCAACAGGCAGTAGAAGCTCTGAATTGCATGTTCACTGCTGAAGATTGTAGAAGGGAATCACTCCAGAAGGAAAGAAACACAAGACATCAAGCAGAGATTTTGACTTGCCGTCCATATGACTTGATCCTAATGGATTGTCAGGTATGATCTAGAAAAAAAATAATACTTAACTTCACTTTTAATAGTTTTAGGAGCACAGATCTTGCTTATAAAAGAAAACCAACAAATATTATTTATGATACAACTTAATTATACTTTTAGTCCTTTAGATGTTCACAAGACAATACAACATAGCGTTATGGTTTCTGTTAAATATTATATGCCAAGTTAATAGATGGACAAAAATTACATAAACAAAATAGTGGGGGACCAAATACACAAAATAGTATCCTAATTCTACAGCAAGTGAATATAAGCTTTAATATCCTAATTCTGTGTTTCTTTGTGGAAACAGATGCCAAAGATGGATGGCTACGAGGCAACCAAAGAAATCAGGAAATCAGAGGTGGGAACAAGCTTGCACATTCCCATTGTTGCTCTTACAGCACATGCAATGTCATGTGATGAAGCCAAATGCCTTGAGGTGGGCATGGATGCTTACTTAACAAAGCCAATTGATTTCAAAATGATGGTTTCCACCATTCTTTCACTCACTAAAAGAACATCTTGACTTCTCTCTCGAAAGGTCCAAACTAACCAAGGAGTGGCTCAGACAGCCTAGAAATGTATAGAAGTTTACCTCATATAAACTTAAAAAATCATAGTTTGACATATGTATCTACAAATGTAATCCAATTTTCCCTACTCTTACTTTCACTCGTACGTAGTCAATATTGCTGTATGGTGTGTGCATAGAGGTCACTAAGCGGAAGGAAAAACATTATGTTTACCCAATGATCAACTACTATTTACATATTTTCTGATTGAATGAATAAATACAGTATGTCTATGGATCCCCTTCACAACAAATATGCAAGCAATGTGCCCTGAATTTTGATTATGCCCTGAATTTTGATTATGAGTATTACATCCACAAGTTTTTAGGGTGTATATTTTCCCCTTCTCAGTATATGATTAACAATAGAATATTATAATAATATTCTAGACATATCCTAAACCCTAAAATTGTGTTGTAGCCAAGAGATTCTTAGATTGACCGTGTGGCTGTGTGAGCTTCAAAATTCGCCAAAAAAAGCTTTAAAAATGGCCCATGCAGGTCTCGAACCTGCGACCTTCGCGTTATTAGCACGACGCTCTAACCAACTGAGCTAATAGGCCAGTTGATATATTTTAAATAATTTAAATATATGATCAAAAACAAAAGGATTGATACCTCTTTTGATGAATGTTTGATTTAACTTTTTAAAATCCCAGACTTATGGTTGAACAAAACAATGGTCAAGTTCTTTTTATGATGAAGTGAAAATCAAGAGTATAACTTAGCGAGTTAAGTAGATGGGTCAAAAGTAATGAAAGAATGTTCATTATATTCAAGTAGTATTTGAAGACTTCTAAAGATTACAAATTATATATACACTTTTTGAAAAGAAGAAGAAGAAGAAAATAAGGCCAAAGTTCAATTGTGAATCATTTCTTTAACTGGTGTTTTTTCCTCTTGAGTAAGTAACCAAATACCACCATCACCACAACTGATACTATACTGATTCTTATAAGTCCCTTGGACTGATTTTGCTTCTCATATGCATCCTTTGGCTGATCCACCTTCTTGAGATTGCAGCCTAACTCAGAGAGCTTCTTATGTGAGATTGCATAATTTTTGAAAAAAATATCCTCATCCTATTGCAATTCAAAATTAGGATCCAGAGTCAACACAGTAACAATGAGCACAGTTGATGCAGTAAAGAAATCGAAATTGTTCTTCAGTTAAAATCAAAATTTGAAAGGTTTGATGTTATCTAATGAATGTAAGTTACTGATTGTACCAAAAATGCATCACTTTTAACTGCATTAAAATTTTATTATCAAAAACATAGAATCCTAAAAAAGTACATACTTAGAAAATTATCAGATATGAATTATTGGTCGTTACCTTTGCATAGAGTTCAATATAGTGGCGGAATTTTTCATCCTTCACTAAAGCATCATCCATGGCAAGCCTCGATGATGCATCCTTACTCAGTAGTTCCCTGATAATTAGTGTTATGTGATTCTTCAAATTTTGTAGTGTTTTTTAAATAAACAAAGAATTGTGATGACAGAATCAAACATCTTACAGAAAATAGGAGTTATCAAACTTCAAAGGCTGCATTTTCCATTCACCTTCAATGTCAGAACAATCTTTATGTGTCTCACCCTTATTAGTTAAAGTGAATAGTAGTGAAATTAAATGTGTTTTGAGAAGTATATAAAAAGAGAGTCTTGGATATGTTGTTATGTTGATCTTACCAAAAGGACTTTTGGATACAATATTGTTCTTATGCCTCCACATAAAGCCACTATCTCCTTATCTTCACTTAAACCCATACCAGAAAAGGTATTCCTTAAATACTCAGCATCTAAAAATTCATAAACAATTTTCATAAGAATTGTAAATACATCTTTCTTCTTAAAATAATTATATTATAAAAGTTACTTTTTTATTGTTATATATGTGTGTTTAATTAATATTTTATAAGTTATTATCTTATATTTATTATTCATCTCATAACTATTTATGTATTTATTTGAATTTTATAATTCATAAATTCATAATATATATTAAGATATATTATTTTATTTATACAAACCACATAAACTAGTTCATAAATTTTATATATGGGTCCATCTCTCTCGATTACTTTTGTATGAAAAAAAATGCAGGTGAGTCAAAATGGAACCAAATCACCCATATTTCCACCTAATTCTTATTCATAAGATATAACACAACAGATTCTATTTTAACCATGAGATAAGGTTTGTTAATTATTTTCAATCATTGTTAACAAATTCTAAATTCAATTAAAAATGATAATAACATTTGAACAAAAAATCAACCTAAAGGAAATATTTTCAGAAATATCAGAAAGCAGATACTCAAAAACTACCAACCTGATTATATTACCTTCTTCACCATTTAAAAGTCGTCCTTCTCGTGGAAACTCATGTGAGTCCTAACAAAGAAAATCATAAAATTTATATACAGAAATTAGACATAAGTGACTCTAGTGAAACCAAACAAAACTTTTCCTATACTAAGATAAATTCTATCAATGATATCCATACATCATCTAAACACTAACACTTTCTTTTATTTCAATTTTCTTCCAACCTCGTATATTATGTTATGTTACTTATCGCAGTTAATTTTTGTTGTTTTTTTTATCTCTCTTTAGTTCATGTTCTTACCATTCTGCCAGGAACAAAGTCAATATGTGGACCCCCAGTGAGCTCTACTGCTACAACACCAGCAAGCTGACATACAAATCCAACCGTACAAATAAGTTGATATAATCAAACTAGAGTCTAGTTGAGTTCTATAATTGTCACATTTTACAACTTGGTATCTAACCTGGTATAGGTCTGCGTATGAAACTTTTTTAAGTTTGGTCTTCACTGTCTCTGTTAGGAAAAGAAACCAAGCTATGATCTCAAACAATAGATATATATAGGCTGAAAAGAGTATTGATTTGAGCCAAGTTAAGGAACAAGAAGAAAATCAACCACATAATTGAACTGCTTTTTCCAATCCCTTATTTGTTTCGTGTTTCAACTCTTGTTTAGCCCTGATAGAACCGTTGGGGCCTCCTGTTTTTGTTTCTGCATCGTAGGTACAAGCATCGTTCCAACTGTGTGTCATTAATTAATTCAAAGTCCGAGAATTAAAGGAGACAGACCCAAGAAATTATTATGAATTTATTACACTTCCAACTAATTTTCATATGACAGCTAAGTGAATGTTAATGGTAATTTTTTCCTAAAAACTTGCATGATATCGCATAAAAATTGACTGACACTGTTGACTCCTAATTCTAAAACTATCTACTAATTTATGACCGAGAAAATTAGAAAGAAATGAAAGCAGTAGTAAGTAGTGACGTACGCTAAACGAAACATGAGAGGGACGCATTTATTGCTGGTGATGAGAGCACGAAGTTCCCGTCTAGCCTTCTCTATTTCCTTGAGATACTCCTCGTCAACATCAGGTTTCGCCATTGTCAAATTTAGTTTGATGATGTGATGCAACCTTTGAATTGTTTGATTTGGGGTAGGTTGTGGGAGAGTAATTAGTGCATATTTTTGCATGCCCGTGAAGGGTTACTACTATAAATAACAGATTGAGAGAGAACAATAGGATGCTGATGCTGATTGCAAGTAAAGTATTAGTTTGATTGTTTTGGTGCAGGGAAAGGAACAAGAACTGTTTATTTGGTGAAGAAAGGAAAAAGCAATTCGTTGTCGTGTGTTTCCATCCATGGCAAGGAGAAGATTCACTTCAAACATTACACGCCTTTATATTATGTTTTGAGTTGGCTAGCTATTTCAACATCAAAAAGTTCATATCCATATTTATATACTTAAACATATTCCTTCAATTTTTGCATGCATGCAAGGTTGGTCCCTTGAAAAGGTCAAACAGCCATTTTTTTTTCCAATAGGGGACTTGAACACTGCATCTTTCACAGGCTATAGATATATATGCCTGAATTACTAAATGGAACCTTGTTGTACATATGGTTGTGTAAATCAATGGAAAAGTGAGTGTCAGTTAGATAAATATGGTGGGATCCAATTCAATGCAACCCAGTTCATGACTATGGTATAATTAATTTGTTAATAATGGTCATGGTTTCAGAAAGAAGGAATAAAGATGGTGTAGGTGTTGTTTGGCTACATGGTGATTCAAACAGAAGAGATATAATAATGTAAGTATTAATAGTATTCTGAGTGAGGTGTTGAGGGAATGATGGATAGAGAGATCCAAATTAGGACAATGCATACGTGTAAAGGTTTGTGTGTGAGTGAGTGGTGTGATCTGAGATTGATCAGAATAACAATGACAGATGGAGTGTGCACCATGTGTATCTGCAGTGATGAACAGTATCTGGGGAATTAGAATGGAGATAACATGTCAAATAACATCAATCATCTTTAATCTAAATGATGATTTGATATCGGTTGAAGTAGGAATGTTTATTAGAGGAGTAAGTTAAATTTTCAATCTTACTCAACCTAATTGTGTTAATTAAATCTAATTTAACTATCTAGCTCTTATTAATTGAGTGATGAATTTGTAGTATTAAATTTAAGATTCAATCTAATATTTAATATGATTAAAATTATTAAATAATGTTAATAACAATAATAATATAATTATTATTTTATTTATTTAATTGTTTTATTAATTAAATATATTTTTAAATATTCAAATATTAAAAATATAATCTTTATTTAAAAAACTATTCTAATAAAAATATTTTAAAATTAAGAAAATAAAAAAAAATAAAAATTTATCATCTAATTAACCCAATTCAATTCAATTTGATAAAGAATGAATTAAGCTAAATTAAGTTGAAAACAAAAATAAAAATTCAACCTAATCTAATTGATCTTTTTTATTAATTAAACTCAACTCATGTATACATTAATAAAGATCTTTCGGCTGTGTCTGGTTTAAGAAAAATATCTTCATCTTAACCATAAATAATAAACAAATCACCCCGTCCTTTTGTTAATCTCTCTTTTTGTTTTAACCTTTTATTTTCTTCTTCTCCTTTGATCGGGGTGATTTTTTTTTTTTAAGTATTTATTATTTTTAATTATTAATATAATAAAAATTATAAAAATATTTTTTATTCTTTATGTTTATCTTTTCTTTTAAATAGATTCTAATATATTATTAAAATAAAAGTTAATTTTTATATATAAAATAAATTATGTTTAATAATAACATACAGTAATTAAACTACATTTTAATAATATTATGTAGAAACTTATCTAAAATGAAAGATATATATATATATATAATTCATTTATTTTAAGAATGTTTTTTTTTAATTTAATGATTTAAAATAATAATTTATTTTAATTATTAGATTAAAAAATAAATAATAAAATTAAAAATAAATCTTTAATTCTTATTCTTAAAATAAATATTATATATATATTATATATATGATTGTTTAATATTAAATTTATATTTTAATTATAAAATATTATGATGCAAATTTCTCATTAAATCATGTATCTCATTTCATATCAAGGTCTTGTTTGCTTTCAAACGTTGAAAACTGGAAAAGGAAAAAGGACACGGAAAACCACTAAAGTTAAATAGAATGGGTTAAAAACACGTTTTCATATATAATTTTTTTTTTTCAAAAATACGAAAAGAGTCACCAAGAAAAAGAAATTAAAAATTAATACTAAAATAATAGTTAAAATAAATAAATTTAAAATTTTTATTTTATTATAATAATAATTTAACAATAACATTGAAATAATAATAATAAATAATTAAAAAATAACATTAAAACAATAAATAAAATTATTAAAAATATTATTATATTTTTCACATATTTTTATTATTTTCATTTTATTTACTATAATTGATTATCTAGTTTTCCATTTTCCAAATTGGACCACCAGTATTAATTTTCAAAACGAAAAAAAAAAAATGAAAATATGAAATCTAGATTACATTTAAGGAATAAATGAAAACTTTTGATGTTCACAAATTATATACAATCATTTTTATTTTTGAGAAAGAAGAAATTGAGCCAAGTGTTCTGTAGTGAGAACTATATCATACATTAATTTATGTTCATATAGAAGTAGACTCTTCAATTGGTTTTCTTGTTGAGTTCATGTAAGTAACCCAAGAACACTGCAGTTATGCCAATGGCAAATCCTATAACTCCCTTGGCTAATATGGAACCATGATTCTTGAAAACGAAGCCCAGCTCTGAGAGTTTTTTGTGTGAGGTAGCATAATCTGCGAAAAAAGCATCCTCATCCTAGTACATTCAAAATCATTTTATGAGCTTCAATTCACTTTATTACAGTCATAATCAAGTGTTAATTTCCTGTTCTTTAATTTCTGTTACCTTTGCATACAGTTCAACATACTTGCGGAAGATAGGATCCTCAACTAGAGCCTTGTCTGTGGGAAGTTTCAATAGATCTTTTGATTCCTCTTTCAGTAATTCTCTGTTTTTAGTGTTATGTGAAATCTCAATTTTTATGCAGTTTGAACAAATTGACAATAAACACACATCATTAGATCATGCAAGTAAACATCTTACACAAAATAGGAGTTATCAAACTTCAAAGGGTCCTTTGTCCATTGCCCTTCAAAGTTAGAACGATCTCTATGTGCCTTTCCCTTATCAATTAAAGTGAATAATAATATAAATGATCAAATTAAAGGTATACTTTAACTCTATACTAATTAAAGAACTCTTGGATTTAATATTGTTTTTACCAAAGTGTGACCTCCAGATAGAGCCACAATGTCTTTGTCACCTAGCCCCATTCGATAAAAGATCTCTCTTAAATGCGATGCACCTGAAATTCTCCATATATATCTATGAATATTCTCAGTAACTAGAACTCAAATTCACCACATAATATACTTTGGTTAAGGTTACTCAAGAATACACTATTGCTACAAAGAAGACCAGGTACATTAATTAAATGTTTTTACTTTTTACAAGAATCAAATTACAAATGAAAAGATAATCGAATACATATATATATATATAGAGAGAGAGAAATTAAAAATGATGTGAGCAAAATACTTTTTATGCAGTAAATGACAGAAAAACAGGAGACAAATCAAACAACACAGTGATTTACCTTGTTTGGCATCTGGAAGACGCCCTTCTGCTGGAGATTCCAATGAATCCTAGTAAAGAAAGTATTTACAGTAAACATAAAGTTAAAGCATCGAAAATATAAACACATGAAGCTAAACAAAACTTGCGCATGATATATACTTTTCTTCCTGGAACAAAGTCAATAGTTGGTCCCCCAGTGATCTCTACTGCAACAACACCAGCTAGCTGAAATACAAAATAATCAAACTGCATGCAAGTTAATTAATCTGTGACTCTACTTATAAATAAAATTTTCTATTAACTTTTTCATGTGTTAACAACACACTTTAAATTGAAAATTACTTGTAAAGACTTACACAGTTCAGATGATTTCAACAAATACTAACTGATGAAGAATGTATACAAAATATGTCAAAAAATGTACATGTTGCTATTTCTCTTATGAGAAAAACTACATGCCAAAACTAAAATTATAACCTGGTAAAGGTCAGCATATGAAACATTTGGATGTTTGGCCTTCACTTCCTCTATTGTACAAAGAAACCAAAAGCAATAAGAACTAAAGTGAAAGAAAAAAGATCATTTAATAGTTCTGTCAGAAGAACACTAACCACAGAACGCAACTGCTGTTTCCAGCCCCTTGTTTGCAGCGTGATTCAACTCTCGTGCATTCCTGATAGAACCATTGGGGCCTCCTGTTTTTGTCTTAACATCATAGGTACCAGCATCATGCCACCTACAAGTAAGATATAAATAGTAACTTAAAGTTTGTTATACGAGATATACATTAATGGAGATAAAGAAATGAAAGTAGCTACAACTCACGCTAATCGAAGCATGAGAGGGGCACAGTTCTTGTTGGCGATAAGAGCACGAAGATCACGACGAGCCTTCTCAATTTCCTTGACATACTCAGCATCAACTATAGCCTTTGTCATTGCACTGTATAGTTAAATTTCAGATGCAACTTCGTGTGCTTTGGTTTGAGAGAGGATTATGAAATGGAAGGTGCAAGTGCAGAAAGGCTTTTGCATGTGAAGGGTTTTTATATGAAACGAGAGAGAACAAGATGAACAAGAAGCTGATGCTGCCATTCCAAGGAAGGGATTTCGTTCCTTTGATTACTTTGCTGCAGCTAGAGAAAAAGAATTTGTTGTCGTCATTAGTTTGTTTCCTTCACAAGGAGAACATTCAGTTCTAATAGCAACCAATAAAATAGAGGTAACTCATGAAGTTTATGAAGAAGTAATATACTATTAACAAAACTTATGGACATTCCTGATTAATTATCAATTTTGAAAAAGTAACAGCCTTTGTTCTATATAAAATATTTTGAAACAATTCCCATCCCATACCTCGGAAGAGAATCATGAAATGAGATGACCTTAATGTCCACAAAGAGAAATAACAGTAAAACAATCTTTCTTTATAAACAAAAGAGAGTGGTGAAAAAGAACTGAAATCATTCTACTATTTTATTGCATATGAGTATGATATATTTATCAAAATGACTTTTCGATCTAATATAAATGTATTAATACACTTTTTACTGTTAACTTGTTCTTGTGGATATATTTTTGTTATTTATTGATTTTTTAAAAGATGAAACTTTATTATTTTAACTAGATTTTTTATAAATAAATTTGAATTAAGAATAAAAAGTAGTAAAAGTAGTGTTGGTATATCCGTACACTAGAATCACTATTTAAAAATGTTGAAGGATATCTCAGAAGTGCATCTGATCTGGCAGTGGCCCTTTGGGTATGTCGTGCTCTGGATCATGCATGTTACTTCATGTTATGTTATTATGCAGAGAGAAAACTACCCCTATAGACCCTGAGAGGGGGCATTTTGGTCCACCTAAATCCATAAACAAAACAAAATTTACTGTCTTTTTTAATTGCAGGCTCTCTGCCCAAAGCCCCTTTGTCTGTCTGTGTGCTGCTTCTCTTTCTCTCCGTTGCTGCTCCTCCACCCCACTAGAGAATAGAGAGAGAAAACTCAATGCACCATCCTCAACTCGACCCCATTCCTAAACTGCATTATCTCACTTCTCTACTTTAGATTCTGATGCAAGTTCATATGTCTCAGAGAGGAATGCCTTTAAATGAAGGTTCTTGAGTTTTGACCCAAAAATAAAGTACTTTGGCACTTCCCACCCAAAGCCAGAGTTCCAGGCATTAAAATAGGCAACTTTTGCAGAACACCACAACCCCATTTTTTGAGCACACAAAAACTCAAACACAAACCAACCTTTACACATTCCCTTCACTGAACAACAAAAAGAGAAGATGGGTTGCTGCCACTCCAGAATAGAGAGGGAAGAAACTGTGTCGCGTTGCAAAGCCAGGAAGCGTTACATGAAGCAGTTCGTGCAAGCCAGACACGCTTTTTCCGCGGCACATGTTATGTACATTCGTTCACTTCGAGCCACTGGTTCTGCACTCTTTCAGTTCGCAAATGCCGAAACCACAGTTCTCCACCACCTCAACCATCACCATCACCACCTTCAACCGCACCCTCAGCCCATTCACCCACCGCCGCCGCCTCGAACCCCTACCCCTATGCCGCCGCCACCTCCGCCGCCGCCGATGAGTCCGAGCTCTTACACGTGGACATCGGACACTACCTCCTCCCCCGCTCTTCCGCCGCCACCTCCACCGCCGCCTCCGGTGGCTTCCTCTGCCTGGGATTTCTGGGACCCGTTCATGCCGGCCGTGGCTTCCCGGTCGGTGACGGAGGAGGAGTGGGAGGCTACGACCACTGCCGGATCGGAAGTGGTTGTGATGGCGGCGGCGAGCGTGACAGCTCCGCCGTCGGTCGTGAGCGGGTTTTCGAAGGAGACACCTAGTGAGCTTGCAATGGTTGTTTCAAGGAATAGTACTAAGGATCTTGTTGAAGTTATCAAAGAGCTTGATGATTATTTTCTCAAAGCTGCTGATGCTGGTTCTCATGTTTCTTTGCTCCTTGAAGTTCCAAACTCTGGATTTTCTGATAACAGTAAAGCGTGTAAGCCTCACTTTGATCATTGCATGTGACGATTTTTGAAGTGTTAAGTGTTAACTCCTTTTGTGGGGTGTGAATCTCTTGAGATTTGCTTGTGGTAGCTGGAAATGAACCCCTTGCATGTTGAATTGACCCCTTTGTTTATAGTTTAAGTTTGATTGTTGTATGTTGTTCAAGTTTGTGTTTTTCTTAAGCTCTTATGGATTCTGAAGGGTTGTGTTTGTACTTGGTGGTGGTAGGTAAAGTGCACAGCTATGGGTGGAATTTGAGTCCGTCATTGTGGACTTGGGGTTCGAGTCCGAAGCTGAATGGGTTTGGCAAACTGGCTGAGGGAACTCCTGTTTCTGTTGGAAGTTTTGGGCACTGCTCCACTGTGGAGAGGCTATATGCATGGGAGAAGAAGTTGTATCAAGAGGTCAAGGTGTGTTACTTTTTTGCTGAGCTTCCTTTGAGTGTAATAATAAAAGTAAAAGAAAAGGGAAAGGTTGTGTATTATTTCTCTTTTGAGGACATAAAATTTGATGCGGGTCGGGTGAAGAAGTCTGTTCTTTACAACTAATATTCTATTGATGCTATGGTTTCCCGCTAGTGGTCATGTGTTCATGTACTTGGTTATAGTTCAACTTTTCATTTCCCTTGTCTTTCTTTTGAAGTCCCTCTAAATCACTTGAGGAGGAATCCAACTTTTTTATTAGGTTCATTAGATAATTTGACAATTCCGTTAATCGTTGTTTAACTTTTCCAATATTTTACTTTGGTTGGTTAAAGAATGCTAAGACAATAAAGATGGAGCATGAAAAGAAGCTGGCACTACTAAGGAAGGTGGAGATGAAGAGAGCTGACTATGTGAAGACAGAGAAGACAAAGAAAGAAGTGGAGAAATTGGAATCACAAATGATGGTTGCTTCTCAGGCCATTGATAGTACATCTGCTGAAATCATCAAATTAAGGGAGGTGGAGCTGTACCCTCAACTCATCGAGCTTGTTAAAGGGTAAGTTCTCTCATTTTAGAATCCTCTTTATTTGTATGCATAACTTTGTGTCACAAATGGACTGGTCATGAGCTAAAAGAAAAGTTATCCAGCAATAGTAAAAAAATAGTAGTTTGGTAGCAAATAAGCTACTGAATCTTAAAGCAAGGGAAGCATTTTTGTTTGGTTGGGACCCTTTTGGGGTCTTAGCATGCTGGTGGGAATGGGAAAAAGCTAAGAGGCATGCATAAGCCATAGGAGCACCCTTTTGCTTGAAGGGACTGTGTTACAGCTGTTTGTTATCTGCAATAGAATGGAAGTCAACTATAAACTGGGTCAGAATATATACATGCGTAACATCAGTGACAGTAGAAAATATTGCTTTTGACTGCTTTATGGTTTTCACTGATTTAGTTTTGTGCTACAAGCTTGTTTTTGGCGAAGACAAACCTGACCACCCTGGACTGAGACGAGTACAATTCGTACTACCCAAAATCTCATTTTTGATCGTGGGTGTTTCCTTTGGATCAGGGCTTATCGCTTCTAAACCTCCTATATCTTGAACTAGACAATATTGTGGCGTACTTTGTACCATATAATTTCCCACTGGACTTTCAATTGGGTAAAATGATTATGTAAGTGCCAATGGATGGGATATTATGGTCCCCGCATGGTGATTCTTATCTGTTTTCTCTGTTCATAAATCATGATATCCTTTTTCCTTTGGGAACTCGTACAAACAACACATTTGGGACAGGTTAAAAAACGAGATATACTCTCTGCTGGGAACTGGCAAAACTGTTGCCATAATTTGACCATTGTCAAACTATCCAAAATTCAAATCCTGCATCGCCATTTTATTTACTTTCATCACTGTCCTGGCTCAAACATTGTTGCTTCTGATTTGCTAACAGAATGTGTAGCATGATCATTGCCAGCTAGGATATCTATCGAGAGTGACATAACTGACATTACAATTCAACATTCAACAATCAAAAGATTTATAAGAGAAAAAAAATGAGAGAATAAAATATTTACTTCATTTTTATAAAAACGCTCTTTCAGTTGCTTTAGAAGTCAGTGAAGTTTATCAGAATAAGACTTGAAAATCAACAAACAAGCCTTTCTCAGCATTGTGTTTGTTATGTTGGCAGATTAATGTGCATGTGGAGAAGCATGTATGAGTGTCATCAAGTCCAAAAGCACATAGCTCAGCAGCTAGAGTACCTGAATACCATACCATCAAACAACCCCACATCTGAGATTCACAGGCAATCAACTCTTCAGCTGGAGCTTGAAGTACAGCAATGGCACCAATCCTTCTGCAACCTCTTCAAGGCCCACCGCGATTACATCCAATCCCTCACAGGTTGGCTAAGGGTCACCCTTTTCCAGTTCAGTAAAAACCCTCTAAGCAGAACCCCCGAGGAGTCAAAGATATACTCCCTGTGCGAAGAATGGCACCTTGCTGTTGACCGCATTCCAGACAATGTAACATCCGAAGGAATAAAAAGCTTGTTGACAGTTATTCATGCCATTGTAGTGCAACAGGCAGAGGAGTATAAACAAAAGAAGAAGTCAGATTCTGCGTTCAAAGAGCTTGAGAAGAAGGTGGTTCAGCTTCGGTCGTTGGAGTGCAAGTATGGTCCATACTCCATGCCAGAATCCTCTGGTTCCATGAAAAGCAAGAACTCGGTTACCGAGAAGCGTGCCAAGGTGGAAGCCTTGAGAGCAAAGGCAGAGGAGGAGAAGAGCAAATACGAAAAGGCAGTGAGTGTAACGCGGGCAATGACGCTGAATAACTTGCAAATGGGTTGCCCTCATGTGTTTCAAGGGATTGTGGGGTTTTCAAGTGTGTGCATGGAGGTATTTGAGTCTGTATACAACAAAGCCAAAGTTGCTGAACAGGAGCATGACGTGAAGAGAATATTACCCTAGAAGAAAGAATTCAACTTGATATGTCATGTACAGATGAATATGATAATCACCCTTGCCCTTATCACTAGATTGTATTTACACCACCTAATATCATGAATCATGAATCATGATACCTCGTACCTTTCCTGTTATGGAGGCTGTTGGGAGATTGCAATCTAATTCACCTCTTTTTTGGGTAAGTTTGGTGTACAATCCTCATTCCGTAAGCATTTATTATGGTTACTTGGTTTCATTATGTACTGTTAATATGGTTATATATTATATAGTCGAGAAAAATTGATGCTTAGAAGACTGAGAAGTTTGTTTCGAAGTTGTACCTTAATTTTTGGTTATTCTTTTTAACGTTAGTACCGTGTCTTGTCAATGCATTTAACCAGAAACCGAATCACTGCTCCTGTCACGTTTCCTGCTAGAATTCTCTCGGTGCTATATTATATGTGCGGAATGGAATTTGTTTGGTACGAGGACTGTCAACCAAATTCTACAATATAAAATCTCTGATTTATTTGTCTTTTTATAGAACCCTTCTAAATTCTAATCACTGAAATTTTGAATTATATTCTTGTAGGGTTTTTAATAACTAATTTTATGAAATGCTGAATGTGATATTTCGTTTGTTGGTGGATGTGGTAGTTAGTTCTGCACTTGTCAGATTTGAGTTGAACAGTGCTTAATATATTGTCCAACGATTCTTTTATTGATGGTGTGGCTTTAGTGTCACAGATTTAAAATTGTACTTATCGCGTTTGACCGATTAAACTATTATTAAGAAACCATCAAAATCAAGTAAACCTAGATAAAATATGTTTAAATAAATTCTTTCAAAAAGGTTTTTTAAGATTCTTTTATTGTTAAATATTATTGTTAAATAAACAATGACTCTTAAATAATATATATATATATATATATATATTTTGCTATTATTTTCTTTTATTTAAGATGTCTTTCCACACTAATTAAATTTTTTACATAATTTATATATATTATTTGATATGTTAAATAAATACATTTAATTATTAGATTTAATTTCCCAACTTGTACCTAGTGCAATTTCTAAAGGTCAAAGTTATAACTTGTATAAAGACTTATAAAAATACAAATATAAATTATTAAATTTCTTCAAGATTTATTAACTTTTTCAAAATATTATATCAAATTACATTTTGCATGCATTTAAAAAAAAACAATTTACTAAAATACTCCTAATAAACAAATGATTATATGTTTAAAATTCCTTTTATAATTACCAATTTAGCTTTTTAACTTTGATTTTGTAAAATGAAATAATTATTTATGAACAACTTTCTCTACAAGTTCAATGATCCATTTTAAAAATTTTGAAAACATCCATTGGTGTCATGCAAACATTAACATTGGTTCAAACAATTCCGGAAGTACTATGATATGAATTTGATTATCTAATCAAAGCTTGCAAATAATTTGACAAAAACGGATCAAACTCTGAATAAAAGAGATATTTTCCTTTATTTTTCATCGTGAAGATTAATTGGATGAAACAGCACACTTGCCACGCAACCAAGTTAAACGTTTATCCTTTTTGAGAGACAAAAATATCTCCCTAGCATTAGGTTTGTTGAACAGATCAAGAGCAGCAAAATATAATTGTTGATCGACACCTTGCATCAAATCTAAGTCCCTAATACAGTCAGCCATGCTAAATCTAGCAATTTGTTGCTCTATGGCAGCTGCCCTCATCTTTGAAGCTGAGGCCATCTCGAATATGGCATCTGCAATAGCATCATCAATTCCTTTACGCCCTCTTTTGCGGGTAGAAATTGCAGTAGGTGTAGTAGGTTGAACTGTTTGAATATCATTAGCATCTTCCTCATCCTGGGATTCTGATGAGGAATCCTCATGGTGTCTGTTCAAGGGTTCTGGACAAGAAGTTATAGGAGTATGCTCACCCTCAGATGCAACTAAATATTCTTGTTTGCCATTGGTTGCTGGCTCAGAGAATATTGTGCAAAGTTCCTTAAAGATTGGGCAGCCACCGGTTTTGACAGTCTCGGCATCAGGATGTTTCTGTAATTGTAAAAGAGTTAATCAAGTATTACTTTATAGAACACAGATAACAGCACCTCCCTGTGTTCCATGGAACTCCTATCCAGTGAAAAAGATACTGCAGACTATAATTGAAACTACAAAAATTGATAGTAATATAAAGACATGCTTTTCGACACCCTGATGAAATCCAAGTTGGCCTCATTCTCTATTTATTGTGTATTTAGTGAAACCTATTTTAGAAAATTAATCCTTTACTTTCTAGTTTCCTAAGGGCTTTAAACAAAAGAAAATGTACTTTCCCAACATAATCCCAACCAAACACATGTTTTGTGAATTCTGCATGGATTTTAATATTTCACCCAATAATAAATAATGCACTGTTAGCATCCATCAAAATCTCAAACCTCCTGTTTTTGTCTCCCCTACAATGTTAAGGACATTTAGGGAAGGAAAATACTTGAAAGTTTATACGCTAATTAAATTATTCTTAACCTGAACACTTGAGTTGTTGTTCTTTTTATTCATAGAAATTGAATACAAGTAACAAGAGGTTTACAGCAATTCACACTGCTCAACCAATTGAGCTAGACCACCTTGGTGAAAACTTGAGCTTAATTACTTTATTTATCTACCATGAGAGTATAATAGTCAAATATTTTATTTTCCCTCCCCTCTTCTTATTAATCAAACAAGTTGTCCCTCCACAAGAAATTACTGCATACTCCGAAACCACCAACGTATCCAAAGTCTCAACCAATCTCTCTATAACATACAACCATGTTTTTCAATTTACGAAAACATTAATAAAACTCAAATATGCGTCACATGTAGATCGATCAAAACCATGGACACATCATCAAACACCATAGAAAAATTCTCACCCCTCTCCTCCCTTTCTTTAAAACCAAACAGTATATAAATGAAGATCAAACTGACCAATGTATAAAAGTTTCTTCCTTCCGCAGCACCATATTTTGATATTTTTTTAATAACAAAACAGAAGATGAGGAACATACCTTTATGTATTCCACCCAAATTTCATCATTAGCTGTTATAGATCCTGTTGCTTCATCCCAACTAAAGTCACTTTGATCAAGAATGGACTTCACAACAGTATACTGCCGCCTCAAGACCGAATATCGGTTTTTGAGCTGTTCCTTGTCCCATTTCAGACCTGTTTTGCTATAAAACTCATCACAAATATATTTCCATGCTTTTTTATTGAATAAATTGTTATGTTTATTCCCTTTATGTACTTGTTCAACCATCAGTGCAGCAAGTATCTTAGTGAGTGCTGTTGTCCACCTAGCCCTCGACTGATCCTGCTGCTGAGTTTCTAGTCTTCTTGATCTCATAAATTGGCCTGCCATCTATAGTTTAATATACATAAGTGTTTGATAAAGAGGGACATAAACACACAAACACAATACCCATAACAAGTGAGTAGGTGTTTGAAACTGCGTTCACACTGCACGAAACGACATCCAATTATACACCATACATTGTCGGCGTGTTTGATTTCCCGTCTCAAGCCAAGGACATGAGTCCATTCTGAAGCAAGTAGAAGTAGTTTCTGTTATTGTTTTGACATTAAATTTACGAGATTTATGTAACCCGACCATGAGGAAAAACACACTGTTATTTCAGCCTCATGTGGGTCTTTGACACAATTCCAAAACACATTGTGAATTATATTTTTTGGACTTATGATTCTAGTCAAATAAGGCTAGCAATAATTAAAAGTGCATAATCAAAAACGCAAAATCAACCCAATTACGATAAATGAGAAAATGGTTTGCACTGGCGAAACGGGGCAGCATTGTAAGCACACATCTAGGTAAGAAGAGGACACAGATCAAAGAAAACTCAAAAAAGAAGTATGATTCACTGTGCCACAGCAAGCATGCCAAACAGCATAAGAGGCTAAAGGATAAACTTCATTTCATTCAGAATAAGAAAAGCGGGTGTATCTCAGTTTAGGCATTTTATGTTGTGATTTCAATTCTAGATTCTCTAATTGCATTTTGTTAAACCTTTTTGAAAACCCTAAAGCAAAGGGGAGAAGTAAATTTTACCTAGGAGAAAACCCGATCTCTCCGATGAAGATTGATCCTTCGATGAGATTACAAAATTTTAATCCTTGAAAACAGGGGAAGAAGAACAGAGAATCATTGAAAACTCCCTCTTCTGTCTCTACAAACAAAATTTTAATCAAGGTTTGGCAAAATAAACGCTTTCTTGATTGTCTTTAGTTATACAAATTTTAGATTATCCATTAGACAATTTCTTCAAGAAAATTTGAAATTACAATCTATTAAAATGTTCATTTCATTGAATAAGTTAGTGTAAATTAATAAATTATATTTTCATAATGAATAAATAAACCTTAACACTGTAAAAAAAAACTTAATAAATCTCTAATTAAATTTTATCAGTTTTATTTGAATCAACTAAACCCTAAACTTAATTATTTCATGCATAATACCACATTATGTAATATCTTTGCTAACTTCTTGTTACAAATATTATTATATTTTATCATTTCATTATATAAATTAATTAATATACTCGTTACTATTTCAAATTAATTTCTACTAAAATATATTCATAATTCATGTAATTTTAAAATTAAATTAATTATTTCGATATTATATCATATACACATTAAATTATTTTCACACACCCAACCCAAGCAAGTATCTTATCTCATTTTTAATATATGCAACTTTTAATTTCTTAAACTTCTCATCCAAAGCATGCAAAAACCCTAAATTAAAATGGAGTAATTCGTTCAATCATAGTAAATTTTTTACTTCAATTATTTCGTTGAGTAAATTTATTTGTTATTAAGCAAATTCTCTCATCACTTAAGAATTTGAAACTGTTACTTGAATAAAATTTTAGTTTTTCACTAAACAAAATCTTTAAATGTTAGAAAAATATATTTACAAATTTACAAGTTTTAATCCATTTATCTATTTTTTAAATTTAAAATATTTTAACTTCTTAAAAAATTTCATCGTATTGTTTGAATTAAATAAATTAAGACTTATAAACTCTCCTTTTTAATTAAAACCATAAAAACATCTCATTAGTTATCAAACTTTCATCACTTCAACCAATTCATTACAATATAAAAATACCTCAATTGTTAATAATTTTTTTACAAACTCTTATTCTTAAATATTGAAAATAATAAATAATAAATAAAATATCTTAAAATAAACAAATTCTTAAAAAAATTATAAAAAAATAATAATTTTGAATAAATACAAAATATTTTAAAAATTTATTAAATAAAACTTTTTACTTTTCGTTAAATTAAACTTTACTTATTTATAATCTTTCAATTATAATGATTAATTATATTTTTAATTAAAAAAAACTCAACCTATTAAATTTATTTAGATTTGTTATTTCTTAAGTAATAATAATAGCAACATAATATCTATATAAAATATGTAATTTTAAAAAATATATATGAATTAGTTAAATTCGTTATTCTATACATTAAACGCTTGAAATAAGATTTCTTTATTAATATTATTATTTAAAAGTTCATTTGTAATTTAAATTTCTATAATAAGGACTATTATTTATGATTATTATATGATTTTTTATTAGTCTGAAAATAATTATTATTATATATTTAAAATTCTATGGAATTATTTTTTATAATAATAATAATAATAATAATAATAATAATATAAATAATAATTATTTATCTGTAAGAATATTTTTTATGCGTGTTAGTGATTTTTTATACGTTTTTAACTATTACATACTCATTTCAAGAAATTTCAGAAAATCAATCTTATATATAAGAAAATAATAATTATTATTATTATTATTATTATAATAGTAAATTAAAAATATTTTCTCCAACTGAATTTCTAAAAAATAAAAAAAAAATCATAATATCCTGTAATTTTCATTATAAAAGACTTATTATTGTTATGATGATAAAAAATGTAAAATTAAAATTGATCATTATAAATTTTAAAGGTTATATTTATTATTATTATTATTACTATAATAATAGTAGTAATAATAATCATCGATCATCTAAAAACATTTATCAAAATAATCAATTTAGTTTACATATTTCTCATACATAATTAATTATTATTGATCTAAAAGCTAATGGAATGAGAAAAATGTTATGTAGACCCTTCATTTTTTATATTTTCCGACAATATTATTAATTATTATTATTATTTAACAAGTTTTTGGTTTAATGTATTTTTAAAAAGAATTTAGTTTATTTTTATCTAAATTTCTCTACCAAACACGACTTGAAAAAGTTTCACCTAACCCATGAAGCGATGTTTGAGTTGAAGGAAAACAGCATGTTATTGTTGTCTTCTCCATTCACCAACCACCAATTCAATTCCTCATTCCCCAGCAATGGCTTCAGCAGCCACCAATTTCTCTCTTTCTCTCCGCACCAAACAACAGACCCCAATCCCCAAACCCTCCTTCTTCTCTTATCCCATTAACAACAACCTTATGCACTTCAACTCCAACACTTCCCCTTCACTCTCTGTTTCCACCGCTCGTAACTCAAGGATATGCGCCACCTCGTCCCGAATCTTGGATCCCTCCGCTGCAAAATCCGAAATTGCAGTTCCCACCACCGTCCAAGTCGATTTGGGTAATCGGAGCTATCCCATTTACATCGGATCCGGGTTACTCAACGAACCCGACTATCTTCAGAGGTAATTATAATATATCCTTCATCAATTCATTTTCTGCTTAATTTTTCCTGTAATTGTTTCCCTGTCTGTTTTGTTTTGCACTTTCTCGATTTTTAATTCATTTGCGCAATGTATTGTGTTTTGTCTTACTTTCCATGATTGAATTTTGGTTTAACTAATCATTTTTTTTTTTCCTTTACTTGTCCATTTTTCATGTTAACTCTTCGGTTTAGTTTATGTTTTAGTCCTTATACCGTATCACTTATTCCTCCAGAAAACTAACAATGGACTTTAACATAAAAAGAAAAAAATTGATCGTGTTTAGATTAAAATGTAGAATTTTTAGATAAATGGACTAAATTTCATAGGTGAGACAAAGTAGAAGGACCACATGGTTGATTAAATTATAAAGTTTCTAATTAGGCTTGGATTTTTTTTGTTTTTTCTTGTTTAATATTTATATTCTAAAGTGCTCTTTTCTCACTGTTGTAATAGGCATGTGCATGGAAAGAGGGTCCTAGTTGTAACTAACGAAACGGTTGCACCACTTTATCTGGACAAGGTTGTTGATGCTTTGACAAAGGGAAACCCCAATGTTTCTGTGGAGAGTGTAATTTTACCTGATGGTGAGCAGTACAAGGACATGGTAGGTCTCGTGAGTTTGAATTGCCTGTGTTTTTTGTTGCCATTTTTCAGAATTGCATAAGAAATGTTTGTGTGTTCATCTGATAGGATACTCTTATGAAAGTCTTTGACAAGGCCATTGAGTCACGACTCGACCGGCGGAGTACATTTGTTGCCCTTGGTGGTGGTGTTATTGGCGACATGTGTGGCTTTGCTGCCGCTTCATTCCTACGTGGTGTTAATTTTATTCAGATTCCTACCACTGTGATGGCACAGGTTTTTGCTGCTCTTTTATTTTATTTTCATGATAGGTGTTTAGTAGACCTCGTGTAGCTCTAGCTAATGTTAATGGGTTCTAGTGTCCGCTAGCTATGTTATCTCATTTCCTTGTTCATTGGGTTATGTATTATGTTTCCAGGTCGATTCTTCAGTTGGTGGCAAAACTGGGATAAATCATCGCCTTGGGAAGAATCTGATCGGTGCCTTTTACCAACCTCAGTGTGTGCTTATAGACACAGACACGTTGAATACACTACCAGATCGGGAACTTGCATCAGGACTTGCTGAGGTTATAAAGTATGGCCTCATTAGGGATGCAGAGTTTTTTGAGTGGCAAGAGAAAAATATGCAGGCATTACTGGCTAGGTAATTTTTAATTAAGTACTTTGTTCCATTCCATTTTTATTATGAAGCTTGTAATGATAGGTGAAACATCTCATGGGTCACAATAGCTAATTTTCTGGGAAATTTATGTTAAAATGTTTTTTTGTTTTTTGGCTGGAAAAAAGTATCCCTAGCTTGAGCATTGTGATTTGTCATTATGTATTAGCTATGTTGCACAGGTCCAGATTCAGATATCTGATATGTTACAATACAATAGTTTTCTTGAGAAGTTTAAGATACAAGAATGGCTATATATTAAATAAGATATGTTTTCTTATATAAGTAAAAATAAAATAAAATAATATTACTTACATATGATATGATTATCCTATTTCTCTTCGAGGTCCCTAAGTAATAATTGAGTTGGCATATACTGTGAAGTTGATGGATATCTAAAAAAATGATACACCCCAAAGTACTAGTACTGATATATTAGATGATACTGATTCTGGATTACCTGTGCATCATAGCTTATTACATACTTTCTTGTTGCTTTGGTCTATTTTTTTTATCTAAAAATTGTGTAATTGTTTTCATAATGCCCTTCTTCTACTCTTCCAATTTTTACAAGTTAATGTCATCCACTGCAGAGATCCTAGTGCATTCGCATATGCTATAAAGCGATCCTGTGAAAACAAGGCTGAGGTTGTGTCCTTAGATGAGAAGGAAAGTGGACTGAGGGCAACATTGAACTTGGGTCATACATTTGGTCATGTGAGTGATTGTCTGTGACTGGTATATTATCTTATTTTAGATTGTAAAATTGTGAAGATTTTCCTCATACACTCCTTCCTGACAATATTTATTACCTGGTTTATATATTAATGTGTTGATAAGCAATTATAAAACTGTAAACATAATAAAAAAAATAACGAGTAAATGAAGACAGATTGTTTGGGAAAATTTGGCTGTTTAGATGGTGTACAATGTTACAAATCAATAGGTCAAGTTGTTTCAAACATCAAATTTAAGTTTCTACGAAGGATGGAACATGAAGAATGTTAAATACTATAGATTTTATAATGTAAATGTTTATTTGCTGTGCAATGGTGACAACAAATTCTCTAAACCCAAAAAATTTGTTTCTGCATTTTCCTATCTGATTTTAACTCTCTTTCCCGTACTTTTAGGCTATAGAAACTGGGGTTGGCTATGGGCAGTGGCTTCATGGAGAGGCTGTTGCAGCTGGCACGGTATATTATTTTTTAACAACATCATAGCACGAATTGTACTTATGTTTGTGATTAAATATAATAAAGGTTTATATTGAGGAATCTGTATGCCATTGTACACAGGTAATGGCTGTTGACATGTCATATCGCCTAGGTTGGATTGATGAGTCTCTTGTGAAGCGAGTTGGAGACATTTTAAAACACGCTAAGTTACCTACAGTCCCTCCTGAGATAATGACTGTGGACATGTTTAAATCTGTCATGGCGGTAAGGGCTGCTGCTCAGAACTCTTTTAATGTTCAATTTGTTCTTATTATAGAGCTTATAGTTAATTTATTTTGGTATATCAGGTGGATAAGAAGGTTGCAGATGGGTTGCTCAGGCTTATCCTTCTAAAGGGTCCTCTAGGCAATTGTGTTTTCACAGGGGATTATGACAGAAAGGCCTTAGATGATACGCTTCGTGCATTCTGTAAATCCTGATCTTTTTTGCTCCATGTTTTTGTTGCAGCTTTATCCAACCAATTCCTTTTAGCCTTTTAGTGAGTTTTTTATCTTGTGATAACCTCACTGTGTATTTTTATTGTGTACTTTGGAAACAACCTTCCCCTCATAAAAGCAAATGTTGTTTATTACAAAGTGTATTATTAGAAATTGAGGCATAATCAATAACTATTATTCGAGCATACATATTCTTCTCATCTGGTTTGTTGCTCACAACAGTGCTATATATGTGTTGCTGTGTTGCTGTTTTGGGGAGAGGGTATGGCTAGAGTGAACCTCCTGAACCAGTTAAACTTGTTAAACGGATTTATTACATTTTTACTAATATTAATTATTAAACCGGTTAATAAATTTGAAACGACATAAAACTGTTTTTACTTATTTTTAATTAAACACGAAAGATAGAGTAATATTAAAGGGAACAAATTATCAAATTAACAGTATAATACTAAACAAAAGGATAATGTGAATTTTATAAAATATTAAAGGTAAAAATACTAACGAAAAATTATAAACTATAAGGTCAAACACTATTTTAAATCATGTGGAAAATGGTTGAAAATTAGTAAAATAAATTTTTTTATCAAATGAATACATTCTAATCAAACAATCTAGTAGGCTTGTTAAATAAGTAAATTTATTATAAACTAGTTAAAATAAGAGTTTGTTTCGGATAGATGTTACCGTAAAAACAAATATACTATTAGTTAATTAGAAAACATGTCTTTTTAAATAAATATTACAAAAATAAATACTTGGAACATTCTTCTTCTGCTTTAAGGGGAAAATGTTTAAACATTCTTATTATACATGATTATTTATGTTTAAATGATAGTGCAGAAAGGTTTGCCTAATATTGCATTCTAATTAAATTCTTATAATAGCCTATCCTTTTTTGGTGAACTTGACAAATTCACTTATAAATTATAATTAAGTTTTCAACTTTTATTGATCTGATTTTAATCCATATGAGATCTGCCATCCATACTATGAGGCAAATTTTTTCAGAAAACAATTTTAATCCATATGATTTCAAGAAAAGATGAAAATTTGAGAATGAGAAAACTTTTATTGATAGATTTTACTTTGTTAACCTATGACAAAATATTGGGAACTCCTTGACAGGAAAATATTTCCATGTAGATCTGCATGTGCAAATAGAATTAAGGCCACAAGATATTTTAAGAACAAATTCTGAGAACAATATATATATTCAGGTAGAAGAACCACCATGAAAGGTTCATTATCTGATTTGAAAGTATTTGAAAGCCCAACTGAGAAAACAAGAAAAATAAGAAATACAAGTGTCGTGTCAATTATCAATTAATGATAAAATCAATTTTGTTGGTTGACACTTCATATTCATCAGCCATCCTAATTAACCAATCATGTTTCCTCTGAATGTAGAGTTTCACAGCATGCTGGCTATGTTATACCAAAAAATAGATATACATTCACATTGATGAAAAGGAAAAAGAAAACAAATTAGGTATGTCTATATCTTCTTTACATTTTCCTTAAAAACATACTATGAAAAGTGTTACCACAGCTTTTAATGTCATAGATAAAATAAATCATAATATTTTCTTACAACACTACAAAAGAAAATATATTTTTTTATCTAAACTGGAGATGTTTATCTTTTAATAAATATTCAAATTTATTTAATCTATATTAAACTTAATTAGATATTCATAAAATAATAAAATAAAGTTCTATAACAGTGAGGAGTACATTTTTTTAAGATTTCTCTTGTCTATATATATATATATATATATATATATATATATATATTATTTGGATGAAAACCTGTTCTTTGCAGGATAGAAAAAATAAAAAAGGTGGACCCGCAATGTTGGATGATGATTGGATAAAGATTTTATAGTATAATAGAGTAGAGAATCTGCAATGATAATTTAACAGTTCAAATTGTTTTAGTTATATTTCTTTGACAGTGTGAATAATTTGAAAGTGTAAGATGAATGCATAAATTAAATATAAAAAAGATTGAGAGTGAAAAATTGTGTGTAATTTTGGACTACCCTGAAGCTGAATGAAGATGCTTTTATTGGAATTATGAAGGCCCGAATTTGCGTTAAAAGACAGTGAAATTGAAGATGTAACAGTAAAGAGAAGAAAAAGAGAGAAAAGGTGACGAAGAAGCATGAATGGGTGAGCATGAATTGATGCAGTAAGGATCCGAATTTGTCTGCGACAAAAAGAGAGTGAAAATTTATTTTTAAACAAAGGAATAGAAAAAAGGGGGTTAATAAGAATAGAGTTGTGTGATGTGTTGGTGTTGTGTTGGTGTTGTGTAATTGCATGAACGGTTCAACAGGAAAATCTCGCGGGCCAAAAAGGTTTCTCCTTTCTCTCTCACTCTCTCTCTTTCTCTCTCTCTCTCTCCTTCGTCAATGCCTTCTCTTCTCACTCTCACAACAGGGTCTGTCTCTTTCTTAGGGTTTTCTCATTTCTCCTTTTTCCATTCCCTGCTTTCTCCCTCTCTATCTCTTTCCGCATTTTCGCAATTAGGGTTTGTTCTTTCTCTGTTCTCTCTTCTTCTCCCCATTCTTCTTCTTCTTCTGCTGCTGCTTCTTCTTCTTCTTCTTTTTCATTTCTTTTTTTGTTGCCGCAGATGTGTAATTGAGACAGAAGAAGAAAAAAAGAAGAAGAAGTTGGAGGGGGTGTGTGATCGAGTCCTCAGGTGAAGATCTGAGGCTTTTCGTGTCTCTTTTCTTTTCTCCGAGTTGAAAAGATGAGCGCTTCCAGGTTCATCAAGTGCGTCACTGTTGGGGATGGTGCTGTGGGCAAAACCTGCTTGCTTATTTCCTACACCAGCAACACTTTCCCCACCGTTAGTTCCTTTCTCTTTTTCTCATTTCAAACCTTAATTTTGGGGTCTGGGTGATTGTTCAGTTCCGCAAATTTGAAGAAATTCAGTTGCGCTTTGCATGTCATCTGCATTTGGGGAAGTGATGGGACATTTTTCATAAGCCAACAAATATCATTTGCAAAATTAGAATGTGTCATTTATGATTAAGTTTGGTTAGCAAATTGATAATGTTGTATTTGTGTTTTCTGGAAAAGATAGGATTGTATTTTTATTTTATTTTTTTGTTCACTTTGGTTCTTTTTATGTGGAAACAGGATTATGTCCCGACTGTTTTTGACAATTTCAGTGCGAATGTGGTTGTCAATGGGAGCATTGTGAATCTGGGTTTGTGGGATACTGCTGGTAATGCTGTTGTGTGATTACGTTTCTATGACTTTTGTGATGTTGTAGACAGTTATCTCTGGATTTATTGGGTTATTTGTGGAGCAGGACAAGAAGACTATAACAGATTAAGACCATTAAGTTACCGTGGTGCCGATGTTTTCATTCTGGCTTTCTCTCTCATAAGCAAGGCCAGTTATGAAAATGTCTCTAAAAAGGTACTTTGTTGCACTTTATTGTGGTCTCTTGTGTTTTGGGTGTATTTCTTCTCTTCTTTTGAGAATAATATAAGGTTTCTGTATCGCCGGTAATGAAAGATATGGATCTTGTATATGTTGAGGAAATATTTCATTTGTAAAAAATGGATGATAAAATGAATGTGTTGGTTTCATTTTCAGTGGATTCCAGAGTTGAAGCATTATGCACCTGGTGTCCCCATAATTCTGGTTGGCACAAAGCTTGGTAAGTTTGTTTGAATTTGATACGGATATTGTCATTCATTAGATGCTGCCTCCTGACTTATTTATTGATTCCATTCATTATGATTTGTATTACAATGAAATATTTGAACTTAACCCAATGGATTTCATGTTTGATAAATATTGACTTTAGATACTAGTTCAAACAATTTTGAAATTCTCCATTATCCTAGTGAACTGCTGAACCAGATTTCTCTTTCCTTTTTGGCTAGAAGCGGATAGATTTCTGGTGAAATTTATTCTCTTCTTTCTTTGGATTTTCATCTCCAATGTTTTCCCAACGTAGTTGATACTGCCATTAGAGTCAATTTTGCAATGATGTTTCTGGTTGATTGTTAGTTCTATTCATGCATTGTATATTTTGAAAGGCTTGCCCTGCCTCTAAATATCTATTACAATTTCCAAATAATCTTCCAGTGAGGTTCTCAGCCTGTTTTGTTTGAGGGGACAAATGGTTGCTTTAGTTTCTTTACTGGTGCATGTTGTATTGATGGTTTTCTCAACTAAAGTCCTTTCCTTGTTATTTGGTGATTTTTAATGGTATAGATCTTCGGGATGATAAGCAGTTCTGTCAAGACCATCCTGGTGCCGTGCCTATTACCGCAGCTCAGGTGAATACTGATTCTGGTGCTTTGGAATCTTGTTTAGTTATTATTTAATAAATTAAATCTGACATGTGCATTCCTTAAAGGGAGAAGAGCTTAGGAAGCTGATTAATGCACCAGCTTACATTGAATGCAGTTCTAAAACACAGGAGGTACATGGTTGAGTGTATTTGTTTTTTTCCTAAATCAAAATGGTTAACTTGACATGTTGGTTAAGTTTGTTTGTGGCATTTATTGCAGAACGTGAAGTCAGTGTTTGATGCAGCCATAAGAGTTGTCCTTCAACCACCTAAGCAGAAGAAAAAGAAGGGTAAAGGACAAAAGGCCTGTTCGATATTGTGATTCACTAGGTGTTAACATTTGACTGCTCTTTGTTCTACCTACCTGTATTACCCTCCCCTTTTTTCTTTTTATCATTTCTTTGCTATTGAAGAAGTTGAACTTTATGTGGGTGTTCCTCAGACAAATACTCTAGATCTCCTTGAAGTATAAGGTGGTTTAATGTTTGCTTTCTTTGAATTATTGTCAACTCTAATAGTCAAATTTGCATTTCATGGTTCCCACCTTTTTCTTATAACTTCCGTTTTGATTTATGTATTAATAGACTGGAATATCCCAGTTAGGATAACGACCTTGTTTGCTTGATGATATATATTTAAATTATATTATATTTCGATTCAAGGCTTGATTGTTTTTCCTCAGCTTTTTAGTTGATTCTTAATAGTCATTTGGTAGGATTAAATAGTTAGACTGAAGCAGTTTCTCCGCGTGATATATATTCACAATGTCTCCATAACAAATTCCAAGTTCTGCAAAAAACAAGCGTCAAATACTATACAGTTTTTTCTTCATCCACATATTTTTTTTAAGTCACGATTTCCTGCACCTTTCTGGGTGTAGTGCTAATTGCTCGGCGTTGGCCTGACCTTAATTATAAAGTGTTTTAGTAGGTTATTAATTGCAAATTAATTTTACATGAAACTCAGATTACTCTCTAAGTTGAACATTGTGACTTTTTTTCGTCCACTTCACGTAAAATAAAATTGAGTTGTTACGAAAAGTCAAATATTTTTGGTTTATGTGTATATTAACGAGAGGAGAAAAATGTGTCAACTAAAATTGAGATTTGTTAAACATAAGAAGAGTTACAAATTGTGTTTTTTAATTAAGTTTCCGTCAAAGATGGTGTTTAAAAAAAGTGTTATTGGAGTTTATTGTTAACATTTTTTTTTCATAATATTAATTTTTTAAGTCACGCTGAGAATGGATTTTGGTTAATAATGGTTGTCTATGTTGCATGAGAATCTCATCTAAGCCAGCACAGGATGTGAGAACTATAATTTTCGCTGAGACAATTACAAGTGAGTCTTGACAGTTGTTTTTGCCAAAACTCTTCAAACTACAATTTGAGGCAAAATCATAAAGCGATAAAATACCATGAACGAATACACTTGTGTATTACCGTACTAAGAAAAGAATATGAAGCGAAGCATTAAAATATAAGCATATTGAATTCCTAATCATGTTTCATCCTTAATTAACCCGTTTATTTAAAACATGTGCAGCTGCGGTACTCATGCCTAGCTCGATATTCAGTTTTTTAAAGAATGTGTTCATATGCGTCTACAGTTGCATTTATTATCCCGTCAAAGTTTAAAGAATTTTCTTTCGAATTAATAAAATATATAATTAAGGCTTAACTATCGAGATTATATGGGAACATTACATCTACAAAAATTCCAAAAACATCCAACATTCCATTCCCGCCTAAAAATGTACCAATAATCGGCCAAGAGGCAAATAGAAATACACACTCCTTAATCATGCTAAAATATAAAAATTCACTGAAGAATTAATTTTTTTTATTTTAAAAAATATTAAAAAGTCATTTGGTAATAACAACTTAAGAAAATTATTTGAAACAACTTTTCTTCAATTTTTAAAATTAAAAAGCATAAATTTGTTTTTCAATTTGTAAAATTAAAAGACATAAATCAGCTTTAGAGTTTTTTATCTTTCAAACTTTTATCACTATTCCACTCTAAAATTTAGTTTCTTAAAATTCATTTTCCAAAATAGTTGAAGAAAAACGCAAACACACTAATTGTCCGACTACATATAAACTCTACGCTGGAAATCCACATGTCCGACCATGTAAACCTTTGTGCACACATTAAGAATTTAAATATAGCAACTGTACTACAAATAACTTCTCTTAACTAATGTAAAATTTGATAAAAGAGAAAGAAAGATCTAGCAATGTTTAAATAGCGGTTCAGTCTCATTAGTTACACAGTGAATCGGAGTCCTAACTCAATGACCGAGTAGTTTTGCTGTCAGCACATGTATGTATCACGAACACACAAAATTGTGGTTCTGGAGATGAAATCCAAAGACAATTGAAAACAGTTGCTTGAGCAGGACAAGAACAAATTGCTTCAAAATCTAACACGACCAGATCAAGGGTATCAGTCATCCTGCGTGTGAAACCTTTATGGCTTCATACTTCTCGCCAACGGTACCACCTTTTTGTTTCTGAAACTCTATATATCGCATAGTACTGGCTAAGAAAGCATCGGCAGCTGGATCAGAAGTCGTGGCATCACTCTGCATTTCATTCATAATTAACTCAATTAGGCCCTGGATAGCAGCAACGGTGACTTGTAGGTTTCCCTTCTCAAAGAAGTAAAGATACCTAAAAAAGACATAACAGCGTCATTGTTCCATTTTATACTGTTTCGAAGAAAAGAAAAACCATGCTGACTGGAGATTATTAATGTTCACTTACTTGTTTAATATCTCAATGAAGAGCATTACTGATCCCGTGTTACCTCGCGCTGCATTTGACATTTGTTGGGCAGCATTTGCAATTCTTAAAGCCCGTTTGAGACATAGTAGGACCCTGGTTCAAAAATAAATTCGAATGTAACAAAAACAGTAAGAATCGTGATAAAATAAATTAGAAATAAATTCCCAATTCCTTTTCGAAATATCCTACATCTATTGCTTTTCCAACTTCAATGTTGTGCAGAGTCGATGTAAATATTATCACTCCCTTGAGAGAGATTGCAGTACGGGACAAAATCATTCTTACTCTCCTCTAATACACCCTATATATTATAAAGTGTTCATTCTTGAAAACAGGATATCCTTTATACTTACTATCTCATGCAGCTATACCTCGTCTTCAATTTGTAATACATTTTGAGCTCTAGTATCAAATCATTAATATTTCTTTTCTATTTAAGTTATCCAATCAAAGATGATTTTAGTTTTCTCAATTATTTTAATCAATCCTAAAATTTCTGCAATCAACATTAAGTATACTAAAATATTTGCAACCACCATTAAAATAATAATTCTAATTAAACTATTTTTTTTAATTTAAAAGTTATAATCACTTTGGAACCAATACAACAATCTTAAATATTTTTCAAATTTACATTGTTTACAAATCTACGTATTTACAAATGCATGTACAACAGGATACTGGATATTTAGAATACAATGGGATTCATTATTTGAATATGCAAACAATTAAAATCCACCAGTTATTTCTGTTCAACCAAAGAAACAAGCATTCCTTAAGATATCATGTTAATAGAAACAAACCTCTCTCCATCTTTCATGTTATCATGATCATCAACCCAAAACAGATGTGAGCATGCATATACAGCTCTGCACTGATCTGGCTTCTTTAAAAGCTTTGCTGAATACTGTCCAATGAGAAGGCACCAAAAAAATGAGGATTTAGTATAAAAAAATATATTGAGCACTAGTGTACATAATGGAACTGAATAATCACCCCTGTTGCCTTGTGGGTTAAAGTATCCCTGTTTTCAACACCAAAGACATGCATCCTTTGAAGTGTCCCTATTATTAAATGGATAGCTGTGACCTGTGCTCTGGAATCCTAGTATTAAAAAACACAAACATATAGTTGAGCGCAGCAAACCAATACATTTTGTCAACATAGACATTCCTCCTCCAAATCCCGTTCTCAACTTTGATCCCGTGAAAATAACAGGATTGTTATTTGGGAAGGGAGGGAAACACAAAAATAGTAGGAGGTACTTACAGAAATTTCTTCTTCATATAGAATATAAGCTTGAGTGAAAAATTCATAAGCAATCGGTTCCAAATCACAGTCATTTGCAGCCTTAATGCAAGAGCAGAAACAAGAAAATCAGTAAATAGTGTACAGACATATCGTTTTGATAAACAAAAAAATTTCAGTACCTCAGCACATTGCAAGTACAACTGCAATGCTAATTCTGGTGCCAGGACACCTGACAAAGTCTCGATGGTCTGAGAAAAGAAAAAAGTACCATCACATAAATTTACGAGTTAACTGTACATAACCTTTTAACAATACGCTGAAAGTATTGAACACAAATTGAAAACAGAGATATGTTGCAAATGCCAACTGTTTAGATTATCAGATGCTTCACCAACAAATCTTCACGATCTCTATACTATTAAATATTAAAGCATCATTTACACAAATTTATGCTGGCATAAATCACCTTTAAAAAGAAAACAAAAGCCACATCCTTTTGTTAAGGAAAAAAAGCATTACCTGATTTAAAAGCTGAAAAATTTTCTTTGGAGTTGCTGAGGCATCATCTCCAAAAGGATTTTCTTCTTGACCTTGCAACTGTCTGACCAACTGTAGATAATAAAGTAACATATACTGCATAAATTCTACTATTATTTGCTTTATTAAAAAAGCAGCAAAAAGCATAGTAGCAGACAGCGATTGTCATTTTCATTGAAGATAAAACAGGAACACAGGGAACAGCAGCAGCAACATCAAGCAAGCATGAAGTAAAAGATACAGCAAGTATTTTGGCTTTGATTTGGATATCATGCCTCATCATACCCCTTTATCTCAGAGAGCAATGGAGCTCCCAATATACAACTGCCAGCAAAAAAAAGAAAGACAATTTTCATCTGATGATGAAAATTTACAACTTACTATCCCAGTTTACTCATTTATTAAATATGTCAAGTGGAGAGCAAATCAATTATCTACTCAAGCTGCTTCTAGCACGAAGTCAAGAGGCTTAGCATCAGGTTAAGTAATCTATAATCCAAATTACATGGTAAAGTCGATGAAATATTTCAATCAACCTTGGCATCAAAACAAAGCCAAAATACTAAATTGACTTGGTCTCTACCTATGCTATTGCCTCCAACACTATCAGTTCATCATTATGTAAGCTAAACAGCACGCAATAAAAGGAAGCAACTAATAAAAAAGGCCAGTCAAACCTTTAAAGAAGAAAAAACAAGAGGTGGAACTGTGAAAGGCAGACGCTTTGGTCCCCCAGTCAGTATGTGCTTCCTCACAGTATCAATGATCTGCAATTTAGTGCATAATAATTGTGACACAAATTAAAGGTTGAACTCAAATAAACACAAATTCCTACCCTCTATATAGGGGGTCAACAATGTAGTTTGTAGTCACAGGAAACATACCAAAAAATATTATAGAAATATTAAAATCGCTGATAAGCATTCATATTTAAAGGAGTGCTTGACAAAGATTTATTTTCTTATATTTGCTTGGATAATATTCATGGGCAGCTTCGGTATGGAAGTATTAACAAGTAAAAAGTGGACTCGCCTGAAATTATTAACTGGAGTTTGAAAGATAAGATCTCCAGCAGAAAAAGAAGTGCAAAACAAATTTAGTACGATAATCATAACACATGGATATAAGCAATTCACCTTAAACATTTCTTCTGCATCATCATTGTAGAGCATCTGGATCAGACGGGCAACAGAATTCTGCTCCTCTTTGAAATCGTCTTCATCCAGCTAATAAGGGAAGGGGGAAACATAAGTAAGGTGTAAGGATCACAAAAATAAGGATTATTTTATAGAACATTTATGGGAAATAAAACATAAATGAAAGGCGAATTAACAGGAGAGGTCAAAATACACAATGTAAAAAAAAGCAAAATGAGACTAGTCGTGGTACTGAAATGACCTCGTCTTTAGGAATCCCATCAGAATCCTTAATGAGCCCCTTTATTAGTTCAAACAATGCTTCAACCTACAAGCAAATTATGTGATGTTATAACAAGAACTCGCACCAAAAAGCAGACAAGTAAAATATAACATACCTTTTCTGATGTAGAAATACGAGTTCCATTTTTCATAATGCTTTGAATAATAACAGTTGCCATGACCTTAGTATTTGGAATATCAAGGTATTCCATTACACGAGGATAATTTGAAAGCTTCAATGCAGTCATAATATCATTATATTTCTCTAGTGGAGCACTTAATAGAGCAACAATCTGCTTAGTGGCCTTGTTGTCCTCAATTTTCCCTTTGCCAGATAGTTTTTTCACACATGCTCCCTAAAAAGCATATATACAGTCAGCGCATAGGTCTTAGAAAAGACAGGAATACCTTTGCTTCCTTAAATGAAAAGAACTACTGTTGCCATAAATTCAATCAAATGTACATGCACTAAATGAAATTATTTTCTCAAATAAAATTCTACCAAAACTGTGTTTTTCTTTTAAAGGAAGTATTGGTGTATTACCATGAGTTAAGAAATAAAATAATGTCAAATGCGTACATACAGTAAATAATTGTATGAATCAAAAAATTAGCATAAATGAGTGCAAACGGTTCGAATTACACATACCAAGACTTGATCTGCATAATCAAGTCGGTCAGGGTGGACATGAAGAGTGAAGGTGAGAAGTGATGAATACAAAGTTACAACTCCAACAGTGGGCATTTCAGGTTGTGCCTCTATCACCTGCATAACGTATGAAGGCATCGTATTTCACAACCCATGAGCATAACAAAAACATAGTATATTAAAAAAATGAGAAGGATGTAATGTACACTTTTCTCTTCAAGAATATCCATATCAGAAGTATGAAAAATAAGCCAAATAAATGGCAAATGAAAATGACAAAAACACAAAGTTCAGAATCCAACACTGAAAGTGATGAGTTATGAAAGAAATATTTATATATGAACAGAATGTAAAAAAAGGTATAATCAAAATTAACAAGAGTATTTCACTCTCCATAAACTGGAGCAAAACACAAGCATGAATAAAGAAAGAAGCCCAAAGGCAAGATCATTAGAATATCTAAATATCTCATCATAGTATCATAGTTATATTGTACCATATGTTAGCATATCTTATATAATCTCTAAAGGAAATCATTATCCTATTCTAAGTTTAGATTCCAAAACTAGTTAGGATCAGGAATATTGTACTGAGAGAAATGAAGGTTAATGCCATAATTTTGTATCACTTTATTACATATACATACATACATACATACATACATATATATATATATATATATATATATATATATTATTTATGTATTAGCATTACTTCTATCTCTTCCTCTTTATCTACTATAATCCCTATCATTTTAACTTGGTATTGGAGCAGTAAAATCCCCCATGACCTATCCTGTCACTAATTCACTGTCATATTGCATAAAATTTGAAATTCTTTTGGTTGCAACTCTTCTGTTTGGGATTTTTCTGTCACCGTCCTCTGTCATTCCAACAGCAACTAATAAAGTTGAATAACTGCTCCCAGGTCTCCACACTCTCAACCATCAAGGTGGGCACATCCTGTCTTAGAAGTATCCAACAGGCAGTCTATCTGAACTCCATTGCTAGAAGGCCATCACGCAAGATCATGCACCCTAATATGGCACCCTTCCCTGTCAATAAGTGCAGTTTGTATGCTACCCTCTCAATCCTTAGATCATAATGCTATCAATCCTATTCTGAAATTTACTCAGGAATAGCTCCTTGTTCTAGTAGGTGTAATGCCTTCTCCAACTGCCATTTGTTTCCTGCCTCACCATCCAGTCTACTTTCCAGACCCCTTGCCCCTATTCCCACCCTTCCCATGGCTGTTTGGCTACCTTGGCTGCATTTTCGTGGTTAGCAGTCAAATCGGACACACTCTCTCCCCCCCCCCCCCAATTAAGTTTGACGATTTTGAATTGTTTCTTGGTAGTCTTTGGGGTGGTTATCTATGCTCTGTCATTGTTTTAGGCTCCTGTATTAGACCCCACTTGTTTCCGTAATGTGGTCTGGTCCATCTCAAATTCTAGACATGGCCTAACCTACCATCTTTAGTCCCGGACACAACTTGACCCCATGATCTTGTCTTTCGCATACTCTCAACTCAACATTTCTAAACACATATACTCTGCTTCCATCCCCATTCCCAAAACATTATCACCTACTGCCCCTTTTATTTTGTTTATTTTCCCTTGAGAGGGTTTAACAGTAACAAGCTTAAACCCTAATAAACTTTAGCAAGAGAGAGTGTTACAATATTAAGAAAAAGATCTCAGCATATAATATTATATCATACAATATGTTTACATATTTTATATGACCTCCTACGAATAGACTCCATATTTTATTATATCTTATGATTTGTTTCCTCAATTAGTTAGAATCAAGAGTCTAATATTAGTAATTAAAGGGTTAGTGCATTGCTTTTGCATGACATCATTAAAATTGAAATATAGTAATATTTCATTATTACTATTTAGAGTTTGCTCTCTCTTTTCCTCCATCTCAACTTCTTTATAACTTCAACAATCTTTAAAAATGATTAACAAGTGCATTGTACTTGTATTAATCCTTTATTTTGCCTTTTGGAGACTTGGCTAGTGCATTAAGAACTTTATCATTCATCACTTGTGAACCCCAGAAACGGAGATAATAATAAAAACAAAAAAGTTAATGTTTACTTTATATCAAGTCTATTAATTAGTCTACAGTCAGTCTGTGGTTAAATCATAGATATGAATCTCAAATAGTAGCGGAAGTGGTCAACTCTAGAAAACACTATAGCAGGAAGTGAGAAGCCCATTATTTAAAATGTTAAAATAAAATTGATACTTTCAAATTTTTTTTATAAATAAATCATACTTAGGAATTTTAGAGTGGAATATTTTACTCGAAAAAACCCAACACGGGGGCGCATAGATGACCAAATAGCAGCCATAGCAGACGGATAGCAGCCCTATGCTTGTGTTTGACTTTTGTTGGTAATTAATTACTTGTATGTTTTATTCAAAACACCTGAATTTCTATTGTTGATTATGACATGAATTTATAGGAATTTATATCATTTTTGAGAATTTATGTATATAATATACATTATATAAAATTTTAAGAAAATCAAAACTGAAGCTATATAGGAATCAACACACCAAGTAAAAATGGGTATTGGAGGGCTATATCATGGTAGCCCCACTATATCATGCAAAAAGTAGCTATTACAGCTGCAATGATCACTATTGAAAACCACTCCGCTATTTGAATCCCATTGCTTCCCAAGGCCACTCCACTCTACTACACCAGTATACTATGCATTAAATCATGTTGGTTGCAAATATTAACCACGACTTTAGGGCAGCAAACAGTATAGAGATACATATGTTTGCACTACATGGCTAAAATACCCAAGATAAAACGAATGGAAAAAAAAAATACCTTGCCAATGGCATTGCTTAATTTGGAAAATGCTTCCACTTGCAAAAATTCTGGCAACACCTCTGCACTTGAGGCAGCATAATTTGAAAGCCTTTCCATTAACTGAGACAGTACTGTTTTGATGTCAACGGAAGCCTGAAAGATACAGTGGGGAATAAACCAGAAAGCTAATGAGTGGTGATACCTATGTATTTTCAGCATAAAACATTCATGGATATTTTGGATGCAATTTTATAGTTCTAAGCATAAAAAACAATAGATACTGTCAAGTGTGTGCTTAAGTAATAAAACCATGGCATTCAACATAGGTTGGTTTCCCTGATAAGCAAGGTCACTTCATTGTTCAAAGTATGATACACCAACTAGAACTCAGAGAATGCAGATGCTCATTTATTGAAACAACTAATTATACCTGTGTACCTTGAATCAGGAAACTACAAATCTCAAAAATAGAATATAGTTTAAAATGCATAGCATTATCCGTACCTAAATGCAACAATATATATGAGGTTGGCTTTCATCTATTACATACTGACAGACACTAACTTAGAATTATTTAATTAATGCAAGTTTCTACTTAAAATTATATTCTATAGGGAAATTCTGGGGACACCAAATACAGCTCCTTCCTCGAATTCTAACTTTACATGTACTACAACAGACGTTTTTGCCGATCCAAAAAAAAAAACATGTACTACAACAGACAGAAACTTGTGCAATAGTTTGATAACTCAGATGATGTGCTAACTGCTAATTACTATATAGATATTTACTTTCTCTATTTTTCAGAAATCTGTGATTAATATCTTCATGCTTTATTGGTGCTTCTTCACATAAATACAATATTACTATATCAGCAAAACAAAACAGTGCAAGTTCACTAACCTTAACTTGAATGTTTTGGAAGGAGAGAAAACATATAAACAAGGAATCCTCAAGTAATACAAATAAATGTGCAAGTTCACTAACCTGAAGTTGAGGGTAAGCACCCAACAACACATCAAGAGTTTGCAAGTGATACTCATCAGGGAAGACTTGAATTATGCAATCCATCAAGTAGAACTGAGCCAACTCATCTTTGCAATTCACAACCTGTCCAAGATAAATGAGGAAAAGGAATCATATTTATCAGGTTAGAAAGTGAACCATGTCTTTGATTATCAGAAATAGAAACAATAAAGCAATTATACCTGCTCGAGTACCCTCGGAAGCACAACATCTTTGTACATATCTAGGTCAACACCCTCTATCTGACTGAGAACATGAAGATTCTTCCCAACCTAATAATGTATCAAGGACAAAAAAGCAAGAGAAGCCTTCTATAAGCATTTCATCGTGTATACAACCCCATTGCAGTGAAGCAAAACAGTTACAGGCTTCAGGTATTACAAGATCACGCAACTCGCTCCTTTCCTTTTCTCGTTTCTCCTTCTCCCGGGCAGGCCCCTGCAGACCAGAAAGCCCGACAGCAAGCCTCAACTCAGGGTCAGCTAAGAGTATGAAAGATTCACATGCATTACTACACCTGCATGACCAGAAATCATGCCCTCGTGATATATTTTACCCTCATGATGTGCAACTATTGAGACGACATGCATATCTGAACATGAGAGTTGTAATGATGTGCAGACAATTCAACCAACCTGATGCTGCATCCGCACCCAAAGTTTGTTCATTTCAGTGAAATTTTGCAGTACAAATTCTACAGCATCTGCTACAGTATCCGCATCTCTACAGTTGTCAAATTAGGCATTCATGCATCAAACTCAATTTAAAATAGGTGCAACTTTAAGATAATTGTAAATGTCCCATAAAAGGCAGTCACACAAACAAAGCCAATCAGAAAAGAACAGAAGAAATCAGAAGATAAACCATAAAAACAAAAGTTAGCAAAAGAGGAGGATCCAATATTCTAAAGACTCCATGAGTTGACATCATGCATCAACATTGCAAAAGTGAAGTGAGATAATAGTGGCATTGGTAGCCCTGATCGAGAAATGGGTGATACTCAGGGTTCCATGAATTATGTTCCAAATGTTCACTGCTACTGGCTCAGTTCATTGAAACTTCAAATCTAACTCAATTGAGAAACCTCAGAAGAATAACCCTGGCTATGAAAGGAGTGGAGGGCAAAAATATTGTTTTACTTACCCTTCGTACTCTGAACCAATATCTGGCAATTTATCCCTACTAACTTGAGAAAGGTAACTTCTGAGAAAGAGTCCGCGAACAGGGTGCTGAATGCCACGACACATCTCCACAAGATCCTTAAGAACATCCTTTGCAGGAGCTTCCTTGGACTTGATGTATACTGATCCTACTGTACAGAGGAGATACCTGATTGTGATCATAAAATTAACAGCTCACAAGTAAGAAGCATGTTAACTCAAAAGAGAGAACACATAACCACGCAAAAGTTCAAAATATTAAACGTTTCCCACTAAAAAATAGTTCAAACCATGAGGTTCAAAACCACCAAGTCATCAATGAGCAAAGTTACACAATTGATTTTTAGACAAGCCGAGTAATTTTCCCCACTAGTCGTGATGAAGTAATAAACATCAATCTCAATGACGCACCATTGACAGGAATTACAAATAACAACATGATCGTGCATTGCTCCACATACAAAGATAAGATAACATAGTTTGCATACAATTTAGAAACAATCTTAACACACATATTCGAGAATAGTCACTATCATAAACGGTGTATAATCAACAAATAATATAAGAAGAAAAAATGGATTCCGCAACACTCTCACTCACAATCGAGGCAAAATGTTGCCAGCGTGCTGGACGAGTTCATAAAGATCAATAATGGAGCAACCGCGACGAGTCTCTTCCTCGAAGAACATCTCCAGCTTCCGTAACTGATCAAAGGCGCGCATATCTAAAAAACCGAATTCAGAGAAACAGATATGCAAATTAACAATCGCAAGGACAGAAACAGTTAGGCACAGGATCCAACGAAGAAAAATAAACAAGGTAACGGTGGATCTGAGAGGAACGCACATAGTTCGTAGTACTTGTGAGGAGAAAGCTTGGAAGTCCTGAGCTCGGAGAGCATCTGAGCCGAATACTTCAAAGCGTCCCGGAGATTGTTGGAGTCCTGCGACGAATCGAAATTGGATCGGAATGAATTAGGAAATTGGAAATCAAATCAGAAATTAGCGTGATCGTGCATGGTGGAATAGAAGGAAAAGAGAGTTTAGGGTTTAACGGAGGAGTTACCAATGCACGGTGCATGTAGAAGGAGTTCTGCTGTAGGCCAGCGATTCCGGCGGCGAGAAACTTCTCTTCATCTTCGGTTCCGTCTAACATCATTCTCTCTCACTTCCCCTCTCTCTCCGTGTAACTTCGCTTTGATCCCCTTTCTAACTACCGGTCCAACCAAGCTTGTTTTGTTCTTCGTCCTGGTCTCCGCTTGGGATGTACGTAATTGAGAATGAAGAATATGCCTCCTCTTAACCTCCCCTATTCCTATCAAACCCTTACTAGTTATGTTTACTCAGCTAAATTAGTTATACCCTTGTTTTTCACGCACTTCTTTATCCATACCTCATTTTTTTCTTCACAACTAGCCTACAAGTTTCTCAATCACTTTTTTCTTTTTTTCTACCAAAAAAATACTCAATGAATCCGAAAAAGTCACTTTTTTCTTTTTGTTACCAAATGTTTAAAAAATAAATAAAAAACTTTAGTTTTTCATTCGTTTCATTTTCTTTCATCCAAACATCTTCAAATTAATTATTTTAATTTTTATTAATATATTTTTAAGTCCAACATAATTTTATAAATATCATTTCACTGAATTATAATTTCAAATCCGCATATTTTCATTTATGTTTATTTGATAACTTTTTTTTAAGTTTTATTTAATACTTTATATTTTATTCTTTTTAATAATTTATATATAAAAAAATAATTTTTAGGTTTCATATAAAATTCTGAATGCTGTACATGATTATTGTATTATTCATTGCATTTTGATTAAAAAATTAATTCTATTTTCACTTTTATATCACATGATTTGATTTGTCCATGACATGTGATGTATATATACATCTTTTATTTTGAAAAAAAAAATCTTATTTTTATTCTTAGTAAAAAAATATTTTTATTCTCAATATTTTTATTTATTTTAATATTTATTGTTTATTGACATGTTTTAAGTAATAAATTATCCGTTAAATAATCAAGGTAAAAGTTGAATACAACTTATATATGTATTTTTTTTTTAAATATTTTGTTTGAAGAAAAAAAATTAATCAAAATTTTTTATATTTCTTTCTTTAAAATTTATGTTTTTCTTTGGTGCATTTTTTATTTGTTAGGAAATCAAAGAAGAAGAACTTGAAACAAAAAACTATGCATATGAATCTTCATCTTCTTTGAGTTTGATCATTGAACAAAGAAAATTAAAAAAAAAATAAACAATAAAAAATATAAATCCTAACTCAAGAAAGTAATAATATTAATTTCATCATACTGAATTGGATTTTTTAAAAAAAAATAATTTTAAAATTTACATGTATATTATTTTACTCGATGACTAATATGATCACTTAAACAATTACTCATTACTTAAAGAATGACAAATAAATAATAATGATAAATATATATATATATATATAAAAAATAAAAAAATAATCTGAAAATTTACGAAGGAACAAAACGTCATTTAAGTTATATATATATATATATATATATATATATATATAACTTAAATGACGTTTTGTTCCTTCGTAAATTTTCAGATTATTTTTTTATTTTTTAAAGAAAAACAAAAGGAATATAAATAATTACGAGAAAACTATGTTGTTATTTTTTCTGTGTATTTATTATTAAAGACCTTATTCTGAATAATAGTTACTTTATGTTATGATTTTTTAAAGTTTAATTAATGATATTATATTATATTCAATTTTTTTTATTTTATACGTTAATACTTTATTACGACAGAATTTTAAATCTAGACTAAAAATTCCAAATTATATTACACACATATACATTAATTTAATTTAGTTTTAGTGAACTAGTCATTCAATAGTCTAACAATTAACTCATTAATTTTCACATCGTTAAAACAAATTACATTTCATTATACATTTATTTTAAAAAATTATAGTAATTTAATAATTATATATACGATTATCTTTTGTCATATTCATAGTTATTTATCTATTTTATTTTAAAATATTTACAATATAACTAATATCTAAAAAAATTGAAGGGGTTTAAATTGGAATGTATATAAAAAATATATTAAATTATCATAAAATTAATTTAAAATATTTTTTTTATGTAACACATTAAAGTGGAAAATAGAACATTTCACTAAAACATGCCGCTAGTATAAAATATTGTAAAAGACTATTTATATCGGAAATCATGATTGTTGTAAATAATTAATCTTGGTAATCATAATTTTTATAAATGACAAAAATTCGATTGGTTTGACATAAATTTTTTAAAAATTATTTATATAGATTTCATGAGAATTAAAGAGTAGCATAATATTTCTAGTATAAATTTAAATTATTTATCATTTTTATATCATATTAGATTATCTAATAAGAGTAATAACATATTTCTATCGTGAACTAGAAAAATAATATTCTCAATTCTTCCTTATACAATCTTGTAGAAAACTTGGACAAGATTGATGCAAGAAAATTTGTTTAATGTGGGTAAAAATTTTTGTTGGTCTGTCACGAATATCTTAAAAAAATATTATAAATGTTTCTTAATAACTAAAAGGTAATGCAAAACATTAGCTAATTTTTTTAATATTTATCATATTAAACAACTTAATAAATATATATAAACTTTATGTTCTTTTTATATTTGAAAAGGTAATGCATTTTTACTATATATTTTTCGTTTCATAAGAATAAAGATATAAACTTTATGTTGTTTTTATATTTTAAAACAACTCTAAATGTTATTTGGGTTTGCTTTTTTATAAAGAATCTCCCATTCATCTTTCTAAGACTGTGTTTGTTCTGTTTGATTGCGTGTGTTCATAGTGTGTGGCTTTTTCCTTCAACATAAAGAACACCTAAATATATATTGTTTCAACATTCTCCAAAATCATATTGATATAAAAATAGAATGGGGTGAGAATAGAATCAAATGGGGTGTAAGTTGCAGTATCCAAAGTAACAATTAGAAATAAGCAAAAAGCCCATTTTTGGGCCCAAAAATATATCTGCCTCTCGGTCCAAAATGTTAAATGGTTCGGTGGTGCCATAGTTATATTATTTACAACAAAAGCCATATAAGTGCTTAGTATTTTTATTTTTTTATAAAGCAAGACAACTATGGATAAACATGGCCCACATAAAATTTTGTATTTTGAGGATTTTGTTTTTGCTGCATAGTTTGTTGCGAAATTTATGCATCTATGTTTGTTCCACTTTATGATTGATTCCTTTCGAAAACAATTAAAAAAGTTAGTGATTGATTGCCCTATATAGAAGAAGGTGGATGAAGAAGGACATTGATTTACAAGTTTACCTTTCTTTTTTTCACTATTGTGCCTACATAATGGTTGGCACTACACCATCAATTCCTTTGCTATCTCAATCATGTCCAATTGCATGCTTTGTCAAGGTCCACCATTTTTCAATTAAAGTGTTTCATAGTGAAATGTTTTATTAAATACAAAATTATAAAATGTCAAAAATCTTATTTCTCAATACACTCAATAACAATAGAACAAATTAACTTTTTTGGGCATTGGTAGAATTTAAAAACAGGTAGTTAATTATGCCCTTCCGTAAACGCAACGTTAACATACCAAAAAAAAGGTAAATTTTTTTAACAGAAACCATCTAATTCATCATCACACTCTTTCTTTGCTTGAGTATTTACAAAAGATATTTTTGTCTATTATAGAAAATATGAACTTCAGAGAATGTGATGAAAGCTTAGGAATATTGCCTTGACTAATTTACATTTGCTATATATAAATTATAATGATTTTTTTTACATAAATTATAGTTATTTTAAAACAATAAAACTAATTATTTATAATACAAAAGTTACCATTTCCAGTCATCCAATTTAAATAAAATAATTTTATTAAATTATGATATTATGTAAAAAAATATTATGATATACAATTCATTTTTAAAATTAGTTTAAAATATAAGATTGATATTTTAATTATATATTATGATTAAACATTATTTTTATTTTTAATAGAAGTAAAATCTTCTCAGCATATAATATATTATATATAAAAAATAATTTTTTACTTCTATTTATAATATTTTCATTAATAGAAAAATCTCAATCATATATAATTTGGGGTACTAATAGATTATTTACTTCCATCAAAATGACATTTATCCATTTGAAGTTGAAGCTATTTATCAAATAAATATCTTAATAAACTACAAGTTATTGATCTTTTGTGTATTTTTATATTGTTTGGTGTTGTTATATAGATAATAAGGTAAAGTTTTTTGTTTTATTATTTACCACTATTTCGTAAATAAAAGTTTTGAATAATAAAAGTTCTACCCTCTTTAAATTGATTTTTCTCATTGTCGAAATCAAAATGTTTGATTGTACTCTAAGAATATAATATTTAATCAATTTAAGTTTACATTTTAATTAATGCGAAGTTACATTCTCATTTATAAGAATTGTCTCTACAAAATTGTCTATTAGAGGTTTTCTTTAATATGTCTCCGTTACATTATTAATCTCCTCACTTAAATGAACTTTACATGATATACCTGTTGTTTTTTAGCACATAAAAAAAACAGAAAAAAATTAACTTATATATATAGATTAAAAATATGAACGTACATAATTTCTGTAAATTAGTTTATATAAAACAATTTTAATTATAAAAAATATATAAATATTTCTTTAAAAACATCTTCGTAGACTTTTAACCCTAGTTAACTACTTACACAACACCACGGTATATAAATAATTAAAAATAAAATAAATGAATATATACTAAAAATATGAATACCATTTTTTTTTGTCAATTCACAAACTTGAACAGCAAATATACTAAATATAGACTATGTTCATGCAATTTTGAATCATTAAACATCATAATAAAATAGTAAAAATGAAATTCTTTAAACTCTTAAATCTAAAGTTAAAAAAAAGTACAAAATAGAGAAGAATCACACCTTTAAGAAAGATTTTCAAATAAAAAAAAATTAAGACTTAAGAAGTTAAGAAGAATAACAGTTATACGTGATTTTAACTCTTTTAGTAGAGAATTTTAAAATAATCATATCAAGAATTCACAACTTTAAATTATATTAAATAACCTATAAAATAAAATATCTTTACACTATCATTATTTTTCTCAAATATGGAAGTAAGAGTTTAATAATTTTTTCATTACCACAAGACATTCAAATATAATTTTTGAAAATAATTATTATCTAACTGTGTAGAAAGTAATTATGATGTTTATAACTCATCTCAAAACCGGTTAAAAAAAAAGTAAAATTTACACTGTCCAATCTAGACCCAACAATCTGAAATCAAGGTTTAGTATATTAATAAATTGCCGAAATTTAGGCCCAACAATCAATCTTATTAACCTAGTCCTGATACAATGTAAAAAATGATTATGATACTTAATTCATTCCCAAAACTGACTTAAAAGATTTATATTTTACTTATACGACTTTATTTTTAGTCAATAATAAACTGTTAATAAAAATATTAGAGATATATGAAATAATTATTAGAAAAGTAAAAAAAAAAACAAAAAAGTAGAGTATAATGTAGGATTATTTATTGTAGAGAAAAGATAGAAGAGTACAGCTAATTAGGATTATTTTATTGAATTGTTTTAACCACATGAGGCAGCATTATCTTGCCAATTGGGTGTCTTTTTCCCGATAAACAAACATGCAGAGGTCCCAATCTGCCCCTTCCCAGAATGGGACAACTTCAAATCCATCTTCATCTCCATGCATGCCATCCACACAAAAGAATTGTCTTCGTTGTAAAAGAATTTATGACCAAGACATAAAGTTATAACCACCTTGTCATTTTCTCCTAAATGTCATCAAAACTAAGTGCTTAACTAAAGGACCATATGTGCTTCTTTTCATGCCTTCGCTTCTCACTGGTTTTTTATCCATCTATACACAGTATATTTTAGTCTTCTTTTTCAAATATTTTATACTTATAATATTATCTTCTTTATAATTTTTTATCATATTAGAAGGTATATTTATTATTTTACTTCAATATTAAGTTAATATATAAATCTTATTTATAATATAATTTAGTATTATCTTGATATATTTTAATTAATAAATTTAATATATTTTAAATATTTAATTTGATATTTTATAAATATTTGATATTTTATAAATATTAACCGTCAGTGAATATTAACTTATATATTTATCTTTTGGGACGAAACATGAAACTCAACTTTTTGTTTTATTATAAATTTTTTTTAATTTTTCAGGACAGATACGTTAATATGTGTTTGATATTATTTAAAAAAAAAACAAAAAAAAAATTAAAATAAAAAATGCAAAAAATATATCACAAAAAAAAGATATTATTAATACCGGATAATATGACAATATGATTATTAACCATATATGTTTAATGTACTTTCCATTACATATTTTTTTATTTCAAAATTTTAAAAATATTAAGTTTTTTTCTCACTATATACATTATCAATATCTAAACGAGTTTATAATTATTATTTTATTTTTCATAAGAATAAGAAATTTATTTTACCTCAATCTGCTTTTAAAGAAGCCATAAAGATGATAAATTGAATCCACTTTGTTGACGACAGTGAAGGATCCAAGATTTGATAAATTCAACCATCCTTAAATTGAAATATAATAGTGCTGCAACAACCAATAATCCATGATACTTTTGGTGGATAATTTCTTATTCGTAGAGTATGTGGATTAACTAATGCAAAATTAACCAATAATTTTAAGGTCTCGAGATTTAATATGTAGTTACATAATATAAAAATTTATTGTGTGTACTATCATTCAAATAAAATTATCTTCAATAAATAATTATCTGTTCTGTCAAATAAAAAGAGAAGAGAATCTCTGAATCGAAGTTGCTTTTATCCCGTGACAGAAAATTAGGTTATCCCATGTTGTTTTGCTTGCCAACAGCATCTTAATTTGTCTTATATATGCGAAAGACTACGGTCATGGTCAAATCATAATTTAGTGATAATTATTAAATGTAATTATTTAAATATTGTTTGCAATAATTTTTCTATAATTTTTTTAGACAAAGAAAAATAAAAATAAATTAACTTTAATTTATATATAAAATAATTCAGCAATAACTAAATATAGAAACATTCATACCTTACATATTTGAAGTAACACCCCAAGAAAAGCACTACTCTGTGCTAATACGAGGTGGATGTGGCCACTCACATCACATGGATAGTACCATTCAAATAGTAGCATATATAATTACAATTACTTTCCCTAAAAAATTCCCTTTTAAAAAGTTTTCTTAAACAATTATTTTATTTTAGTTTTAAAATAGAAATATCGATTATCAGATTCAAATATTACAGAAGAAATATACTTGTATCAATTAATATTAATTTTTAAGTAATTATTTAAAAATGTATATTTTTTTAGAATTTTGTAATTTATAAATAATTTCATTTACAGATAAAAATTAGGACTATTTGTAATTCATTTATATCTCTAATCAATATATCATATTCTGGGAATTATTCTCTCCATCAGTTGATATGAATTGTTTTAAGTTTAATTTAAGATATGCAATTATATTAAATATCAAGAACCTTTTTTATCTTTGTCCTGTTTTGAAATTGTAATTCTTAAAAAATCCTATTATAATCATGAAAGAAAGATTGATCTTTTTGGTCCCAGTTTTTGAATCTCTCCTTACCAAACAAGCATAACACTTTTACAGTGATGTAGGCATTAAATTATTCATAAAATTCCCAACAAGAAACCATGGTGCCATCTCAAATTGCAACCACGACATTGTGGGGGCAGGTATCACTAGAAAAACACTTGAATTGCATTTTAATGAGTGCCCAAGTATGAAAGTGGAAACTAAAAATTCAATGATGTGACTTTTATATTTTGTTAGTGGAGAAATTAAAAAATTGATTAAAGATAAGATAATATAGTAATGAAGTTATTTTTTCAAAGATATTTTCAGTTGAGAAAATCTTATATTTAAACTAGTTTTTAAAGATGAATTATGAAGTAATAAATGTTTTTTAATCCTTACCAAATCACACAAGGATCCATAACCATTTAAATCAATGGATCATAATAGAGCATAGTTCACAAATCCAGTTACATGCAGATGGTGGGGGTAGAGAGGAAATAGAGATAAAGAAAAAGAAAAGCCACTGTAGCAGTATCTCTAATTGGTGAGAATTTGAAGTGTGGAGTACTCAACCACAAGACATAAAAAGATGAAGGTCATGTGCAAACAATGAATGTGGGTGTTCAGTGTTCACCATTCCAATGCAGAAGTAAGAAAGAATATCCTGCATCCTCTTCCTAATTGCTTTTCCTTTTCATAATTAATCTCATTATTCCTCCTTAAATTTCGCCATTGACCTCTTTCTTCTGTTCCTGTCCTTCTTCAATGCTGTTTGGTAGTAGTATCCTCCTTTTTGCTTTCTTTCTTTCTTTTTTTCTCTTTTCCTTTTCAACCTCTCAACTTCCATTCTAACCAACCAACCATTATGAGAATCTTTTCTTAGATATTAACAAATTATGCATACTCATATTTTCTTTTTAAGCCACTCACCTAATATAATATGACTAAATATATTATATTTATATTATTAAGTAGAGATTAAATGTAAGATTGAATATTATAAACGGACTTTCATATTCGTCTGAATAGGAAATTATTTATTAATTATATTCCGATAATCAAAGTATGTGAATATTTCATAAATAATATATAAATAATAATAAAATTATCAAAAGAATTTTATTTTATTATTTATTATTTATTTATAATATTATAAAATGGATAAAAATATTAAGTTTAAATTAAAATAATAATTAATTAATTTTTTTAACCTATTAATATTGATTATGTTTAACTAAGGTGATTAAATTAAGTTTAAAATAAACCGAAAATCACTTAAATTAATAATTTTTTTTTTAAATTAGTATAAAATAATATAATATATACAATAAATTATAAATATTATATAATATATTAAAAAAACAGATATTTATATATTATTTATCATTAATAAATATTTATTAAATCATTTAATTAGATATTGAATATTTTTTTTATGAAAGATTTCAATTAATTTAATTGAATAAATATTGAAGATTAAATAAAAAATAATCATTTTAAAAATATAAAATCTAAAAAAATTTGTATCCCTACCTAAGCTACACCTTTTACCTATATTATTACTCTAACACACTTTGGTAAGTGGGTTTCATTTGTTGGCAAGCTCAGACTGCAACTGTTCATGCACATTGCTTCAACTAAATTACAGGTGCCAGCTGGCACGCCATTAAATAACTCTTACAATCCCCACTCTCACTTAATATACCTTCTGGAAAGGTCAACCTGTCACACGCCGTTACAGTTTCACGTCCGTGAAACGGAGAGGGGTATTGTCGTAATAACACTCTCAAACTAAGGGCACTTTGGTAGTGGGAGGTGGCATCACATGCGGCCAAGCTCTGCACAAAACAGCACCGAACCGAAACTGTGAGCGATAAGAGCAAAAGAGAGAGACAAAGAGTGATTCAGAAGGAACGAGAGCTCCTTCGCGCAAAGCAATGCCTGCCATCACCTGAATTCTATGCTCCTTTTCCTCTCTTCTCTTTCACGTAAGTAACACTCTTCACCAGCCATTGTCAACGAAAACAATAACATTGCGTTCCCGGAAATGAAAATGAAAATGTTTAATCATGCATTCTAACACGCTTCTGAACTCGGTTACTTATTTCTCCTTTATTTTTTTAAAGTTAATTAATAATAAATAAATAGATTGAACTGGATTTTGATGTATTTTAATTACATGTTTTCCGCTGGAATGTAGTGATTTTATATTAGATTTCTTCTGTGTCAAGGCTATTTTTTTGTTTATTTGTTTTCTTGACTGATTTAATTGTATTGCCATTTTTTGCAGTGTTGTTGTCTCTGAATATTCGAGATCTCAAAGGCAATGCTATTTCTGAGAAGCATTTTCTGAGGAATGCTTGATCCGGCCTGAAATATTTTATTACCTTTCATTTTCTGTTTAGCTTCGACTTTCGCTGTGCTACTGCGCGAGTGGAGCAGCCAATTTTACTATTAATTAAAGGCATATTCTCTTACAAGGTATAAATAATTTTCATGCATGTGTTTTCCGGGTACATTATTTTTTTTTCTTTTTATAATGACTATTATAGTTTATTTCAATTTTTTTAAATATCACTATTATAATTTATTTCATTTTTTTTACATTATTTTTATTTTTTAGAATTTATTCAGAATTTTATGTTGAAATTAAGGATTAAAATGCAATTTTGGAAACTGGTGTTCGGAGCTGATGTAGCTGGATTTTAGGTTGATTTGCAGAGAGCATGGCGGCTTGGGATCATATGGGAGAACTGGCAAATGTGGCACAGTTGACTGGCGTAGATGCTGTGCGGTTGATTGGAATGATTGTCAAGGCTGCAAGCACTGCACGGATGCATAAGAAAAATTGCAGGCAGTTTGCACAGCATCTGAAGTTGATTGGGAACTTGCTGGAGCAGCTCAAGATCTCGGAGCTGAAGAGGTACCCAGAAACTAGGGAGCCTCTGGAGCAGCTGGAAGATGCCCTCAGAAGGTCTTACATATTGGTCAATAGTTGTCAGGACCGTAGTTACCTCTATTTGCTGGCTATGGGCTGGAACATTGTTTATCAGTTCAGGAAGGCTCAGAATGAAATTGATAGATACCTGCGTCTTGTTCCTCTCATTACTCTTGTGGATAATGCTCGAGTCAGGGTATGTTGTGAATGTTGTTTTTATCAACCATGCTGGAGTTGTGTTCCTTTTCAAATCTTTGACTATATTGTTAACTTAGTCATCTTAGCTTATAATATTCTGAATTTCTATATTTTCAACATTTGTTGCATGTTCTTTTCAGCTTCACCATTGAGCATTGTTTTAGTTTGAGGTTGCCAGCATTGATTATTTCAGTTACCACACTGAAATATTGTTGGGTAGTGCACTGAAGTTTAAAGTCTTGGCCTGTGAAAATTTGAGTCTTACTCTATTAAGTGGTTTAGTTTCATAATATATACAACTTGTAAGCTTAACTGTATGGAACTTTATTTTGGAAATGTCTGCCTAAGGATATGTTTATCCAAAGAACTTGCTTAAATAACATTTAACTAAATGCTCTTTTAGAAGGTCATATCAAGATTTACACTTTAAGGCATTCTTATGTAGAAAAGGACCCTGTTTCTTCATTACATGTATCCACACAGTTATGTCCCCTAATGCTGTGTTATATTAGTATCAAGACAACAAAGTATTTATTCTAAACTATTAGAGATCTCATATGATAAGACCAAATTATAATAATATAAGTGGGATGCGAACTTTGTCCCCATCAACCAATTAATCAAATCTCTGTTTCTCTTCTCAGGTTTGTATGCGAGTTTGTATGTATGTGTACATGCGTGTGCATGTGTTAAAACATTTTGTTTCTAGATTTTGTGTATTCCTAATATTTATGAGGATTATGACCTGCTCATTGTAATGACAATTGTAAATTTGATCTGAAAATATAATTAGTAATCTATCACTTCTCTCATTCTCTGAAATATTCAGGAGAGACTTGAAGTTATTGAGATGGATCAACGTGAATACACATTGGATGATGATGACCAAAAGGCACAGACAGTTATTTTTAAACCAGAGCCTGACAAAGATGACACTGCTGTGTTGAAGAAAACACTATCCTGTTCTTACCCCAACTGTTCTTTCACTGAAGCGCTTAAAAAAGAAAATGAAAAGCTTAAACTAGAGTTACAACGGTCGCAAGCAAATTTGGATGTGAATCAGTGTGAAGTCATTCAACGCTTACTAGATGTCACCGAAGTTGCAGCTTATTCTGTTCCAGAGAAGTGTTCACCAGAGAAAAATCACAAGAAGGAGGAAAAAAATTATTTCAAAGCCAGCAGTGGCAAGGAGCATTCATCTGATGAAAAATATCACGCAAAAATTGACGAGCATTCACCATCAAGGTTATTTATTCTCTCTTCCTGCTATGATTTTTTTTAGGTTTTCTCAGGGTAACTAGTTGACCAAAAGTCAGAATATGTGAATTTTGAATCATACCCTTCTGTCATTTAGGAAATCAATATTTCACCCTTAATTTTAACTACTCAAATAGTTCCTGTTTCTTCCATTCCATCCCTTTATTCCAGTGACATGTAGTTAATAACAGTTATTTTTAATAGTTTATGTCTTTATCTTTTTTATTACTAACTCACATTGATGTCAAACAGATATTCAGTTGTGCAAAAGGAACTGGTATCAACTGGGGGTTCATATCAGCAGGAAGATTGGCACACTGATTTACTTGCTTGTTGTTCTGAGCCTTCTCTTTGTATGTCTTCCCTTACTTGATTTCTTTTGGTTCTGTTTACCATTTATTCATCCGAGATTTATTACCTGTAGATTATTTGTTCACTGCTTTTGCAATCTTATCACCCGATGTTTATGTTTCAATCTTTTTAAACTATTGTATGCTCAGCATGTCTCTATTGAGGTGAATTGATTTGGTGGTCCCCCTTTGTTGGGGGTGTTTGGGATCTAACCAATTGAAATATTTGTTTAATGTAACTTTGACTTTCTTTCTCTTTTACCAAATTTTAATTCCCTCAAGTTGCACTTATGGAAATGTGGTTTGCATGATTTGCTGTTCAACAGCTAATTGGATGAAATAGACAGTTACATGAGAATTAGAAAATAATATGTATAGGACTGAAGCTTAAGGAAAAAAAAATACTGTATGGCTATAAAAATGACTGTGTTTTATACAATTGAGTATTGGGTGGTAAAAATCTCATAAGAGAATAGACTCAGTAGCAGAGATGAAAATGTTGGGTTTATCCGTGGTCATACTAGACAAGATAGGATCAAGAATGAATGAATGAATTAGAGGGAAAGTTGGGGACACTTGGGGTCACACCTACTAAATAAAAAATGGTAGAAACTTGCCTTAGGTAGTTTGGGCTTGTGTGAATGTGACTTGAAGAAGTCTCGATTACAGAGATTAGATTAGATGCAGGGTACACTATTTCTAGAGGAAGAGGCAGATCAATAAAACAATAAGTGAAACCATTAAGAAAGATTTTGAGGTCAGTGGTTTGTCTATAAAAATGATTCATAATAAAATAAAATGGTGCTATTTGATCTAATTGACTGCTCTTAGTGGGAAAAGGCCTGGTAGTGGTGGTTTGTTATTGATGATGGTTGATAGATATGGTTTGTATGATTCGCATGGAATAAGATGAATTCATGTTGAATCAGGAAATTGGGAGATTTATGTTACTGGACACCTTTTTTCTTCCGAGAATCTCAATCAGACTAGTTGCAGTTAGTGGTAATTGTGGAAGTTGCTTTTCTGTTTAACTTGCATATTGAAGTGAATAGTCATCAAGGGAGATCCTCGTTGTTTGGAAACCTCTTATGTTTTGATGAAATAGAAATTATATTAAGAACTGGAGAGTCGGTCCTTTGAATGGCTGACAAAAAGTGAAAATAGTATAAATAAAAGTAAATTAGCTCGAGAGAGCCTTCAATACCTCTATACTTCCAAATCCTAATAAGTAGTGTAACATTTGCTCTGCAGGTATGAAGACATTCTTCTATCCTTGTGGAACATTTTCAAAGATTGCTTCTGTTGCAAGAAACAGGCCCATATGTAAGTTAGCTATGATGCACTGTGTTACCATTAAAGGGATGAATTGACTGCTGAGTGCTGTATCATTTTCACTGTTTCCTGCCGCTAGAATTCATGTAGATCAAGTTGACATACTGATGCTTCCAGAGGTGGCAAGTGTTGCCACTAATCTGTTTTAATTATGTTTTTCTATGCTGTTATTTGGTTAGCGCTCATCTCAGGTGGAGTTCCTCCAATATGGACTATACCTTAGATGAGATCTACAGTTAGAGGTCATATGAAGGGTTGGTGATTCTTCCTCTTTCTTTTTGGGATGTTAAATGTTTTATAATGGAGGAACATATAACTATTGCTTATTAGGGGAGGGTTAGCTAATTTCTCTTCTTGGTGGGAAATTGCTAGTTTGTTTTAACTGCCCTACTTACTGCATTAAACCAGTTTCTCACACCTAGTGAATTGGTGCAATGCTTTTGTTGGTTAAAAAAAGTTAACTCAAGCTACACGGCCTAATATTTTCTTGAAGTTTAAGTTTTAGCTATTGCAGGAGCCATCATAACTTTCATTCATTATTACATTGACATGGCCATGGGCAGAAGGATTGGAAGTTGCCATTTTGTTTCCTTGCCTTAGTGAATAAGTCTTTTATTAGTTTATTGCTTAAAGTTACCTATAAAAGGAAATATTATGTACCCAATGTATCAATCAGTGAGTGAACTAAAACATTTGAGAGTTCTCTTCCTCTCCTGCTCCCTTCTATGTGCGGTGTGGCTTTTGCTTTTAATTTTATTGTTTATAGATTTTATACATATATATTTGCCTCCTTCAAAAAACCATGCTTCCAGAGGACCCAAATATCTTGTTCAAACTAAAATAAACCTTAGTTGAAGTCTTGTCTATATGTTTTGAAGACTGAAGATGATGAAGACTTAGACCACCTAGGCCCGAGTCTATCAAGGATACTACTACTCTAATATTATAATCGTGACGATCCTAAAAATCATAACTAAATTAATGTACAGTGTCATATAGTAAATTCAATAGATTGAATAACATCATATCATGATTCAGACATCTTTCGGAAGACATTGGTTGCTATGCCTAAACTTAGAGACTAAATCTGTGTCATATTGTAATTGACACTATGTTATAAACATGATCGGAGTGTTAGCTTGATCACCCTACACATAGGGTAGGACTATTACACCTTCTTACCCATCTTGACATACCTCTATGTAGTCCTAGGCGCGCCACCAACATTCCCCTATCACTTCTCACCACCTGAACCCATAGTTTACATGACCCAACCAATTAGTGAAGTCTGTAATCTCATCAATCTGTACTAACATAGTCATCATAATCACATATATGTACCTCCCTCGGTACCAAACATTATAACATGGCTGATTTTGGACACTAACCTTAACAGCTTAGCTTGACCACACATCTCATATTACACCATCTCACAATTTTAATAGGAAATTAAGTTTAATAAAGTTAAAGTTAGAACTCATTTTTAAGAGATAGTCTTTGTCCGAGTTATCAAAGTATATCTTGAATTTGACTTATCATGAAGACATGCTTTTATGTAATTTTACTTATTAGAAGTTAATGTGAAGGGTTCTCAGTTTAAAAATTTTCTCTTTGCTTGTTAATTTTACCTTCAATCTGGTTGGTTTGAAACACTTTGAGCATTATTAAGGTTTTGCTACTATGATTTCAGTTTTTTGTTTTTTCAGCCTCTGCAGAAGCATGTAATGACTTGATGGCATATTCGTTAATTTTGTCTTGTTGTTGCTATACTTGCTGCGTAAGGAGGAAGCTTCGGAAGATGTTGAACATCACAGTAATGCTTCCTTCCTTCTCTGCATAAACATGACATATCATCTCTTTTTTGGTACATCTAGTGTTTGTGGTTTTTTAGATATCATCAGCTTTTAAGATACACATTGCATGTGATGCTTTCTTTGGCATCATTATTCATTGTAAATGTATTCATTTTATTCCACTGGATATGTTCCATTATGCCCGCCTATTTCTTTAGGCATGGTCATATCACTCAGTATTATTAATCCCTTTTTCATGCAATTTTTACCAACTCTTATTATTTCAAAGTTGCTTCTTTTCTGTTCATCCACTTTTCTAGGTGAGATAAAAATATAGATGTATTTGTTAATATTTGAGCATACATTGTAATTTAGTATGATGCATATACATTTGTTGGTTTCTTTGAATATTTTTTACCCACAAGCTACTTTCTATGCTAGGGGGGCTTTATTGATGATTTCCTCTCTCATTTGATGTGTTGCTGCTGTGCCCTTGTGCAAGAATGGAGAGAAGTGGAGATCCGTGGACTTAGTGGTATGTCCTCCTAATTCTTCAACTTGCTTTACTATAATATTGGGAACTTCATCTGGTTCAAAGTGCTAATTCACCTTGTACGTGTCATGGTCGTCTTTCATCTTCTCAGCAAAATCTGTTGAATTTGGATCTAGCTTATCATCAATTTCTCTTTACTGCAGCATTTTCTTTGTAGCTCCATAATTCTTGCTGATCACTGCTCAAGTTGCATGCGAAATATTTGATGTTAAACCATTTTGCAGGTTCTGAGAAGACCAAAACAAGTCCTCCACCCTCTCAGTACATGGAATCTTAACTAACAAATGAGATCATCATTTGGTTGTTAGGAATTCAAGGTTACTTGAAGACCATATTAAAGTAGAGGATATCTGTCTATTAGAATTCTCACAGGAAGGCAGGAATTATGTATTTTTATTCTCACCGCCCCTAGCCTCGTTTTAACTATGTATAGTGACTTTATGTCGTTGTACTTGAAAAAAGTTGCTTTTAGATATAGTTGATGCTGTATCATAAACCTATTTTTTCCCCTGGTTTAATATAGTCCGAGTTAATTTATTGGCATGTTTTGTCTCATTTATTTATGTCAAACTCATTCGATTAGCTAACCTAGTTTTTGTTGACATCGGTTACTATTTACTTGATACATTAAGAAAAAATAAAGTTGAAGGAGAGGAGATGGTCTCCCAGGCATTTGCATAACCACCCTGCAGAAGTGTTGATTATTTAAGGGGGTAAGTAAGAATGGGTTACCCGGAATCCAAGCGACCCAATCTATCTGACTTGGATATCAAATCATATCATGGTTTTGTTTTGTTTTACCCAATTCATTTTTGTTTAAGTCGGATCTATATTCCGGCAAATGTTTCTTGTACTTCGATAATTTTTTTCTGCATCAATCTGGATTCTTTTCTAGATTGGCTAATCCGAAAGTTACTAATTTACATTCTGATGAATCCGAAAAGTTTACATTCTGGTCAATCCGACTTATAGAAAGGGTATAGGACGAAATTAATGACGTGCAAGTTTCTCGAATTTCAAACTTGTTGAAACCAAACTGACCAAAACGCCCCACCACAAACAAAACAAGTATACAACAGTGGTTATCGCAATCCCTTATCTCTGTTGTAATTGAATTGACCAAAGAAAACGAAACAGTTCAGCACCATGGTTCCCATCCCTTACCTAGAACTTCAATTCAAGTCTTCAACTACTGTTGAATTCAAACCAAACACCCCTCCAATAGCCTTCAATGAATCCTCCACTCAACCCATTCTTTCCACACTTTTTCCATTTGTCCTTTTGTGACCCCTTGTCAGTCACTCAGAATTATTTTCATTTCTTCAGATTTTTTAATTTTTCTTCTTCATATTTCATTATTGTTTTACTGTGTAAACTTACTGATATTCGGTTGGCTTATTTATGCTTGTCCATAAAGAAAAAAATGAATTAACCCAATCCAATCTAGTGATGTTTAAGAGTGTATTTAGATACCCGTTGCAGGTCAAAGAACTTGGATTTGCTCATCCCATTGCAGTGAATGGAAAAGCAACATGAATCATGGATATAAAAAAGTAGTGAGTTACATTTACTTGAATAGTAACCCAAATACCCTTTACTTGGTTTGGACTTTTGAACATCCTAAACCCTAAATATTATCAGACTTTCCAAAATTACATTTTCAAATATATTTGACAGCAAAAGAGTAGAGAAAAAACATTATCTATAAAGGAAATTTATCTTTAGATTGATGTAGAATTTTTTTTTTTCATTTATCCTTTTAACTTTTTTACATATAACTTCCACTTAGTATAATATAACTTCAATAATTCTCTCTTCTTAAATTTCTTTCCTTCCCTTTCAAATAAAAGAAATTCTAAATTATTGAAACTTTTTCTTTTCTTTCCTCACATTTCGAATATTAGTTATTTTTTTTATTGTAAAAAATATTGATACATAATAATACCTGTATTTTTGCTAATTTTAAATAGAATAAATAACTAATTTTAAATAGAAAAAATACCAGTTTTGATTAATCCAAGTGGAGACCATCAAATGAGAAGAAGAGAATGGAAAAGTGATAAAAATCTAGAAATTTCGAGAAAAGGAAGAGTGCGGAGCGAAAGCTTTGAGCGAAATATAATTGAATTTGTTGCAATCTGCTCAGTGCAGACTCTACGCTCAGCACATGTCAATTTTACTGAGTGCATCCAAACCAATTTCGACTCAATTTTCCTATTTAAGGAACGAGGCATGAAGCTTTCAAATAATCACTTTTACAGATGAAGCAAAGGAGAGTCCTAGGATTTAAGGGTCTAGTTTGGGAGAGCGGCCAGATATTCCGAAAGCACAATTGTGCCTAGGTTCTTTTCTTTGTAATCTTCTCTATGAAGCAACTGAACATGGGTGGCTAAGGTACTTCTTTTCTTTGTATAGGGATTGAGTTTGAATTATAATTTCTCATTACTCTTCTGCATCTATGTAATTCTTTGTTTTGATTAAGGTTTTGGTTGTGCACATTCATCTCCATCTTTTGAAAGGATATTTTTGTGGAAACATTATATATTTTCTGACTTCGACCCTAACCCCTAATTTGCCTAATGGGAACGAAATTAGGGTAATTGGGTTTTTCAAAATCCACTCTTCATTATAGAATTTCTATTAATCTTTTAAAAGGAATTGAAAAAGACTTTAGATATTTTTAGGGTTTCCGATCAAGAGATTGACGAAAACTACATTATTATTTTGCTAATTAAAACAAGGCCTTGCATGTGATTGCTTCTGAGTTTTGCATGTGATTGCTTCTAAGTTTTGAAGAGATTACAAGAGAATCCGATTCCGATTCCTATATGCTTTTATTATTGTAATTTATTCCAATTTATTGCACTTATTCTCAATTCACATTTTCTACATCTACTCTTTGAATTCCGATTCCGATAATACATGAAACCCTTGTCGGTATAATTTTTCCAAATCCATGTATTCGATACCTCTATTCGATAAAACCCAACACAAATAAAATTCATATTTTCATATTTATCTTTACTAATATATTTGAAATTAAAATATTATCAAATTTTATATTATTTATTATTTCTTTCTAGGTCGTTATTTTTTTATATTATACTTTATTATACATATATTAATAAAATTATATATCTATATAAATATATTTTATATTCACATGTTCATATTCACTAGAAATAATAATGGTATGTTTAAAAAAATTTAAGATGTCTATAATGAAAGAATTTAATATGTCTAATATTAATAAATTGTATTATTTTTTTAACTTAAAAGTAGTGTAACGAATAATTGAATTTTTGTTTCACAAAAAATAAATATGTATCTAAAATATTCTTGACAAATTTCAGTAATTATACTCAATAATAAAAACTATAAAGGAAAGTAGATAAAAACTATGAAGAAAAGTAAGTGTTAAAAATAAAATATTTATTTATTTATTATTATTATTATTATTATTATTTTACTTAGTTATTATTATATGTATATTGTAATATTGATGAGTTTTTTTGAGTGAATTTCTAAAATTAATAAAAAAATAGGGGTGGTGGTAGTTTGTAAAATAAGTTTTTACCCTATTATTGAAAATTATATTTATCTAATTATGTATAGATTACCTATTTCCAAATAATAAAAACAATTAGAAACTTTTTTTTTTATTTTATAACATGTACGGTGGGGATAATGAGATTTACGACTTGCATAACACTGAACGCGTTTAAATTATGTTGTGTAATGGAGTGACCGTGAATGTAGAAATAAATAAATACCAATGCATATATTAAAAAAATTATTAAAAATGAGTTTATGGTTATATATTATTAATACAAACTTTTAAAATAGCAATAATTATAAATTAAGAAGTTTAATACTTATAATTAAATGAGGAGATAAAATTATTTAAGAAAATTGAATTATGTGGGATGAGGAAGTGGTGGAGAGACACGAGGGCGTGATGATTATCTAATGGATAAATAAGACCTAACTCAAAGAAACAGTAAAAGATATAGAGAGAGAGAAAGAGAGAGAAAATTGGATCTCTATAAATAAAACCCGAGCGACTTATTTGCCTTTTCATACCAATCAGAGAAAAGTTAGGGTTCGTCACTTTCCCTTTTCTTTCGTTTCATTCGTTCGGAATCATCATCATCATCCACATATCATCATGTCTTCGGGAAGGAAGATCACCCTCAAGAGTTCAGACGGCGAGGCGTTTGAGGTGGACGAGGCGGTGGCGCTCGAATCGCAGACGATAAAGCACATGATCGAGGACGATTGCGCCGACAGCGGCATCCCTCTCCCCAACGTCACCAGCAAGATCCTCGCCAAAGTCATCGAGTACTGCAAAAAACACGTCGACGCCGCCAATCCCGACGACAAACCGTCCGACGAAGATCTTAAGGCCTGGGACGCCGATTTCGTCAAGGTCGACCAGGCCACGCTCTTCGATCTCATCCTGGTCAGTTCTTCTTCTTCTTTAAATCTTTCTCAATTTCATCTCTCGAATTTTACTATTTTCCCCCAACAATCCCTATTGTAAAACAAATTATATTAGAAATCATCACAGATAGACTCTTTATGTAAAGTTCTATTACTAAATATTTATTATTTGATTATTTAGGAGCTAGGGTAAAATTTAGGTAACTAATTGATGATTTATTCTTCTTGTTTATGCGCGATGCTGTTCTGCCGTTTATGGAGCTGGTGTTTAATGATTGATTCGTTATCTGTTTTATTTCGGTTTTGCATGTGTTACTTGCTGTGATCCGAGGTGATGTTAGTTAGTTCTTCGAGCTGTGTGTAGTTGCAAACTGGCTGTTGTGCCAATTATGTTACCTGAGTTTTGATAATTTTTGTGGTTGATTATCAGTTTGATGCGGTGTTAGGGTTGCACTTTTGTTCTGTTTGTATTGGTTCATATGACATGGTTTATTTATATATAGGGGTATAAGGTTGACAAATTTTCTCTAGTTATCACTTAAACTGTTGCGAGTTTACTATCTTAGGTAGAGAAAACTGAATTTACTCATCATCAAACTCTTTTATGACAAACTCGGGTAAACTTGTGTGGACTCACTTAAACTCTCGACTCAAGAAGTGAGTCAACTAGTTTGAAATCAATGTAATTTTTGCCCTTCATTGACTGTACAGCGACTTGTTTTATTAGTACTCAAATTATTTGAAGAAATTAGCTTGTTTTCACTTTAAGAATTTATCATGAAGTTGAAATGTTGAATTGTTGTTGTGCTAAAAGTATTATGTTATGCATATGTCATTAATAAAATTTAATATTATTTTTAATAGTAGGTAAACTTTTATGAGTTTGCATTTACCAAAGTTTTCTATGTTTATATAGATTCTTGAGTTTGACAACCTTATGTGTTTTTGCTTAAAATTGATGGCATATATAATTTTTTTGCTTAAGCATTTGCATGATATGTACTCCCTCTGGTTATGAGATTTGACTGATTTTTATCATTTTTGAGATTTCTATGTGTATAATAGTAGTACACATCATAATTGTATAAAAGATATTCAGAATAGGAGTCAATCCCATTGTCCATTGTCATTTTATAGCGATATTTGTGTGTACTGTTTTAATGTTTGTTTGTGGGGGGGACTGCTATGTGCTGCAAACTGGAAGGAATTAATTGCTGCAAAACATTATTAGGATACCAAATTTGTACTTTTGTAATTAAAGTCCGAACTCGAACAGTCACACCAATGACATTCATTATACTTTAACATAATTGGTCTACTTACTAAATTTTGGTGATTTTCAATGTGATTCATTGAATGATGTGGTTTGATGTGCGTGGTTTCATATTCATTTGTCAATTTTATCATCAATGGTCGAGGTCTCCTGCATTTGTCTAAAGTGAAACCTCATTTTAGAGAAATAAAATGTATACCTTTATTGCAATGCCTTACTAATTTCGAATTGCTATTAAATTTCCTCATTTTCCATGTTGGAACATTTGCACAAAAGATTGCACATCTGCTCTATTAATTTAGTAGGTGAAGTCTTAGAATTCTTATTATGATTCCTCATTTTCCATGTTCGGATAATTTGTGTAATGGAAAACTACATATAAGACCTGTTTAGACTAGCTTCTCTCTATAAGTTGTTTCTTGAAAAGAAAAATAAGAAAACAAAGTGAAATTAGTTTCTCCATAAGCTAAAATGAACTTATACACACGCTATGTTGTAGAAGCTCTCACATAGTTTTTCAAATTTTATTTTTTACTTTTAACTGTCTATAAGTTAATTTTATTTATAGAGAAGCTAATTTTAGTTTTTATTTTTCTCTCTTAGAATTTATTGGTAAGCTCGTCCGAACATATCCATGCTTTATTTATTCAGTAGCTTTAAGTCTATACTGTTGCATATTAATGAGACAATTTTCCTTTTAGGCTGCAAACTACCTGAACATCAAGAGCCTGCTGGATCTTACTTGCCAGACTGTAGCTGACATGATCAAGGGAAAGACTCCTGAGGAAATTCGCAAGACCTTTAACATAAAGAATGACTTCACCCCTGAGGAAGAAGAGGAAGTTCGTCGGGAAAACCAATGGGCATTTGAATGATTTTGTTAAGCTCATAAAATCTGAATCAAAGATGTGTCATGTGGATTTATGCTATGCTTGTCTGTTTTCAAAGATCTTCCTTGTAGATTTACCTATGCTATGCTATATACTTGTTTGTTTTCTATTTCAGACTATATATGTTGACTGTGTTCACGAGTCAGAATTATATTCCATCATGAACTTAAGAGCACGTTGAATTGTAAGTAATAGTTATGATGAGGGATGCAATTATTAATAACCAACGTATGGTTCATAATTTCTCATCACGAATATTACATGTTAATAATGTGTAAGCACTTAAAATGGTGTCACAGTGCAAAGACCACTGAATGCTACTATAAATGGAAATGTGGTGTAGCTAAGCAAGATGTGGAGACCATTTGATGATCATCTTTACCAAGATGGTTCTTAGACTGTCATTCTTGTGTCCAAAAGGCAACAAAGAACATTTCATTTATGTTGTCGTCTAAAATTTTTTATGGTCTATATGACAATTATTTGGCTTTACTTCACCTTAATAGTTCTTGAAAACAGGTTTTGATGATTAGAATTTAAAACTAGAGCGCGCCGGAGATGAATTTACCTAGATCAACATGGGAGACGTGAGATATTTTGACTCTACAAACAAGTACAATCATTTCTCCTTTTCAAGTTCGTTCAACTCTCACCTTTTTAGAGTGCTTTTTAGATAAGGCAATTTAAATTGGGTAACAATTAAGAATTTTGATGAGAAATTTAGGTTAAACCAAAAACAGGATTTCAGTTTTTAAATAGAGAGAAGGAATAGCAAGTGTCTTTAGAGATGAAAGTTCATTTTTATGTATTTTAATAGGAAAAAATCACTCTGAATTTCTTAACTGGTTTGTGTTCAGGACACGTGGTTAGTATTTGCCAATAGTAATGGTTCAGGGTCATAATATCCTCATTGTGTTTATATACTTGTAAATTTTGCCTCTTCTAATTTAATATTTTCATATATAACTATTTTCTCCTCTTGGTTTGGGATGAGATAAACAAATTTATGTTCCTTACTATTTATCAAATGCACTTTTTTTAGTAAACGAGGCCGGATGCGTAAGATGAATTTAATTGTTAACAAACAAACCCACGTGTTTTGTACGCCGAAATCTCACTGTCGAAAATTTTCAAAATTTAAATAAATTCATATTTCTAGCATCCTTTGAGGAATCATTCTCAATAATCATTCTATCACAGGGGAAGAAAAAATCCATAATGGAAATGAGAGTATGCTCAGCACAAGCGATGGTAAACTAATCCAAAACCTCAATACAAAATTGGGATTTCTGTAAGTATCCGTATGCATGTCCCAAGAGACACATGGCATCTATATAAAATTGGAACCCTACTTGATTGTTGAGTGTGTAGATATCTCGACCAAAAAAATTCCTGACAGCATATAATATAAAAAAAAAAGTGAACTGAATTCTTACACTACTTGTTCAAGGGTTTGCATTATCTATCACCATCTTCCCTGATAATCTAGCTAGTACTTTTTTTTAGCCTACTTATGACTGGCTTAAATCAGCACTTGGCAACCTGACTCTATGAGCTAGTTCATCCATCATCAAGTTTATTTCTTCAATTCCCTCTTGGTCTTTATTTGACACTTTGAAATTGTGAACAATATTTTTCAAGTCCAGAAGACTGCTGCCAGGTATCATCCCTAGCCTTCTTTCCTTCATCAGTTTTTGCACTCCAGAAACATTCTCCCATTGAGCAGACACGGCATAAATGATCAGTAGAAACTGGTAATAGACCAGATTCTTAGGATCCATGTTAACAAGAAGCTTAGCAATTCGTTCCCCCAAGTACACATCCCTCTTGAAACGACATAAACCAAGCAAACTTGCCCATAACAATGACTCACATGACATATGGCCATCAAATTTTGCCATGCTCCGAAGAAAGTCTTCCGCCTCACTAACAAGCCCCACATTCGCAAGAAGGTTTGCCATGCACCAAAAATGAGCATAATTGGGCTTCAAACGAAACACTTCAGTCATCTGTTTGAAGTAAGACCTGCCCTCAGCCAACAGCTCCGCCCGAGCACAGGCACAGAGAATGCCGATGAAGGTTACTTCATCAGGGAGCAACCTCAAACTCTCTTCAGTCTCAACTCCATCATTCCCAACCATTACATCAAACAGCCTCAGTCCATCTTCAGCACTCCCCCGAATGCAGTTCCCCAAGATCATCGCATTCCATGAAATCAAATTTCTTTCTGTCATCCTCTCAAACACTCTCCGCGCAGCCTCCACCTTCCTGCACTTACAGTACATATCAATCAAGGCCGTATCTAGAATCAAACTTGACCTCACGAACATCCTAACAATGCTCCCATGAACCGATCTCCCTTCTTTGAGTCTACCCGACCGACCACACGCGGTAGCCAGACAGACCATAGTCCTAGCATTACCCCTCATTCCCAACCTACCCATTCTGCGAAACAACTTCATCGCATAACCAGGGTTCCTACCCTTCAAATACCCACTAATCATGATGTTCCAAGTAATCAAATTCCTCTCTGGCATTTCATCAAACAGTCGGTGTGCAGCATTCAACTCCCCAACCAAGATATGTCCATCAATGATCGAGTTCCACGAAACCAAATCCCTACTCAACATGCCATCAAACAACGCCTTAGCAAGCTGAACATCCCCACAATTAGCATACATGTGAATCAAAGAGTTCTGCACAGGCAACACAGAGTCAACACCATTCTTGGTGGCCTGCGCATGGCATTCTTTCCCAGAATCAATGCAACTCGTCTTGGCACAAGAGCCAACGAGTGGAACAAAGGTGTAACTATTCGGAAAGAATCCACACATCAAACAGCGAAAGTAAAAGACAACAGATTGATGTGGAACATTACTATTACAATAGGCGTTGATCACGGTGTTGACGCAGAAGGTGTCCGAGGAGTTAATGTGGCGAAAGATCAAAAGGGTGTAAGCAACATCGCATAAGTGGGAGGCGCGGCTCAAAACGGTGCGCCCCAAGAAGGGGTTGCGGAAGAGGCTGGAAGTGACGAGGAGGGCTTGGATTTGAAGGAGGTGGCGAGCGCTTTGGCACGAGTTTCGAAGAAGCGTTTCGAATTGTGAAAAGAGAGAAAATCTTGGTCTTTGTGCTTCAGGGAGTGAAGAAGGTGGAGTGTGAGTGGTGGTGGTGGTGATGGGGCGCGTGAGAAAGGTGCTTCGGAATGGGAACCGTTGGCGCGTGGAGACTCTGGCCATGCATTTGGAGGTTGAGTTTCACAGTTATCTTCCGAAGCCGAGAGCTTAATCGCCATCGACGACGAACATGCCTCTCTTCTCAGCTCGCTCTGTTCAGTGGAGAGACCACAGTGCCTGCGATGCAAACATTAAACGCTGCGTTTTACCCAAGTACAAACATCCTTGTTAGGTATCATCTCATAGCATTAACCTTTCCCAGCTTTCTTGTTAAATTTAACATGTTCGGAGACTATAATTAAATGAAGTCTATTTTTTATATACTATAAGAGAAAAAAAAAATTATATTCAGAAATTATAGTTGACACTATTTTTTATGTAATTAATTAGTACAAAAGTTAATAAATTTATTATATATATATATATAAATTTATTATATATATATATATATATATAATGAACAGAAACTACTCTCTTCACTATTTTTAAATATATATATAAAAAAATTAAATTAATTTATAATTTTTGTAAAATTTAAAAATAAAAATTTTACAATGTAAAGTGATTTTAAGTTATGAAAAATGGAATTGATATTATTTTAATTATGGTGAATTGGAAAATACTATACTCAAGAGATATACTGATGAATGTTGAATTGAACATATTCTTACTAATACTAAATTGAAGATGCTAAAACCAAAGTAAAAAAGTTCTGAATAAGATTAAGATGAAAATGTTTTTACATAGACTAGTAGTACTATATTTGAGGTCATGACAAAGATATTTAGATAGATTAAAATAGTCATAATTTTTTAAATATTTGAGAGAAAAGAGGAAAGAGTGACCTAAAGAATATTGAAAAGAAGATAGACTTAATTGTAATTTTCATCTTTATATTTTATAAAATATAGGAGCAAAATTGAGTTTAAGTCAAGAAGATGCTAAGGTTAACAATATTTTTGAAACTATGAATTTTAATGGTATGGATTATGGTTGTGTAATCGCATAGTCAAAGGAATAAAACTTTGATATTGCTAATTTGTTATAAGGGAGCTTTAATGAATATCAATTAATTAATAACTTATTTATTTAATCTAATATAATATAATCAAAGTTTAATCCCACCCCATCTCTTTAATGATCTAAACGAAAATTATTTCTGCTTAAAAAATAATAATTTCTTAGCATGATTCTCGCAGAAGAATGAAAAAAAAAAAAAAAAACAAGTTATTTTTCAGAAGAGTTATTTCTTAGCATTATGTCAGAAAAATAAAAAAAAATTCTTGTTAGCGTGACGAGCCTCAGATCTGTAATAACGAAAATTCATCAGAGGGCCATTTTGTAATTTAAGAAACTTATTTGAGAGGGGTACGAGTTTACAGAGAAAGAGTGAGGTTGAAAGGAAATGGTGAGAGGAAGCAAAGAGGTTCTGCAGAAAGCAGCCAAAACCCTATCCGACATCCTCGTTTGCCCTCTCTCTAAGCAACCTTTGAGGTTTCCCTTCTCAATTTTCTTATCACTATATCAATTTTTTTTTAACTTTTTTTACTAATAATTTTTCTTTGATATTGTAGGTATTGTAAGGAATCAAATTCCTTGATCAGTGATGCTATTGGCGTTGCCTTTCCCGTCGGTTCTAATTCCCTTCTTCTCTTTCCTTTCAATTGCCCTGTTTTGTTCCTCTTTTATCATTTTCGGAATTTTAAGGTTCCGTGTCTGCTAACAATGTCTGTATTGAAATGTTTTTTACAGGGGAAAATTACCCCTCTCTCCAATAATAATGTGCATATTGTTTATTGATGAGTGATTATGTCTCTTTTTTTCCTTTTACCTGTTAGATAAAAAATGGGATACCATGCTTGGTTCCAAGAGATGGGAAGATACTTGAGGAAGAAGATGCATCAAAACCTGATAAAGATACCAATTTATCAGCTGTGAATGAAGAGAATCAAGGAAGAAGTGCCTAAGATGAGCTTGTAAGATTTTTTATGTTTCGATTTCAATTTCTCAGGTTGGTTGCTTCTTTCAATCTGATGATCAACTATCTGTGATCCTTCTGTCAGTGGAATATTGCGTGAGAGAAAGAAGTTACGCTGTTTACACTCCGGGGCAAGAATCGTGTTTTTCTTCGTTTCCTTCAATGAAAAGAATTTGAGCAAATAAATCTCTCAATTTTTCCCTTCCCTTTCATTGTTTGAATAGTTGATTTGTATTTCTCAGAGTTCTCGAACTGCATGATTCGAGGTTTATTATCATCACTCCTGCGAAATTTAGTAGTTATACACAACTTGGTACAGCAAAAGAAGTTATAAATTAGAAGTGTTGAGGATACCAATCTCTGTTGAAGTGATATAAGGATTTTTTATTTGATATGGAGATCTATAATATCAATAACTTCTCATAAAGATGAAACCTGATCCATGGTGTTTGTTTACCACTGACAATCAAGCTGAGTAATCTGTTGAGGCATTGAAATCGTGATACTTTCAATTTTTTTTCTGAAGTCTACTTCCTCTGTATCTTTTTAACTTTAAGATTTTGTTTTTATTTAACCAAGTCAATATTAATTATATTTTTTGTCAATTATACTCTTACTATTAAGATCAATTTAAATTCATGTTGATGTCTACTTACACTAAGGTAGATAGGAAGCAATTGAAGGGGATTAATATACATACATACATATATATATATATATATATATATATATATATAGTCTTGAACTTGAACGCAATGGCCTGCCTCAGTAATGTCTTGTGGCTTGACATGTCTCCATTGTAAATATAACTATAGTACATTATAATAAATTTTTGCAGTAACAAAATTAGAAACTTCTAAATCTAATGGATTATCGATGGTGCACCTCTGATGTGGCAGTCTATAAATCTTTGCTATGTTGGTTTGCTTATAACTTAGTAATTCACATTTTATGCAGGCACAAGAAGAGCAAGAAATAAAGATAAAAGTAGATAAACATACTTATAAGTACAAGTATAGGACGGGACCGATACTGTAATGACACCAATTTCATAAGCTTTTAGTTTTTACTGATATCGATAAATTTCATTATCCATTGTCATATCTATAAGAGATCACAGAAAAAAGCCAAAAGTGTAAATCACAGAACTCTAAACATTTTGCTTCTTACAACAGATCGAAGAAAGACAGTTTTTGGTGAAATATTTGTTTCTTTGCAATATGGTGTTGCCATGATAAGTAAAAGTTGCAGCGGTTCCTTCTAAACACTTCGATATTTTGTTGGGGACAGATAAGTTATAATGTTCAAGGGTTTTAATCTTCTAAATAAGAAGCTACATATTAAAAATACGTCTATGCATTTTTTTCCTTTTTCTTAACAAGACTTGTTCATCTTTGCTAAAACAGCTTAAACTTCATAAAAACTATCTACATGGTGTTGAAATCTCTTAAGCCAATTCAAAGGTAATTCCTTACCATCCCTATCTAATAATATGTACATATCTAGTTAAATTTTAATGATTAAAACGCTAGTTAGATAAAAAAAATTAAACTTTGTTTAGATTATGAGTGAACAAGAGGAAGAGATAAAAGAGGATTCAGTAGAAATAAAAAGGAATAGAGTAGAAAAGATGTACTATTTTGATTGATAGAAATAAAAAGAAAAAAAATTAGAGAATTTTCTCTTTTCTTATTTTGGTGGAGTTGAAAGAAATAAGTATATCGTATGAAAAATATTTTTATACAAATTAAAAAAATGTTTTTTACTTAAAAATACTTTTAATTGTTGTTCTAAAAAAATAGTTAAGATTTTAAGAAATACAAATACAAATCTATCTATATTTTTACAATATTAGTTTTTGAAAAAACTGTAAAAAGATACTTGAAGGTATTAATAAGCATCAAAAGTTTCTATTGCTACTTTCATTCATTCCTTTCAAAAAGGATCTATAACATAGTGTCAAAATCATTGTGTAGGTTTCCTTAGATCTGCAATGAATGTGCATGTTGATGCCAAACGTGGGCTGGGAACAGTAGAGAGTATGAGTTTTCATTGACTAAGAGGAGTATAAGATTTGGTGAAAATATTGAGCATGAGTGCCCTAGGAGCTAGGGGTCCCAAAATACCTCTGTATCTGAATTGAGCATGACAAGTTAATGATACCTTCCCTGAACGCCATCCCAAATGTATGAAAAGAGCAACAAAAAAAAGAGAGAGAAAAATAATATATAAAGAAACAGTGAAGAACAAGAAAAATTATGTTGAAAAAGCATAATCAAGCAGATAGTGCAAGACACTAGGTATTACACTGGAGTTAGGAATCCGGTAGTTTATAGTATTATTCTCCTTCAAAGAAATGAGGTATCTAGGTCAAGTGTAACACTCTTATGTTGGTGTAACCGCTTTTGTGTTTGGACGATAGAAACTGTCACATAAACCTTATCTAACCACCCTTTCAAACCAAGCAAAACATCTATGACTAAATCAGAATTATAATTGTGACAGTGTGACCATTAGTTGCAGCTCTTTTTATTCTAAAGGGTCTAATTCACATGCTTCCCCACCAGTAAATCAGATGACTCTCAAAGGCTTGGTCTCACTTGTCATCAATTTAATTGGCCTAGCTGAGGGACAAAGGAACAATGATGCCCCTTTACCTTCTTACATGATTGTCCCACAAAGTAACAAGCAGCAACCATCTGAATCTGCAGCAGCATCATCCAATTTCAATGAGGATTGTTGGTGTTGTGTGTGCCTTTCAAGGTTAAAGGCCAGAGATGAAATCCGTGTCCTTCCTTGCTCTCACAAATTCCATAAGATTTGTGTAAATAGATGGCTTAAGGGTCACCACAAAACATGTCCACTCTGCCGTTTCTCATTGGGAGCCGAGGAAAAGTCTCATCGTGCTGAAATGTTCACTGAAGAGATGTTGATATGGTTTTCTTCTTTCCATATAGCTGGTATGTAATGATCTAAATTTCACATATGAAGTTTTCCTCAAGAAGATCCTTGCTTTGCTTTCAAGTTTTGTTGATGCAAGGCTTGTGAATCTGATATAACACAAGCTTAAACAAATTGGCTTATGTTGTCTGATATATATATGAATGCAAATGACCAGTTCACAAGCGCAAATGATTGACTCTGCCACTTTCTTTATTGGGGGATGGATTCTCATCGATATACCAATATTTGATCATGAATTGCATACTAGGGAATAGTAAGTTAATATCCAAAATACCATGTCTATTCCTCCTAAGGATTAAGCTATTCATTCATTTTCTCATCAAACTTATGAACCTAGCCAAGGTGTTTTTAACAGAAAGCTTGTTAATGTGTGGTGTGGGATATATACCTCTTGAGGCCATTTCATTCAGCATGATGCTTTCTATTTTCTTTAAGAAAACATCATCTTCAGCGGATTCATCCTGAATCTCTCTCACTGAAGAAGTGAGAGATCTTCAGAGGCGAATATTCTCCAATAATTGTCTGCAACTGCATTCACTTTACGCATACACTTCAATTTCTCTGGATTCTCAAAAGTTTCATCCAACATGCCAAGATGTTCTCCCCATGGCGACACTCTTGCAACTATAAATCTGCAGGAACAAAAACCACCCAATTTAATAAATAAAATATACAATGGTATTTTAGCACATAAGAGATAAGAGTTTCACACCACTGAGACACAGCTCAAAAGGGTACAAGCTACATAATTGAAACTCAAACTAACAATGGTTTTTATTTGGTTACTTACATACTATCATCATGAAAAGTAATTCAGTAGGAGATAAAGGGCGATTTACAGATCTGCTTAAAGCTTAGCATTAACAATTTGCTATTAAAAAAAGTGTAGTATCACATTCTTTATCATTAGTTATAATTTATTAAATTTATGAAAAATTGTGGATTTCACTTTTATTTAACGAGAGTTCTATAAGATGTTGCTAACCCTCTTATTAGATGTATCTGTAAAATATAGCAGTTTTGCATAAAACGTGATTTTTAGCTCATTAGTGTGCTCAGGTTGTAAACTCACATGACACTTGCAGCTGAAAAAAATGAGATTTATTTTTAGCAAACAACATTGCAAGAATTATGCTTATGCAGAAATACAAGATCTTTGGTTTATAGTAGCAGGTCCCATAATAACATACACATAAGCACATAAATCATAAAAGGGAAATATTTATCATGCTCGAGAGAACTTACAATAAAAGTAAGAAAAAAATCTTAATAACACTTTTTAGCACATTATTTTAAACACACCCTACTGTTGTGGTTGATTAAACTTTATAGGACTAAATTTTATAAAATTCACACACTTAGTAAATCTGATTAAGTTCATTATTTATTTTAATTCTATAATACTTATTATTATTATAATATTATTGCTTAATTTTATAAGAATACGTAAAAGAAGAACCCTTGAAAAATACTCACATCATCTATTTCAATATAAAAAAAAGTATGGTTTATATATTTGTTAATTGTTAATTGATTTTAAGTTAAAATCTAATAGTCAAGAAAAAAATGTTAATATTATAAAAATTAATTTAAAAACATATTACAAAGGGGGAGAAATGTAAAGGGTTGGATGGATCATGGATCAAAACCATGCTTAGTCTCAAAATGGATTAAAAATTATTATAAACTAAACTCTCTTCTAATACGGTAATGAGAACATCATTTTCCAAACATCAGGGCCCAATAGTTGAATACAATAGGTTAACCAGCCCAATGTTAATAAGTGAGGCCAATTTTAGTTTTCAACTCCTTTTTATTTATACACATCTTTATTCTGTAGTTTTTTTTTTTTCTTTTTTCGTAACTTATGTTAAATTCTGAAAACTAGATTTCGGAATCTACATCTTTAATAAGTACATGTTTCAAAAATTAATTTTAAAATATATTTTTAAAAAAAAACTAATTTCTGAACTTTTTTTCCACCTTCAAAAGCATGACAAATAGAAGAAAATGATTCCTCTAGTGAGGTTTAAGGGGAGAGCTTGACAATTGCTACTACACTTGATCGAATCTCATATTCTCTTTAAAAACTGGATTTTATATTTTTCCAAAAAAAAATCATAAAAAATTTAAAAAGGTTCAAAGAAAAAAAGACTATAAATTAAATTACTAAATTTTTATTAAATAAATAATTTATAAAATATTATATTTAAGAAAATCATAAAAAAATATAAAAGGTTCAAAGAAAAAAAAAAGACTATAAGTTAAATTAATAATTTGTAAAAGATTATACTTTTCCAATAAAAATCATAAAAAATTAAAAAGGGTTCAAAGAAGAAAAAAGACTATAAGTTAAATTAATAATGTGTAAAAGATTATACTTTTCCAAGAAAAATCATAAAAAAATATAAGGGTTCAAAGAAAAAAAAAGAATTTATATAAAATAAATTCCAAGCATCAGCAAAAAATTAAATATTTAAAAAAGTTCCGTTGCCGGGAATCGAACCCGGGTCTCCTGGGTGAAAGCCAGATATCCTAACCGCTGGACGACAACGGAATTTTGTTTATATTTCGAACTTTTAATAATTTAATAAGTTTTAATGACTCATGGCTCTATTAAGTTGCAAGTATTTAGTTATATTAAAACTATCATTCCATCTATTCTTTAATTTTGATTATAGATTTTTCTTTTTTCAAATTACTACCACTTAAAACTTACAATGTGTAACGTGACTTGCAAAAGCTAATGTCACTTTTTTTTTCCTCACTTTGTAAATGGTGTTAACTACGATAAGTAATTTAAAAACAAACCACGCATGTAGAGATCATATTGAAATACATAAAAATTATAACATCTATAAAAGAATGGAGGAAAAGACCATGCAAATATCGCAAAAGTAACAAAAGGAAAATGAAAAAAAAAGGTTAGATAGGTTGAAAAAAAGTTGGCTACTAGGAGAATCATATATATCATGTATTAGAATAATACACGATTCATTGCTGCCAACGTTCAAACAATGTAGAAAGTTTAATTATGAGGCTTGCTTTAATTACCAAACTTGTACTTTAACTCCATGGAATTTATGATTTATCTATAAACTATACCCTAAAATTTAGTTACACTTTAATAATCATATCAATTATATCGGATTATTAAAGTCATATAAAACTTTTTATACGAATTAGAAAAATAAAAAAATATAATTTTTAATATAATTGTAATATTAAAAAGATTGAGATTTAATTATAATATATAAATAAGAAATAAATTTTGATTAAGTTTAAATGTGAGTTAGATTTATAAATTTTTTTATATCATATCATAATATCATAATTAGATAACTTAATTAATAAGGTGAATCAAGTGCATTAATAAGGTGAGTTAAATTTATAATATTTTTTATATTATTAAATTTAGATTAACTTATTTATTAATATATTAAATTATTTATTAATGAAATTGAAAAATCTTTTAAAATATATAATTACTTTCTATATTGGTAAATTAAGTTTAAATATTTTTATTATTTTTTAATATTTTAATTATAAAAAAGATATTTACCAAAAAAATATTATTATATTTAACTTCAAATTATCTTATTGAATATCTTGATTTTTATATGGATTACTAATAGTAAATATTAAATCAAGGTATTTTAAGAAAAAAATCTTAGTTTAAAAATTAAAAACATCCATTTTGTTCTAATAAAACTAAAACAACTAAATACATGAGAAGGAAGAAGCATATTTGATGAAAACAAAAATAGTAAAAAAATCAAATGAAAAAACTACAATAAGAATATTTGAGAAAGAGAAGTGTTCAATAAAAAATAAATAAGAAAATCATAAATTGTGAAATAAAAATGAGTTAAGTAAAAAGTTTTGGATTGTTGTAGGAAATTACATATCGTAGAAGAATATTTAGTAGAGTTGAATTCAGAAAAAAAAAAAAAGAATATTAGTAGAGTTGGCGTGGCTGAATTTAAGACGAAGAAGGAAGAAAAACCACTTCTCTGTTTCCAGTCCAGTCAATGCTCCAGAAGGAACCTATTCACTCTAGCTTCATCATGTCGATTCTTTTCATTATATTTTCTCATTCTTTATTTTTTACATTTAAAAAAGTTTTCTTCAAAATAAATTAGATTATTATTAGTTTTTGTGTAAATTTAATCTTATTAAAAAAAATTATAAAGTACCATATTAATAATTACGTTTAATGTGATGTCCACAATATTTCATATTATACCAATATAATTGATCCATATAAAAAATATATATTAAATGATATAAATGTATATTATTCGTAGTAGATATAAATATGATTTATTCTAATAATAAAATAAGATTTATATTATTATATTATTTTTAAATGATACGAAATTTTTAATATATATCAACATCATTTTAATAAATTTAATCATATTGATAAATATGAAAGGTAGTGTGGATTGAGGTGGTGTGTAGTTTGTGAAAGCATGAAAATGACGCGCTGTTTCGCAATAAGTAAGTAGATGCAGAAGAAATTTTCTTTCTAACTCAACTGAATGGTGTATGGATCCCTGGTCTTGTTCCTTATGTGTTGGATAATCTACTCGGTGAGTATCTGATAACCATTCAGTAGAGAGAGAAATAATTATCTAGTTAACTATTTAGATTTCTGTACACTTTTACTCAATTATATCTTATAATTATTTTTTTACTTCTAATATCAATTTTTATTAATATATATATCATTGCCGATTTAAAAAAAAATAATACAATATTAATATTACATAAAATAATAATACTAATTTATTAAAAAAATTAAATTAAATTGACATTAAAATTAACAATGAAATCAAATTGAAAAAAAAATTGTTGGATACAAAAATTTATAACCTGAAATTTATCTATAAAAATGGGATAAATAACAGTGTGTGTGTGTTTTTTTTTTTTCTAAGAAAAAACAGAAAGCATTGAGTGATAAGTTATGGGAAGGGTATATGGTATATGTAGAGGTGGATATTGATGGGTTGGAAGATGAACAATATATTCCCGATTTGTGGTACCACATTAGCTTTTGAAAAAGCTTTTATGTTGTCTGAAAGAGACATCGAGAATTGACCCCAACACGACCCTGCTCTACCTACTTCAATAAATTTCCTAATCTCACCACATTCCCACGATATCTTACATTGATTTTAATACATAATTATAATATATAAATAATATTATAATCATATGAGTATTCATAATTTTATGTTGAATAGTTTAAATAAAGAGAGATAAAAAACTATTATAAATACAAAGATTTAGTTTAAATATTTATAAAAAAGAAAAGAAATATAATTAAAATAGTTTCTTAAGTGTATTGGGGAGAGAATAATATTTATTGAATATTTATAGATATAGATTTGAAGTGTATTAAACCACGTTAAATTTATTATTATTGTTTAGTGTTTATTTCTACTAAAAGTTATGAAGAATGAAATTTATTTTTAAAATAATTTCTATTTATATGATATCGAAACATAATTAATAAAATTGTTAAATGTAAATTGAATAAGTTATTAATATGCTAAAATTGATTAACAAGTTTATTTTCTACGGTTTTTGCAAACTCATATTCATAATAGACACTGACCCAGTCACACATGATGATGAGTCCGTTCAATGCATGACCTAAATTAGTGATGGTAAAAGGAAAAGTATTTAATGGATAACAAAACATATGGGGAATGAATTTTTTTAGAGAAAACAAATATTAAACTGATGAGAAGATCCAAACATGATACAAAACGTTCATATTTTGTTTAGACATGGTGTTCTGTTTCAAAAAATATATGAGATTTTATAGTATTGAGATGTGAAAAGGGGCGGAGCCAGGAATTTTAGGTGAGGGGGCTGGAGCGGGTTGAATTGTCAGACCGGATCGGGTCGGGTCGAACCGGGTCAAAGTAATTAAAAAAAATTAATATATATTTATTAAAATTAATTATCACGTAAAAATAAATATAATAAATAAAATTATTAATAAATTATAAATAATTTACATATATTTAAAATCAACATAAATAATTATATATAAAATCAAATATATATATATATATGGTACATTTAATTTTTTAATTGTACTCGACGATGTTTCATGTTATAAAATCATCAATTATTATATCTGTATTGAACTTTGCAGCAATCTCCTTTTTAATGTAAGCAATCATGCAATATTATGAGGGGAACGGAACAGGGAGGCCAGGAGGTATATTTTTCATAATTTAATTATAATTTTATATAATAATAAAAAAATCCAAAATGTTGAGGGGTCGTGGCCCCCTCTAGTCCCTCCTGGCTCCGCCCCTACTGTCAATACCTGGAAGGGTTCATATTTTGTTTCTTATTTTCAGTAGCTGCTGCACTTTATTATCGATTTTGTTATTCATAGGCTTCTTTTTTTTTTAATCGGCAATAACATATATATTAATAAAAATTGGTACTAAAAATACAAAAAATAATTATAAAATATAATTGAGTGAAAATGTGCAAAAAGTTAAATAGTTAACTAGATAATTATCTCTCTCTACTGAATGGTTATTAAATATTCATCAAGTAGATTATCCAACACATAAGGAACAAGACCAGAGATCTATACATCATTTTGCAAAAGATTCAACAACTATCGAAACCTTAGACTTGACCCACAATCTAAGAGTTCAATTGAATTAAAAAATAAATTTATTTTGCATCTACTTTCTTATTACGAAACAACAAAACAATGCAACAAGAAAAAAAAAAAAAACATTATCCAATCTTCCTCTTTTTCTTCAAGGAGGCAACAGTTTTCGCCTATAATATAGCCACAACATTTATGAAAATATCCGTAAATAGATTCTCACTTTTTAGTCAAAATATTTGTCGTTTTAAGTGAGAAAAAAAAAAGTTTTCAGTATGAATTTTGTATGAGAAAAGTCTGTTTTAAATGGATTATATATATATATATATATATATATATATATATTGAGTAAAATTTATTTATATAATGATATATGGTGAATACGTGGAAAATGACTTAGTTTGTTAATAATTAATATTTTCAGAAGAAAAATATATTGAATATAATTAGAGATAAATATTAAAATTGAATAATTATAAAAGGTTTGAGTTATAGGGTTATGGGTAAATATTTAAGAATTATATATTTGTATAATGTGAATTTCAATATAATTATACAAAAATTGTGTTGATTATAATAATGTGTCATAATTAATGTATGTATACAAATTTATTATATTTGATATAGTGTAAATATGAAATTATTAAGATATTAAGTTGATATTTAAATTTTAATAATAATTTTAATTACATAGTGAAACTTGATGGAGATTTATATCATAATTTTTGAAAAATTATTATATATTAATTAAACTATCTTAATGTGTAATGTCAGACAAAATGAATCATTTAAAAAAAATTATTTATAATAAATATAAACCGTTGTTAGTCATTGATATTTAAATTTTATATTAATTTTTTAGAAATAATTTATCTTATATTTACTTTATAATGTCTCAGGTAGAAAAATATTTGATAATTTCTATTATATGTATCAAATTTTTAATTAAAAACTATGAGTTTATATATATATATATATATATATATATATATATATATATAAAGCATGTATTAGAGTTAAGTAGAATTATTACGTTATAGATTTTTTTTTTCATTAAAAGTATAATTATATATATAGTAATTATGTTTTTATTGTAATTATTTTATATATTTGAAGAAAATAGAGATGTAATTAATGTATTAGTATAGATTTTATATTTTAATTATATATTCGATATTTAAGAAATGATAATATTTATGAGACATTGCAGAAGTTATATGCTGTGTAACTATATAATAATATAAATTTATTTTATGTTGACATTGTATAGTTTTTTTTAAGTATTAACTCAATAAAAAATATATTAGGATTTTAATGGTTATGCACTTTATACCTTCATAAATCACCATATGTACGATTTTTTATATTATTATTACTAAAAATCCATAAACTTTTTCATATGCGACAGTTTAAAAGTATTTTCACTATAAATGCATAAATATGTTTTCAAAACAATTACAAAAATAATGATTATATATATATATATATATATATAAAGAATAAAAGTTATAGGTTTAATTTTTAGTTTTTATTATCAATTTGTTTATAATTTAATGATTAAGATGAATTAATATTTTAATAATTAAATTATAAACAAATGATTATAATAAAAAATAAATATATTTTATTTATGTTTAGAAAGAGCGAATTCTCCTTTATTTATATATATACACACACGACAAACATAGTTTAAACGAGAAGGTAAAAAGAATTATAATGTGACTACTATTCTGTTTAAATTTTTATAATAAATTGTAAATAAATTATTTGAACATACATTTTAATTGTATACCACAATTTTATTAATAAAAATCATTTTATCATGATTTTTGTAATAAAAAAATAATTACACCAAATTTGTGAAAATAAAAATAAAAATCTCTATTAAGAATAATTAGGTGTAGAAGTTTGAAACAAGAAAAGAAAATCACATGCTCATAATATATGAATCGTGCTCACCATCATAGGCATGAACTAGAGTCTACAATGTGTTTGGTAGTGTGAATAGGGTTTCAACTCTTCACCAATCTTACTCTCTCTATCTATGCTTCTTTTATGAAGAATAGTAATAGAAAAGGGTAGAAAACAAGAAAGTAAAATGTGAAATTAATTTTTATATTATATATATGATAGAGAAGATAAAAAGAAAATTATTTTTCTTTTATTTTATTTGTGTTAGAAAGTAGGAAAAAAAATTATGTTTAAGATGATAGCTATACTAAAATAAAGAAAAAGACATAGTATGAATAAAGACAATTTTATCTTTATATTTGAAAAGAGCTTTCTATCTTTTCTTTTTGGTGGTGTAAAGATAAGAACAATAAGACCATAAAGTTTACCTTATTTTTCCCCCTACCCATCTCCAAAGGACAAAAACTATTCTCAAGAACATTATTTTTCATCGTTACTTCATTTATTTTATATGTTATATGCATTTGCTATGTATGTATTAAAGAAATTACATATATGTTTTTGATGATTTCTATTTGTATGCAAATCTACTTTATTTTCATTTTTTTAAATTTAGTTAATATAATATTATAACTAATTAATTATTATCATGCTTATTACATATTTACCTTTCTCTTATCTTTTTGTATTTTTGAAATAATTTTTATCAATATATATAGGTCAAAATTATTATGGTGGAACAATAATTAATTATAATTTGTTTGAAGATGTAAAAAAACAGCTTTAAATTAGTATGATGGATTATGGAGATGAAACAATCATTTATGTATAAATATATTAACTGATTTTTTTAACTGTAAAAAATAATTACAATACATAATTCATTCTCAAAATTAATTAACATTGGTTTATATTTCACACAATTTGCTAATACACTTTCTTTTCCATATTCTCATATAAAGTCAAATTCTCATATTTCTTCTCCATTCATTTTATTTTTTTCTTTCCCATTAACCTTCCTTCCAATTAAAAAAAAGTGGTTAAAAGAATTATTTAAAAAATATTTTGGATGATTTAAAAATATGAGTTATAATAGTTTTTTATAATCATACTCTTATTTGTATTTAGTTTTCGATATTTACAAAAAAAAAAAAAACTTTTAGCATCAATTTTGATTAAATTAATACTACTAACCATTAAAACATACAAATATTTATTTTTAAGCTTTTTTTTCTGTCCAGTTCTTCATCTCAACGATGTCATGATATAGTCATATAGTAATATTTTTTAAAATAATTTTAGTTTTAGTTTCAAATCACTGTTTTTTTTCTTAAAAAAAAAAAAACTGAATTAATCAGAGATAATAATACTCGTTGCCACGGTGAGGGAAAAAAACAAAATGTCTTTGCGTGCAAATATCTTTCACCATATAAGACTCTTTCTGGTGTCCCCCTCTTGCTATTTGTCGGAATCTACGTACAAAAATAATTTTAAGATTTTAGATAAATTTAAAAATGTTTTTACAATTTTATTTTCTTTTTCTTTTTCAAAATGTAATACTTTACTGAATTAAAAGAATAAGTATAATATTAAATGGATTAAAACATTATCAACATGCTAAAAACAAAAAACTATAACAAATTATAAGTTTGATCGCTATTCCAATCATTGTTTTAAAAGTTATATCAATTAAATTTGTTCATTTATTGAACACATTTATTTTAATTAAACAATTTACGCACAAACAAGTTATAGATTGTTTAAAATGGCTTATCGAATATATTTTGATAAAAAAAGTTGTTAAATATAATGAAAGGAAGAAAAATGGTTTTTTAATACCGAAAGTGCTATCTTATACCTAAAAAAGAGATTTGAAAGAAAGAGATAGAGATATCTATGGTATGGTTTAATAATAAGAAAAAATATAAAATGTTTGAAAATCGAAGTGTTTAAAAGTTATTAAGTGAAAGAAAATAATGGATAATTAAATGCACGAGTGATGAAACTTTCCAACGAGAAGAAAAAGAATTACAAATAAAATAAGTTGACAGAAAGAATAGAAAGATAAAAAGAAAAATATTAGTGATTTATTTAGAAACAGAAAAATGTTATATGGACATTGATTATTCTTTTATATCTACATGATACTCGTAAATTACCAAATACATTATATTTGCATTCATCAATTTATAAATATCTTACAAGTGTATGAAAATAAGTATCTGTTAATAAGTGTTATTAGAAGTATTTATATGCAACTATGCAAAACTTATAAATTTATAAACATAAAATATGATGATTTTACAAAAAAATATGAAAATAAATAACATTATTTATTTTCGTAGTTAAATACGAAGGAAAAAAAAGAAATATATATATATAATCATGTTCATATTATATAAGTAATTCTTTATTAATATTTTTTTATTATAATAATAATCAATTAAAAAAATATTAAAATAATAAATAATTTTGTTTATAATCTAAATAACATTTTTTTCATTCTCTTTCATAAAATGAAACATGATATAATGTTTAAAGAGAAAAGAGAGGAATATATATGATTACTCATAACTAAAATACAGATATTAAAGTAATGTTAGATATGGTGCTAGGGCAAGAATGGATAGTTCAACAAAGAAACAGGGAGCTTAGTTTCCGGATGAAGAAAGTGAAGTGATAAAGAGGAAAAACGCAAGAGAAAGACGTCAAAAGTGAAAACCAGTTAGGAAGGAAATGCCATAAAAAGAGCAATCAGAATAAGTTGGTGTTTGAGGACCAAGAAGAGAACGCATGGCAATGACCAAAAGCACATTCTTCTTTCTTCTCACTATACTATTACTATTACTATCACTATCTAAGGTCTGAAAAGGGAGGCATAGGAATTTAAACGTGGAAATGTGGCTACCACAAATCCAGAAATGTACCAAAACCCATTACATCATCATAACTCAAAAGGGTAAACCGGAGATTCAGGAGCATGTGGGGGAAGTGGGTTAAACCATCAAGAACCCTCCTCAAAATGGAGCCGTAGATGCTCGATATAGGCTACCCTTCTTCTTTTTCTCACTCGCTGCAACTTCACTCAACTGCAATGCAATCACATAGGAAAACACAATCACCTTCTACTACCACTGCAACATCAAACCATGTATACACTTACTCAAACATCACCCACTTTTTCTTAACTTTATAACGACCTACGACATTAATCACACCAACTTCTTTTGTTTATAGTATCTTTCCAAAATATTTATTACTAATGTTCTGTCATTTTCTCTCTCTTCCCATTATTATTCATCCAATCGCATTCTTTCTCCTCTCTCTATCTCTCTCTTCTACTTTTATTATACCTCAGTTTTTCCTCCTGCACAGAAATGAAATATCTCTAGCCATAATCATACCTGTTTCTGCTGTCTTTTGAGCCTAGCATTCTCTTCCTTTAATTGCTCAACTTCCACCTCCAGTTCATTCGTATAGGCCTGAAGAAACACAAAACAAAAATACTGTCAAGCAATCTTTTTTAAAATAAAGAAAAAGAAAATGGTGTAAGCCGCGTAATATGTATATATATATATACCCCGGTTATATATGTGCTCCATTTTGTCAACAGTGGTAAGCATTTTTATGTTGTTTTGTTTAATCTTATCACACTTTTTTGGTTAACTCAGGTATGGTCGAGTTAAATTTGAGGAAATACTAGATTCAGTTACGACTGGTTAAACCTAAAATTGTGGCACTTAAATCCAAGCGTCGGAAAAATTAAGGAGCGAAAAAAGGAAGCTAAATTTTCCTGTTTCCTAGCTCGCGATCGTGCGGCGGACTCGCGGTTCTTGATCATGCGCTTGTTTCGTCTGTCACCGAGGTTGCAATCGGGTTCTGCGAATCTTTTGGCGCCTAAGGAGGAGGGGGGTGGGATGGTGAAGGAAGAGAGGGTGGAGGGTGGAGGGTGGTGGGGGAGTGAGGGTTTGTGTGTGAGAGGGTCGAGATGGAGGTGGGGGTGAGAGCTGAGGCTGAGAGCGGTGAGGAGAGGCGGAGCCGGGGAGGAAGGGGGGCAGTAGAGAGAGGGAGTTTGGGAGGAAAGAATGGTGTTTGGTGGGTCAATGGTGAAGGGTCGAGCAAGAAAATCTTGGAGGATTACGCCACCCAAGTTGGATTGGGTAGTGGTGGGTCGTGTCACTTGCTCATTTAAGGTAGCAAGGTTTATGTCTTTCCAAACCTCTTCCATTGTTGGAATGAGAAAGTTATGAGTTTGATGCTGATTTTTGGGAGTTTGATTATGAGGTAGCTGGTTTGGTAGGATTGGGCAATGTTGCAGAGATTGGTGGATTTGGGGTTGTTGAAAGATTAAGAAATGGTTGAGAATGAGAATGAAATGGAAATGAGAATGAGAATAGGAAGGTGTGTATAGAGTAATAGAATGGGGTGAGTGAAGTGTTAACAGTATGTTTGGTTGGTTTGGTTTTATATTTTTGCAGCTCTCTCTGTACTCTGTGTGAGTAGTCATATCCGACTCTCGACACGTGACACGCGCGCCACCCAAAACCCTAACCAATCCCAACTTCTCATTTCCCACCATTAAATTAGTTACTCTAAACTCTCTTTTTCTCACAACTTTTTCACTTCTTAATTTAATCAAATCATAAGGTACCTATTTTTATCATCATGTTGATTCAAATGTTAACTCATGGTTATTAATTTTAGGAAAGTATCTTACTTGGAATCTTAAGTGTTTTCTTTTTACATGCATACATATGATGATCCTAATGCGCAAATAGTAAGAGTTTAGATTGTGGACCTTTTGTATATATTTGTCATATCTCTATTCTATGAAGGCACGATAAAGTTTAGAACTCATCTTACAAGCTCTTAGGTCGTATTTTACAAATTTTCTTTAACCTTAGTAAACCTTCCTGAACTAGAATCGATATAATTTAGGCCAAACATATATTATTCACCTAAATCTTATTTGTTAGAAAAAATTTTATATTAATTAAAAATAAAATTTAATTATAATATATAAATGAGAGATAAACTTTACCTTCTAAATCGATTTTGAAGATGAATTAGATTTTGTAATCATCTTTTACATAATATTAGAGTTTAGTTAACAAGACTATTAGGCTTAGATTGAAATATTTGTTAATATACTAAATAAAAATGTCAATTCTGATTGTCAAGTTGTTGAATTATAAATTATGATATCTTTTACATAATTTAAGAAGTTTTGATTGTTAACAAGATTGTTAATGGACCGCTATATAAAATCCTGATTGTTAGTAAAATTATTGAATTTAAATTAAATCACTTATTAACATATTATGTTTGAGTTGAGAATATTTTTTCAATAAAAAAGAAAATGATAAAAAAATCTCACATTAACTAATAATGAAATTGAATTATAATATATATGAAGAATATAAATCTTACATTATAAATTAAATTTAAAGATAAATTAAATTTATAGTCAATTTTTAACTAGTTGAAAAAGTAAAATTAAGATGATGACTTGAATAAGTAGAATTAGAATAAGAAAACCTAAATAGTCGAATAAGTAGAAGAAATGAAGTGTAAAGTCATCTTAGACCAAATAAAAAGCAGAAATAATAAGGAGCTAATTACGTAACGAAACGTGTCGAAAAAGATTATTATCAAAAAAAGGAAGTGATGTTGTGAGAAACGGGACCACTTTAATGCTTGATCCTATGCAGAATAGCAACTATGCCTCATCTTTTGGATGCATGACTTTAGCTGTTTTCCAATTGAAGAAACTCAATGTCTACCACAAAGTTTTTCATGTCTACAATATCATTACTATTTTTTCATTTATCTTTCTCCACTACTTAACCATCTCCAATGAGGTTATGAACACCATGTTTTATTACAAAAAGGAACAAATCGCATTAAATTTTGAATCTAATATAAGCCTGAGGAATGTTTAAAAGCTCAAGCTAATCATGGGGCATGAAAGTGTATATATATAGACAAAATTCTTAATCCGAACACTCAGATATATGCATACAAAACCGATAGTAATTGTCATGAAAAGTACCATAATGTTGTTGCATTAAATAAGTGTTCGAAACAATGTCACGTGTCACGAGATTGTGTTCTAGTTAACACAAACCATGACAATTAATCATATATCTAAATTTAATATTTTAGTTTTAATTTTTGGTTGCGTATATTTTTTTTATTCAGACTAAGCTTAGGAGATTGACACACTTAGCATTAGCCATTTGTAGGATTATAGTATGTTAAATAATTTATTTAAAGATCTAATTAAATTAAAATATTGTATATGATTGTAAGTTTTATTTTTTATAAAAATAAATTAAATTTATTAGAAAAATTTTATAATAACTAAAAATGAAATCATTTATATATAATTATAATATATAAATAAAATGTAAATTTCATATTTTGAATTGGTTTTGGGATGAATTAAATGTATAATTATTTTTTATATAATATCAGATTTTGATTAATATAATAAAAATTTAAAATTTATTTTTAATATAATAAATTTAATTATTAATTTTTTAAATTACAATATATTAAACCCTTAGTAATCCTTTAATGGACTTTTAGAAAAAAAAAAAACGAATAGATTGTAATATATTTACTTTCCGGTAATTCATTTAAATTATATTAATTAGTACCTTTAATGGTCCTTTCTTTTATTATATCATGACTTCATGCATTGCACACATATAGTCAAAATTTTATAGTTTTTATTGGTAATTATTTTTTATTTTTTACACTTTCCTGATTAGTCACTTGTCATTTTATTTTGTCTAGCATTAATATGTATAGTCAAATATAGTTTTTTTTTTTTTTTATCTTCAGTCTCTATTTTGTGTCATGTTCGTAGATTTAAATGAAAAATTAATTTTAATATTGTATAATTATAATTAGTTTTTATATTTTGTTGAAAAGATTGAAATTATTTTTATTTTTTATATGACTAAGGGGTGTTATTATGTGGGTTGATAATTTTTATTAATAAATACAATTGTAGTTTTAACATATTAATGTATAGTTGATTCATGATAAAATATTTAAAGTGTTTAATTTTTCAATAAGAGAATAAGGTCGATAAAATAATAAATTAAAAATTACTATATCATAAGAATAATTATATAAAGAATTATATGTATCTTTCTAAGATTTGTTAAAACTATATTATTTATCGTAGGTCTGATGATATAAAGAAAAGCCGTACACATAGGCATAGCACGATGTTGTACGAATCTATCTGTTGTAATTAACTTTGGAAAATGAAATTAAAAAAAAAAAAAAAAAAAAAACCCACTTGTTGAGCCACGAGAAGACGCGTTTGACAATGTTTTAAGGACATGCCGATTTGACACGTGCATCAGTCCTTCAAGTACACATGTCATGTGTCCGACACAACCCATTTATCACATACTGTTTTTTTCCAACATCTTAAACCTTCATTTAAATCTCAAATATTACTATTCATTTTTAAGCATTTTTATAATATATTTCATATTATTTAAAGATATATTTACAGAGATAAATCTTATTTTATTAATAAATACATTTTTTTTAAATAAACTAAATTTAAAATTTATTTTATGATAATATCATAAAATTGTTAAATTTGTTAAATTACTTATTATAAATTTTTAATCTCAGAAATCCCAATTTAAAATATTATATTAAAAATATTATATTTAAACTTAAAATCTTAATTTGAAAGATTATATTAAAAATAAATTTAAATTAAAATATATTAATAAGTGTAAAATTTATTTTATTAAGATGATTTTATAAAAATGAGTATATTTTTCTTTTAATAAACATGTTATTTATTAAATTTTGAACAAAGTAAGTAATATGAGAAGAACACACAAGATCAAGATCTAGTTCCTCACATACTGCACTCTTTAACTGCATTAGAATGTGTGTCACCAATAATCAAACATTCACCAAAGATTAGGAATTAGTTCCACACCCACTTCAAGATCCTTAAGAACATATTTGAATAATTTTTTCCACTACTTTTTAAAATTAAGATTGATTTTATACTGTATACATCACATGTGGTCATCAAAGTCATTGGAACTGCGAGAGGACTCAGTCACCACATAATATTCTATACTGTGCTGTATCTGGTTTAAAAAGAAAGAAGATTATCAACTCAGAATAGATTATCTGATGACAGAGAAAAAAAGAGAGAAACATTATTAAACATGTATGTTTAACTTTTACACCAAACTATCTTAAAAGTATCATAGTAGACAATTTAAACCATAATATAGAGTCTTTTTAATCATTGATGATCTAAAAAATCAGTGAAACTGAAATGTAGTTTACAGAAAAATTACATAGATAGAAATATATGTTGTGAAAATGAGTATTGAAAGAAAACCTGTTGAAACAAAAGGTGAGTGTTGAAGGTAGCTTGTCAACTTAGAACTAGACAGGTGTCTACTTTTTAGTCTGTGTGAATATCTTCCACATGACACAATGTTGGGGAAGAAGAGAAGAGCATATAATAGAAATAATAAAAACCAGTTCTTTGCATTTGATTGCAGGGTCCACTAACTTTTGCTTTAACCCAGTAATAGTTCCCACCTCATTTTCCCATAAAAGTATCTCTATCCTCTTGTCACCTTCTTTCTTTGTACCTACTACCTACTACTTCTTCTTTTTTTCTTTCTTCTTCTTCTTCCACTTACCATATGAAGAGGAGACACAAGTTTCTTTAGACACCCTTCCCTATTTTTCTTCCTTACCTTACTTGGTACCTGCACAACCAAACCAAACCAAATCATGCAACATTTTTATTTCCGTTTCTACTAACGTTTGGGATCATCAAACTTATTAAGCATCATCACTTGAAAAAATTAGAGGATATGTTGCTGTTCTTGCTGTTGCTAGCTAGCTAGCTATCAGTTTTCTTAAGCTTCAATAATAATGCATACATACTAACGAAACCTTTCACATCAAGAATGGTGTGATTGATTGAGACCCATCGAGCCATGCCACCACTATTAATGCACAGGTGTTCAGAATCAATATCAAGTAAAGACAGACTCATGTTTTAGACTTATTTTCTTATGAAAAGAAGAAAAATGTTATATTTGAAAATTTTAAAACTAAGGTACTAGCTAGGTACTTAACATGCTTTTTAAATATGCAGTTTTTTTTATTAGTTTTTATCTTGTTTCTTTGTGGTACCTTAGATTAGATTAGAATCAAATCTTTTGTCACAGCCATATAATGGATATTTGTCAGGTAGCACAAATTGTCCAGTGGTATGAAAAGTGGATTTGGTTAGTAACTGTTGGATGGCTGAAATTTCATGGAAGAGAAGAGAAAAAGAAGAGAAGAGAAGAGAAGAGAAGATAAGAGAAGAGAGTATGTTGAAGGGCATGGTGTCCTACATGGTTGGAAGGGAAAGGTGCAGAGTGGTACTCCAAAAGGACCATACAATGTCTTTGAAGATCATTAAAGACCAACACTTGGCCGAAGCACCATTCAAGTGCACGTTTGCTTCAGTTCCACTTCTACCAACCTTTTTCCATGCTAACAGTTTTACGTGGCAGTGTACACCAAAATAAAATGCTATTTGCCTTTTCCTCATTTTCTATTTTTCTTTCTTTCTTTCTTTCTGTAAATACTAAATAACTACATGTTTACTAAGATATCACTAAGAAAAATAACTTCAAATAATAATATATAATTATATATAATTAGTTTTATAAAATTAAATTAGTTCAAAATTTTTATTTTAATATAATATTAATTAAAAATTTCACATCATTTAAAAATAAAATCAAATTAAAATATGACATAATTCATAAATAAATAACTGTATATGCTATACTATTTTTAAAAAAAAAGTTTATTGATCTATTTTATAGATTAATTTAAATTTAAAATTTATTTAAATGTATTGAAAATGTAATTGTTGATACGATAAAAGATACATACAAATATTCTCCATCCAATATTCTTTTATTGAAATTTATAGGAAATTTTTCTAGTTATATTAATGATTCTCTGAGTGTGATCAATGGAAAATCATCATTTTTAATAATTATAATTAATAATTAAAAGAATTGCAAGAAAAATGATGACTATTTAGAAGTGTTACTCTACTCCTTTGTGAATTATACAGATTGAAATAAATGGGCTATTGGGCTAACTTGTGGGCCAACTTTTTTTTTTAATATGTATTATCATATTATTGTATGATGTTTTATTTTTTTAAAATGTAGATTTTTGTTTTTATGTTACAAAATTTGAGTTTTTGTTTGACGTTTAATCATATATATGCCATATGTTTTCATTAATATGAATTTTTCATTTTTTTTTATATTTTATACTTTTCTTAATTATTTTTTAATTTTATAGAAAAAAATAGTTCTATTAATATATATGCCATATTTCTAAAGACCCAAATAGCATGAAAAGAGATGAATTCTAAAAAAGAAAAATACAAAAGATTCGAATTAGCATTCACTCTAACCTAATTTTAAGAAAATTAATAACTAATAAAAAGAGAAAAGAAAAGAAATGTATAAAAGAAACCAGAATAGAGCCATGAGTCATCTTTCACTTTCTTCAATGGTTAAAATTTATTCTTAAGAGTCTCCAAAAAAAAATTGAGTGAAGTGTGTGCCTTATTTATTGTTCATTAAAGAGTAAAGAAACACTTAAAATTCCTCTTGACATTTAAACTCAATTAGGGTTACAAAAATCGTTTGTCGAACATGAATCCATGCTGGGGTTATAAATTGGGGATCGTTCTTCTTACGATGTTAGGCAGATGGAATAAATTTAACATTGCTTTTTACTAAATACATTTATTTAACATAACTCAACATTATTAAAACCATCACTGCAGTTTTTGAACATTTCAAAAGGAAATTTAAAAGTTTTAAAAAGAACAATATTGTAAAAAGAATAATATCTAAAAGGAATTTTACCCAAGGAATTTGACATTTTTTTTTTCTTAAAAATCATCTACATGGATGCTATAAAACTAAATAACAGTTATTTCATTACAAAATATAGACGATTTATTATTTGTTTATTGGGAAAATGGGTGGTTTTATGATAATTAAAAAAAAATCCCCCTTTAAAAAAATAAAATTATTTTGTCATTTGGAGCGAAATCGAAAGGTTATAACCTATATAAGAAATAGATATAGAGATTTATCATTTCTCCTTTCCAATAAATTTAATTAATTAAATTTTTTATTTGGGGTTTTCTTGTGGTTTCACAAATTTTGCTTTGTTTTTTCATTTAAAAACTATAGCAAGAAATATTTTAAAATGAATTTGTTCTCAAGTATATTAATTAGTTGAACTCTTGGTTGCCATCACTTAACAATTCAATCTAAAATCCTAATCTGGTATTGTTTTGAGGTTGGTCCCGTACCAAAACCTACATTCATTCACCAACCTAACGGAAGCTACTTTCCTCTCGCCTAGTTTCAAGCGTGTCACCCTATTCATACTTTACCACACATCTATTCCAACACACCTACTCTTACATCTCATTACCATAAATACAAAACTTTCTCCTCCAAGTAAATAAATTGTTCGTACAACACATTTTTACAATACCTTTTATAGTTTTTTTTCCTTCATTTCTGTCAATTGTTATCACCCATGCCCCATTTATCATTCATTTCCTTATTATTTTTTCTTTTGTACAAAATATTCTATAAAATTGTTAAATAACTAACATTTCTCAACTGTTAATGCTTACGAAATCTACTCATCTAGACAATGCAAAATTTTTTTTAATGTATATAGATATACATATATTTATCAGTTCCTCTATCGATGAGTATGCTCCTAAGCACCTCGGCATGTTCACTACTCAATGACGGCTAAAATAATATATTCCATGTAGACCTGTTAATGCTGCCAACAATTTATATGTGTATGCATGTGTGTGAGGTGTGAGAGAGAGAATAATCATCAATGATAAATACTAGCTGTGAACATTCAAAATATTCAAGTTTCCTACACTATACCAAGAACTTCTATACTAATTTCTTAATTCATTATATTATTCTGCAGAAACTATCATGGGAAAATCAATAAATTTAACAGACTACTATATGGTGAAGCAATTGATCACTAGTATAAATATATTAAATAGTATCAGTTGCTATACTGAAGCAATCAAATATTAACACGATAGAGTTTAATAAATTCAATTTTAAACGAGTACATACTTAAGTTAATGTTAAATATCATACACCAAACGTATAATAAACTAATTATATCAAACCCGGGTATGAAAGGGAAAAATGAAAAGGCGGCATTATGGAATGATCAAATATAGGTTCAGAATCCATGCAACTTCATATCATATCTAAATAGGGAGGAGTATAATATCCATCTTATTATACAGCTGTAACCTGTATAATTAAAGTCTTAATGACCCCACAGGGACCACTTGTGGGTTCGGAATTTTCGCGTTTAACAGATGAAAAATATAAATATCAATGTCAAGGAAGAAATGACGTAACGGGAGATGTTTATAGCAAGTGAGATGAAGCAATCCACATTAAAGTAATAGTAGTGGGACAAAGGTCAGCTCCAGCGGCAGAAAGCTATATTTGCTCTTCCATCAGTGGCAACAGGTAGCTATCAAACACATCGAACACCCATGTCATGAGTGAACCGATGTAACACATGTTCCTAAAACTGGTGGTGGTGGCAAAGCTGACCCCAAAGATTTTAAAAAGCAGCTGAGGGGCAGTCGGGAACACAGACAAAAATTCCCCATATTGAAGCAAACATTTTCCCCCGTAGGAGTGACAACATTATACCCATAAAGAAAGTATTCACAAGAGTCGTGCAACTAGCTTCACAATAAAAAAAAAATTAACATAAAATAAAAAGAAAAGCCTTTTCTGTACTTTCGGTGAGAGGGGAGAGGGAGCTGTTACCGTTTTTCCGGTTTTATACTATGTATTTTCCTTTTCGTTTCGCAATCATGTTTATCCTAAATATGCCTCGAGCAATCATTTCCCACTTGGACCATTCTTAGAATCCTGCTTCCCGTGTCCCTCTCAAGAGCTCTTCAAAAAACACAAAGTGCTAATGCACATCTAAAACTCTAGTTTCTTGCTGGAATGGAGTGATTTGAGCCTTGAAGACCACCTTGACCAGTACCCTCACTAGCGGAGAGCTGCAATGGACTACTCAAATCCCCAAAGGTAGATCTATGTTGAGAAGTATCAGGTAGAACATCGAGTCCTCCACTTGTCTCCAGAGCAATATTGTGTACTTGTTCTGCCAGCATGTCATGATTCGACTCTCCAAGGGTTGTAGCATTAGAAAACTGAACAGGAGGAGGCATGATCCATCTCCTCCAATCATTGCGTCTCCTTATTTTGTCACCCTATAATAAAAAGACAATGACAATAATTTAAAACAAGAGGTTTGATATATGACAGAATAAAGCAAAAAAGAGAATTAACTTTTTCCTAAATACTCCCAACGAAATCATGTCTACATTCAAACTCAAATCTCGAGATAAATTTCAAAAAAATACCTGCACTTCAACAGCAGATGAATTTCGAACAGCCTCTAATATAATCTGGATATTGTCAGTCAAATACATAACCTGATAGACAAAAATATTCATCATTGGAGAGAATATTAAATTAATGCATAACTTGAACTGCTGCATTACCAAATTTGTATGATAATTGAAGAACTACAACACTAAAATAGTGACCATTAAAAAGTACTAAAACTGGAGTTGGAACCGCATCTAATGTAAATCTATATTGTCAGTCAAATGCATAAACCTGATGAGAAAAATATCCATCATTGGTCACAAACAACGCCACAACTCACATCCAAATAGGAGGGATTTTAAATGAAAGCATTAACTTGAACTGCAGCATTACGAAATTATGATGATATTCAACACTAAATTAGTGAACATTACACAACTACTAAAACTGGAGAATAATGAAAGGCATTATGCTCAAAACAAGCACACACAATCACTATCCATTGCCATTTCACCTGTCAGTCGTATTTAAGATTCTAGATAATTAGTGAGTTCAACTCCTGTATACACCAAAGACAAAGATGTATAGTTAAAAAAGGAGAGTACGATGTTTCAAGTGAAGCCAAAAAAAAAATAAGTCTAGACCAAATATACATTGAGCTACATAGATAACAAAACATAAAGCCTCTATGGTCCACCCTTGGTGTATAACCATAATATCACATGCGTGACAGTAATTATATTCATTAACATACAAGCCCTTGTGAATTAACAGTATTTCCATCTCATTTAGAATGAAAAATAATAAAGAGCTAAATTTGGTTCTTTTATTTTTCACCTTTTTATCTGTTTTCTTTGGATTTAAAATTCAATGTTATTTTTAATGTATTATTCACATTTACATCTAGCCCAAATTTGACTATCAAACTCAGGCTTTCATTTGTATTATCCTTTTTATGTGAGAATCAACACATGATACCCACTACGACACATCTGCCATTTTTTCAGCATAACAATGACTAAAAAAATACGTTTTCTTTTAATAAAGGTCGATGTGCAAAAGCATCACTATGAAAACTAGACATCTCAAAGAGTCACCTATTACTTGCAGCACATTCAATATTATATAATAAAAATATTAAATAAAGAAATCATGAAAGGACTAAGACAAAGTCTATGACAAAATTAAGCAAATCTAAATTGACACAGAACCTGTTTATTTCTAGAGAAATCATACCTAATAAAACTAGGAATATCTTTCCACTAAACAAAACGAACTATCTCTATGTTCTAGACAGATTAGCTAACTTATCAGCACATGAACTTCCTTCCCTAAAAATATGAGAACACCTAAAGGTTTTAATAAAAGAATTGAGCAAAATCAAGTTTTTATTTATTTAACCAGAACCTAGCTTAACCTTTTAACAAAGTGCTGTGTATATGCTATAAATTCTTTGTTTTCCAAGTTTAATTTTGAAATAGACAACATAATTTATCAAAACTTGAGTCCATATCCCTTATTAAACAGAACAGCATTACTTCATATTGGAGAAAACTAGAGTTGGAAAGTTCTTTGAAGAAAAATCAAAGACGAAAACTTGAATCCCGAAACCTAGAAGGACTAACTACAAGAAAATTCAAACTAGTGCGGTGTAGGATGCTAAAATCTTAGCACTTTCAATGTACCTTAACAAATTTTCTACTGAAATAGTGCAAACTGTGCAACCATATACATGCTACCAACATTTGTCACCCAATGAATGTATGGAAAGAGCAACATAATTTGATAAAAAAGAACACTTCATTTGTCTTTTACAAGATTGTCCGATCTAAAAGACAGATGATCATTAGATACAATTTAATCCATCTACACTACATACAGTAGGTTAATTATTTATGTATTTTTTTTAAGCACATATTTTGAGTCAGTCATGAAAACAACAAAGCAATCCATTTCTTTATCTCATAAAAGCAATCATATATCCCAAACAACTCACTTTGTTGAAGCCTGCAATTAATTTTATGGGAACCCAGCCCTGGTCATCCATGTTCTGCCGCAAGAATGTATCTCTTATTAAATTCTCATTACTGCAATAGACAAGTTGTGGTACGACTACAGTCAACTTTCCAAACCAATTAAAGACAACAAAATAACAAAAACACTGAAACACCAAAGTAAAAGCAGTACCTAAAATAGTAGTCAATCTGAGTGACTATCTTATTTTGCAACTGAGGATCTGGACCTGTAAAGAACAGGGGATGATGTGGCATGGGAGGCACAAAAGGAACAGCTCTCAGTGAATCTGCGGGTGGAGGTGGAGCTGCAACAAACACCATCGGAGATGCTAGTTCTGGAAATGCATACAGTCATCAGAGATTGTTCATGTATTGAAAGAAATCATCAAGACATACACCATACCATGGAATCCAATGTGGCCACCAAAAGGCCGCATTGGTGATGGATGAAAAAACTGAGAAGAGTTAGGAGGCGGAGGTGGCCGCATATATCTTGGAACAACTCTTGGAGGAACATGGGGATCTCTACTGCCGAAGCTTCTGTTATTATTCCAGTCATCACGTCTGTTCCCATAGTTATGATGGTGAGAACCATCTCCGCTCTGGTGTGGACCACCATTGCGATTTCTAAACGAGTTACGCTGCTGCGGATGATCGTTAGACACAAATCCACTTCTCTGCGGGTGGTCCTTTGGAGAGGAGTTACGGGACCCAGTTGCAGCGACCGAAGCCTGGGGCACAGACTGTTGTGGGTGACCACCATTAGAAGATGCATTTGAACCGTGATTTTTTATTGATTTCTGCCGAGTTGACACCACACTGTTGGTACTGTTAGTGCTTGTATTGTCACTGACTTCCCTCGGTGAAGAGGAGGAAGAAGACGCATTTCCCAAAACCTGCAATCAGCACTTAAAACAATAGCAATGTCCATGCACATACACGCAAACCATATACGACAGCAAATTTCACAATCTATCCAGTTTTTCATACACAAAATAATCCGGTACCGGTTTCCAAATACTTTCAGTACATACATGCAATTTCCAAATTGTGCCAGAAACAAAAACAATAACACTACTACTCTGTATGTTAGTGTAATCATGCCACTTGACATCATTCAGAACACACGAAAAATCAAGTCAGCAACGCAACAAAGATAACTAGCTCCAACTGTTTGGAGCACTAAAAATTGCAGGAATCATTAATAATTACAATAATTTTTATAATAACTGAAACAATAGAGTGAATGGCGAAGAACCAAACCTGCAATTGCGGTATAGAAGATCCATCCAACAATCCCTTCGCCGATTCCGATTTCATTGCAGCTCTTGTCGACACCGACAACGCCGGCCACGAGAGCGCGTCCATCACCGGCCGAGGCTCGGAAGCCGCCGCGCCATTAGGAGAAGGCTTGTTCCAAACAGGCCTCTTCGAAGCGCCGCCATTGTCGGAGCTCTCCGCAGCGGAGCTAAAACCGTCCGCAGCCGAGGCAGCGGAGGGGAAAGCCTCCGTCAACTGAGACGGCGCGGGAGATGACGGAGGCGCCGCAACGGGCTCCGATTCGCCGCGAACAACTTGGTTCCACGGCGAAGAAGCAGAGAGCGGCGTGGCGCGACGCGATTGGAGGTTAACGGAGGAATGACGAGGGGAATGGTTTCCAGTCATGGCCATAAAAAACGTTTAGGGTTAATGACTCAGTCGACGAGATGATCGACGTGACGAAGACGATTCGATTCGCAGAGTGTGTTGGTTGCGATTTGAACGAAGGTCCTGAGTGAAATGTAGTAGATTAGGGTTCCAAAAATTGTGCGATCTGATCGCGCGGAAGAAGAACCTTGGTTCGTTGTCTGCGTGGGAGAAAAGAATGCGTTTCAGACGAAGGATTATTATGCAACGCTTGGGATGCCAGGTTTTCTTCTTCTACTACGCGCGAGATTACTGAAATACCCCCGCGTTATTTCCATTCTCTTTCCGTTACGACTTTCGCTATTCGCGTCACAGCTCAATTTCTGTGACTGCCGTTAAATTTCCACTCTCTGTATTAGAGTTGCGCGCTCCAATTAAAATCGAGTGTCACATTAAATAATTAATTAATTATTCAATTAATTATCGCAACTAAGATGGTTACTTTTTTTAAGTGTGGTTGGGTTTTCGTTGAGCCAGAAAAAGGTGCTTGCATTTTCCACGTAGCTTTAGTCCAAAGAAAAAGTAAACCAAATAACTTGGCACTGCGGTTATAGCTTTCGAGTAAAGTGAAAAAAATCAAATATTTGTTTTGAGATGAATGAGTTTTTCTTAAGGAGATTATTGTAAATTGATAAGTTTTTTCAATGTGAATTTTTTTGCTTATTTTTATTTTGCTATGACTTTTGAAGTATTTAATTATAGAATGTGGTCCCTCTGAAATAATCGAGCAAACACCAAAAATATGTTAACATCGTCATGGATGGATAGACTGAACGATGGGCACACAAACCTAACTGAAACCGCCTTGCGAATGTGTCACTAAAATCTTCACGTGTCGATGGTTTTTAAGAACTTCCTTCAAATGAATTACAGCTCATCTTTTTAAATGCTCAAGATCATAACCCTAAATTCAGTACATTCTTTAAGAATAATGTATAAAGTATGATCTGAAAAATATGTAAATTTTGAAAAAAATTTATACATTTTTTATTTTCATTATTAAATGTGAAAATTTGTAAAAATAAATAAAGAATCAATTATGTCTTCTACCGTATAAAAGACATTAATTATGTTTAAAATTATTCTATTAATATTTTATTTTATTTTTTATTATAATAATAAATTATTACAAATATTCAAATAATAAATAAATTTATCTTATTTTTTATTTTATTTTTTAATTTAAATAATTTTTTTTTTATTTTTTTTTTCATCCTCTTGTCTAAATAAAACATTAACTTTATGCTATTGAGTGAATGTGGAAATGGTACAAAATTATTTTACCATAAATAACTCATGTTTATGTTTGGGTAACATATTGGAAATTGTAAGTTTTCAAACATTAGTGGTAATGGTTGGATTTCTTCTTTATTAGGTCCAATTATTTAAGAAGAGAGAACTTAAAAATAATTAATTTCTTTTAATTCTTTTTATTTTTTACATTTCATAATTTTTACTTTTTTTACTTTTTCAAATTTCCTCTAATCTTCTTTTAATATTTTTCTAAATCTTTCCATATTTATTTTTTATTTTTCTATTAGATTTCTTTTACTCTTTCTTTGGATGCAATTGAAGATTCAAAGCTAACGAGAAAAATTAGGAAAGTTTTGGAATTTTCAAAACTTGTAAATTTTGTTGTGAATCTTAATTAGAAATTTAGATTTTTTTTATTAGGTTTTTAGCTAGATGATTTTATAATTATATGATTATGATATTTTAAAATCTAATAAAATCTTTGAAATGATGTTAAATTTGAAGATTAAAATTTGAATTAGTGGTTGGAAAAATTGATTAAATATTTTTATAAATTAAGTGTTTAATAAAATTATATTTTTATATATGAAATAATGATTTGTATGAAATTAATATTTTTTTAAAAATTATTTGACGAAGAAACGAGATATTATAGGAATTTTTATGAATATTGTGTTGATTGAAAATTTGGTAATGAAATATGATTTTCTAAAATATTTTTATTTAAACGATAAAATTTTACTTGAACAAAATTTTTTTAATAATACTTGAAAGTTTTTTCTCATTCAAACAATAATTTCTTATTTAAGTGAAAAATATTATACTAGTTCTTGAGATTATTTTTACTTATTTTTTACTTATGTGAATATATTATGCTTGGAAAATTTGTTTATGTTTTAAATTAAAATTAAGGAATATAAATATATGAAATATAATGAAATGTTTTGTGAGAACTATTATATAATTGAGGTGTTCTTATGAAAATAAGAATGTGGTAAATTATTGAGGTTACATACGTGTAATATAATAAAAGATAATGTGAACTTCATTGAGTAATGAATCATGAATTTTATATAATTGTAAAAATTATGAAATATAATATAAAACTGAGTTTTACCATATTATTGAAATTCATACATCATAACTTGTGATGAATTATGAAATAAAATTGATGATGAAAACTATAATTATGAGGTCAAGAAAAATTGTTTAAATTATGTGGTAGTGATATCAATAAGTTTGTGATAATAGTGAGTGACATTGTGTTTGAGATACTGTCTGAGTAGTTGTATGTCTGATGGGTATACACATGGATATTATAGGGTAAAAAATCGATGAAGATTTTAATTACACTTATCATTATCATTAAGGTAAGTTGATTTATTGTACTTTAATATATATGGAGATTATTTTGAAGTTACCTGTACGAGAATAAAATAGTGATTTTAAAGTTAAAAAACTGAAAAAAAAATTGTAATTATAATTCAAATTACAACAAGTAAGTATAAAAATATGATAACTCTTATGATTAAGAATTTCACGTTTTTTTTTAAAGAGATGATTTATTATATAAGTATATGTGATTAAATATATTTATAATTATCAAAATATTTCAATATAATAAAATAAATTATTGTAATAATTAAAATATGAATTAAATATTATTATTATTAATTTCATTTAAATAAATTTATTTGATACTAATAAGAGAATAAATAATAATAAAAATAAAGTTAAATAATAACTTATAACTTTATAAGAACAAATTTTATATGATATAAATTTTACAAAAAAAAATTTGTTGTACTATGATTTGAATTTTTTTTTCTGTAATAGATATAGGATAATGCAAATTAATTATGTATTTATACCTTCCACATTTTATCTAATTTTTAATGAGTTATTAAAAACACTTAAATAAATTATTATTTCATTATAAATATCAAATAAATATTTTTAAATTCATTACAGGAATCACTTTTACAAAATAGTTACTTTCTATTTGAGATTAATCCTATTTAGAATCTGGTTCAATATATTTTTCTTAATCACTTTTTCATAAACATAATTTAAATCTAAATCTAAATCTGTGACCTTAGAACGAGCTAGGTATAACTTTAATTAATTGTATGTTAATAGAATTAGAGTTAAAACAGGAATAATAGAAGAGTTAGAATTTAACAATTTTATTCGCATTTATTCTTAGAGAATATTTTATTATTTAAAAGTGGTAGTAAAAACATTAAATTTAGATAAATATATTTTAATTATAAAAAAGATTGTCCCTTTCAAATACTCAAAATCACTAATAGATAAACATGACATCAATCGTTAATGAGAATAGATAATATGGTTATGCAAAAAAAATGTTCTACATAAAATTATTTCAGATACTTTTATTATTAATCGAGATTCAACATTTTTAGTTAAAAATGAAAGCACAGGCATAACAGTGCTATGTGTCCAATTTTTTTATAATAAAAAAAATTGATATTTGAAATGTAAGGAGAGAGAAAAAAGTTTTAATATTTTTTATTTGAAAGATAAGGAAGGAAATTTCAGGAAAAAAAAAAACGAAATTATATTAAAATTATATGATTTTTTAAAAATATTAAAAAAATAAAAAATATATACCAAACTTGTGACCATATTCCATCACTATTCGCACGTATCATAGCTATTATTATAACCATTTTACTATTTAGTTACAGGACTCAACTTTTTTTTGACCTTATAAAAATTTTGACCTATTCCCTTTTATTCTAAAATCGATGTTTTGAAATATAAAAATGAAATTAGAAATACTCGTTACAGAATGAAAGGGATGAACCAAGATTTATAAGAAAAAAAATGCCCCAATTAAATCAGAAGAGTGACCTCGGTGGGATTTATGTGCCATTTTTTTCTCAACTTTTGTTTTTGTCCAGTTGGTCCAAGAAGCCCAATGGGCTGGCCCGACAACCGAACTACACCTTCTATTGCTGTATCAATTTTGTCTTATTATATATATAAATGAATCGATTTTGTGCCTTAATTTCGAATGCATTTTATTCCTTAATTTTTAAAGTCAATGTAATTTTATATTTTTTCATCTAAATCTATTCTTTAGATGAGTTTTTTTTTTTTTTTTATATAATAATTTTTACGACATAAAAATATAAAAAAATAACTTTTTCATAAATTAAAAATAAAAATGTAAAGAAAAGAATTTTGTTAAAAGAAAAGAAAGGTTTTTTGAAGCCCCAATTCCCTCTGAAATTTGGAAGTTAACTCCTTTGCTTGGGGCATGGAAGAGAAAGAGCGTGATGACACTCGCACCATGACCACCGTCTCGCGGCACTGTTTCGGCGATGATTCTGAAACTCCAAGCTTCTCCATCTCCATCATCGAGGTTCTTCACTTCCCAACATCTATACACAGACCCTGAATTTCCCAATGAACTAACAATTACTCTTCTTCTGTTCTTTCCGTCGCTTCACCGCAGAACATGAAGGAAGAATATGGCCTTTTCGTCTGGCCCTGCAGCGTAGTTCTCGCCGAGTACGTGTGGCAGCAGAAGCATCGGTTTTCAGGAGCCACCGTTGTTGAGGTACGTCTTATTATTTCAAATTCGTGTCTTATGTGTCCTTTATTCTCCGTTTTTTTCTTATTATATTCATGCAGCTAGGTGCTGGAACATCATTGCCTGGCTTGGTTGCAGCAAAACTCGGTGCTCGTGTCACTCTTACCGATAACTCCACCAGATTAGAGGTGTTACATTATTGTCCTAATATGATTATTATAAGCTTTTGATTAAATTAATGGTCGGATCCTGAAGGTTAATAGATATATTATCAGCTGACTGCATCTTGTTTTGGACTTGCAGGTGCTTGACAACATGAGAAGAGTTTGTGACTTGAACAAACTTGAGTGCAATGTAAGCTATCATTATAGTGGTTGTTTCAACATATTCCAGATAACGAAGCCTGTGGTGAAAATGTGCATGGTTGAATGTGATATGTTTCAGTAGAATACTATTGCAGTCTGTGTGTGACATGGATTTTCCAGAAGGTGGTTAACGAGTGGAAGCTTAATGCTTGTTTGTGTGTTCGTGATGTTGAAATTTTATCATATTGTTAATTGTTTTTGTTTTCTGAATGTTTTGGCTTCTATTTGTAGGTGTTGGGATTGACATGGGGTGTTTGGGATTCACCCATATTCAGTTTACAGCCCACAATTATTCTAGGGGCAGATGTGTTGTATGATTCAAATGGTGAGAAAAAATGGGCTGCATTACCTATCGCCTTATGGGTCGCCTTCCTCTGTGAATTAGACTAAAGTTTTCTTTTTATATATTATTTAGCCTTTGATGACCTCTTTGCCACTGTGACATTCCTGCTCCAAAATTCTCCCGGGTCAATTTTTATAACGTCATACCATAATCGAAGGTACTTTTCATTTTATATGATCCTCTGAACTTGTGAGGAAATTCCATTTTAGCTCTACAATCAGCATGTGATATTTCCCCCCCTATTTTTCAATTTAGCTATGTAATTGTTTGCAGTGGGCATCACCTTATCGAGTTTTTGATGGGAAAATGGGGCTTAAAGTGTCTGAAGCTTCTTGACGGGTTTTCCTTCCTTCCATCTGACAAGGCATCACTACTAAGTGGTAACATTCAATTGGCAGAGATAGCTCTTATCTCAAAAGAAAATTCTTGAGGTAGCTCAAGACTGAATAAATTTAGCAGTTTTTTTTGGTCAGGTAGCCGTTGCTATATAAATTGTTGTTGCCTTCAGAAAATTCCATCTCATATCTAGATGATCAAGAAATTGTTTAGGACATGATCTCTCTAGAGAAATGCCTCCTTAAATGGATATCACACTTCTCTTCCATACATTAGATGAAGAAAAAAACACTTTCCTTTTATTTTGCGGTTGCTTAATCTTGGGACATGGTATAAGGCTACAATCTTTGTGGATGGGGGAACTGAGATGCCAATTGTTGACGAATTTTCTAGTGTTATAGCTTTTTGAGATACATTTGGGCTAGGTTTAATTTACCTCTAAGATCATTAAGCGTGTCGCTATACATTTGTAAAAAAGATGTTCACCAGTGCTGTCAAGTTGCTCGAACCTGAAAAAGCCATATATAATTATTTTGAGTTGATAATTTAAGAAAATTTTCTCTTGCAATGAAAGCAATTGCATTCTTGGCAACATTTAATCCTATATCTCCGATTTACATTTAGCAACCAACAATAGTTTTGTGATGAAAATGGGAAAGTGAACTCTTAAAACATCAACCATGCCTAGAAGTACCTTCGGCACAAATAATGTTCTTTGAAGCTACATTGGGTATGTTCATGATAAGATTTAGTAGCATTACTATGGAAGAAAATCATGACAGATATATGCTTCTCTTATCTGTTATTTCTAAATCATAGTCTTTAGCAAGTCAGGTTTATTAGGCATGTTTCTTACAAAAATTGAGCTCTTACGCTTTACCATGACTCTCTTCCCTTGATTAAGCAGGGATATATTTATAACTACTAAATTAATTTCCCAAGACATGCTTGAGATTTTAACCTTGAGATAAATATACATATTTCGTTTATAGAGGAAAAAGACGCAATATTCTTGTCATCTGGGAAATTTGTTCCATCAATTTCATACTGAATAACTTGTTTGGTACATCAATTTTTAAATTGAATTGATTTAACTTTTTAATTGACCACTCTGCAGTCCTTCCTAACTTCCTGTCCACCATTGATGCCACTCATTTTGATCATGGACTTAGCAAAAGCCTGATAAAAAGCCTTTTGTGAGGTGGCAAACTTGGTAACCAGATTCTTGGTGTCTGGATTATCGAGCAAAGCTTGATCAGAAGAAAATAATCCTTTATGTTGGAGGATCAACCTGTAATATGTATTATCGAAAGTTGCCGAAGAAGGGTCCATAGTGGTGCCTGCATTTTTTGCCTGGTTTTTTAGTGGACAAATTGATATCAGTTTTGCTGCAAATGATGGATTTAATGTAGGGTCAATATCATGTGTAGCATTGAAGCTGTGAAGTCTGCTCCGGAAAGATGAGCAGTGAGAGAAACCCAAAGTATGCCCCCCTGCACGAGTCACAAGATATTTTACACTAAACTCTATTCAGATATAAATTGGAATAAATGAAAAATGTTAGGTTTTGGCAGTTTGGACTACCTGACAGAGCTACCAGGTCTTCCCCAGACAGTCCTCTTTGAGAGAAGCTTTGCCGCAGTTGTGATAAGTTGAAGGTTGGAGCTGGTAATTGTATGGTTTCACTGGCCTTAGATGTTCTACCATCCTTTCTTCCTTTAGGAACATCCCATGTGGGTCCTCCAGACTGTCGAAGATATGTTACCATTAGTCAAGACATGCAAATACAAGTTAACTTAGCTGCATTTATCAATTCTAAAAGACATTACAATTGTTTAGGATCTGAATGATGAGAAATTTGATTTATTTACCAGAAAAACTGCATCCCTTGCTGCTAGAGCTAGGATATCAGCACAAGAGACCACACCAGGGCATGCAGCTTCTAATGCTTTCTTTGCTGCGTCAATGACATAGAATGCATGCAAAGAAACATTTGGTGGCCCGTTTTTTTCTGCTTTGTTACTTCCTTTTGAGTTTAGTAGCACGGAGGCATCACACCCCTTCAAGAATATAGGAAAAAAATAAACAATGTGATTTTTTCATGAAACATCAAATGAAGCAGAGACAGTCAATAGGAAAAGAGGAAGTGAAAATTCTGTTACCCGAATGAAACAATCATGGAAGTGCATTCGCAGAAGTGCTGCTGGAACAGTTTTGTCCTTGGCAGTGGCATCCTTCACTGCCTTGGCAACAATGCACTCCACTTTAGGGCATGTTTTTTGGTAGTAGTTTAAGCTCAGTGACTTTCCAGTAGAGACTAGTGAAAGCATGATGACCAAGTTCAAGAATGCAACCATGGCAGCCATGCCAATTTGAGTACTTTGATGATTTTTAGCTTTTAGCCTTGGAAATTAACAATGGGGGAAATGGTTTTTTTATAGAGATAAAAGAGGTTAATCATTCTATAAGAGATGTGGCCCAAAAAATCAATTCGTTAAGAAGTACTGTCAATGAAGAGTAGTAATGTTGAAGCATTCTCATTACAAAAAGACAATCCACTTTATGCTCCGTGGACTAAATGAAGGTTAAACTTTTCTGGTAGCTTTCTGTGGCTTATGATATGTGATGTTCCTATTTTATCACTTTCACGTTACTCTCAATCAGAATAATGTAATTAATATTCATGCTAAATCCAGTCTAAAGCTATAGTTTCATGGCCTCCCCTCTTCAAGAGTACGGTTGGTAAGATCACAATTTCATCCCCCACTCTCATGATACACCATTATGATTCATTGATTATGACAAAAACCCTTAGTCTTCTCCTATTGTCCTAATGTCAAAGGTGAAATATTTGATTTTATCCCTAGCATTTTTTCTGTGGTAGAACAACTGTGATATCAAGTTTAGGCTTTTCGACGGAAATTGAGGACAACAGCCTCGTGGCCAATTTGTCCATGGGTTATTCTATTTCAATGTTATGTTTTGTATATTTTTTTCGGGTAAAACAGATTTATGATTTTTTAAAACTATTAATCTTAATTTGCGAGAAAAATACTCATTATTTCTTTCTTCTGAGTTTTAACTTTTTTTTTTTCTTTTAAAAAAAAGCAAGTGCTTTTCTCAATTTTCTATAGACATTTAATTGAAAATGTTTTGTAAATTGGCAGGACAAAAAGGAGCCACTTCAGCAAAGGAAACTGCGCCTGAGTTATAGGAATGTATGCGGTAGTTAAGGTTTAGCCATCGTGATTTTTGTTTTTTTGGTGCCAAAACTTGCATTGCAAGTCTTTGTAAGTTATAATGGTAGCCAGGTCTTATCAAAACTCCAATTATTGTTGTAGGAACTTTCCTGTTAATGTGGATTATAGCTCAGAGGAATCTAATTATTAACTGTACTAATTTGTGTCCAGCCAGTCCGGTGCATTTGTGAAAAGCAAATACTATAATGCGACTTTTTTTTATGTTAAAGATCTAAAAAGTAGCTTATTCAATCAGCGGAACTATTTACGTAATAATGAATCTGTGGTGCACTTTTGGGCTTAAGATGAAAGTAAATTAGCCGTTTGTTTGTCAAAAGATGAATAGATGGTGCATACAAAGTTGCTGTGGTTTCCTGGTACTGCATGTGTGTGCAATTCCTATGTCCACTGAAAGTGTGTATAAATCTACAAAATTGTATTCTTAATCTTTTACTTGAAGGCCATTATACTCAAAACATGATTAACACAAAATATGAATACTTACCTGAATGAAAATTTATACCGTATTTCACTATTTTGTGGGGACTAATTCTTTTCATTAGATTAAATTCCTAGAAAAAATGAATGCCAATCATGTTCTTAATTTATAGTTTGTTTTTACATTATATTGCCAATTGTTTGTACAATTCCAAACCAAGAATTATGATTACATGAGAATCGTAACTATTGTATTATTACTTGATTTGAATTATTTATAAGAAAAGATTACCATTAATGACATGAATGTAAGATGATTATGTTGTGATCTTCTCAGATATAGGGTACGATGTGATTTTAGTCTTAAAAACTGTCCCTAGTTGACGTGCTGCTTATGTCAGATAATGTTTTGTTTTGGTTTAGGATTCTTGCTTGATTTAAATCACCCTCAGTGTGAGAATATTATTGTGTTATTCGCTGATTTGAATACTACTACTTTGGATTCATTAATAACATGAGACCCTTCTTTTTACTGATTCAAGTAGATGAAATTTTTTACTCGTTTTTATCTATTTAAATAACACATTTTATATTTTATCTTTGTTTCTTTCCAATTTCTTCTTTTTCAACCAAACAAAATTTAGTGAGAAGTAGCTGATACCAAAATAAATTCTTATTCATTCTAATATATTTAAACAAAAATGATTTCATCTTTACTGTCAACACTGTCTAAATTTTTATGTTTATATATTTCAAGCCAAGTTAGTTAGAACGAAGAGTAATGTTTAAGGAAAACTAGACTTGTAGAGTAGTTGAATATAACAAGACCTTTATTCCTTATGTTTTCTCTCCCTTAAGTTTATATGTAATGAAATCTGCAATGAAATGGTTTTCTTATTCTGATAAAAAAAATGCAGTATTTTGTGCTATCAAAATAAATTTTTAATTTTAATTTTAATTAGATAACAAAAATCAATGTGTTTTTGTTCTAACATAGAAATATGTGGATAAGTTTATATAAGTTTCACTGTCATGAACCAGAAAGAATGGGTCATTTGTGTTAACATGTTTTTGTGCATTAATAGACGTATTTGTTTATTTTGTTACGTATCTATTGTTTACCATAAATAGACCAATTGAGTTTATAATTTTTTATAATTTGCTTCATATTCAACCTAAATGTTTATACATTATTATGATTTTTTTATTTTATAATACGTGTACGTAATCAGATAAGGATAAGAAATGTGATGCTTATCAAGGTGTAACTGAATGAGCAAATGACGTCTGTTGAGAGTGGATGCACAAGGTGAAAGTGACAAATAATGCAAGATATTTATAATTCATTCCCATAACTTCATTAATTTTAATATTTCTTTTGTAAAATAATATTTTTCAAAATTATTCTTGACTAATTAATGTAAGAAGAGAATCATTTCAAAATTAAATTATTGGATCTTCGTAAAAAAGGGGGGGGGGGGTTTAGTCTCTACAAATATAGTCATAAATTTTAAATTTCTCACTTTTTTCAGTCTTGGATTAGTTTAACACTTAAAATAAAAAATTATTAATATAATTAAAGTAAAAATATTTCATAGTAAGTATGTAACTAATTAAATAATACATATTCTATCTAATATAAATAGAATAATTATACATGTTATTATTTATTCAATCAATAATTTACTTTAACATTTTATTTTTTATTAAAAGTAGATATAATTTATTTATATACTTATACTTTATTTTCTATATAATAATTTTGATATCATAAAATTAAAAATTATGTTTTGAAAATATAATTATCTTAATTTATTGTTTTCTTAATTATACAAATAATATTTTTCATTTTTAACTTTAAACTAATTATAGTTAATAATAAAGACTAAAAAACCACTTAAAAATTATCATAAATATGAACTAAAACTATGCTAAACTATATTTACAGATACTAAAAGATATTTAAACCTAATATTTATTATAGTAGATTAAAATAATTAACATATTTTGATAAGAACATTTACTATAAAGAAAAGAAACAATTAGACAAGAGAAACTTTTAAACTATTTTTTTAAGATGGAAGGAGAAAGATCTAGAATTGGGATGGATGGTGTTGGTGAGAGAGAAAATATTGAAAGAAGAGGTGGTAATGGTCCACATTTGGCATCAATATTTGAAGCTTTTAATTGATCCTGCAGCCTAACAATTTACAAGGTGTCTGCCATAACTCTTCTTTTCCTTACAAACATTTATTGTAAATTAAGAGGAGTGTAAGGGCCAAGTTTTCATTTATGACTACTTTAATACGCTTATAAATAGCATCTGATATTTATGTCAGTTGTTGACGAAAAACTACTTTTATTTTTTCTAATTTTGAAGCATATGGCGGCTCGTAAGAGTTCATAAATCTTTTTGGTCAATATGTGTTCCTGATAGATCTGATTTAAGCACAACCCACTTGCATGAGCTTTTTTAGAATAATAATATTGTTGCAGTAGATTCATAGAACTAATCACTGTCATAACACACAATCTGCATAATTTGATTGGGTCTTGTCAATTAATAAGTCAACAGTGTTCCGCATTTACAACTATGTAGATTTGAAAATTAACCTGTGAGGATTTGCATTGAATGTCTTGAGACCGAGTAAAAGTGGACTCAGACAACAACCACACAAGTAAAATGTAAGAATGGAAATATATATATATTTTCACAACTATACTGACATGTTTTTACATCATTTACAGAACTCATTATGAAATTAATGATACTAAGAATCCAAAAATGCGTAGCAATAATGTTTCTCTAGTGTGTGCTAAAAAAAATACTAATATTAGTAATATAACACTGAATAGCCTAAGGTATGCTCAAAATATGGCCAAAAGCAAAAAAAGGGCCATCATAAACACAGAAGCAGGTTTTATCTTAAATGAGAGATTAGGTGATAGCTCATTAGGCTTGTTTGATGTTGCTTCAGGATTCACAGCTATGGCAGGAGGAATAGCAGAGGAGTGTGATCGGTTAGCAGGTAAAGTAGAGAGTTCATCATCATAACCTGTGAATAACATGTCTCATTAACAATACTGATGGAGAAAATATGCAGTGTACTGAAGCAGATTAGAGAGTGAACTATACTTACAATTAGATTCTTTCCAACCGAGAATCATGTTGTCACGGTCAAACACTATACGATAACCAGTCATGAAGTTCTCTGCATCAAGATAAATACTATGAATATTCTAGGGATGTATCAATACATCACCAATAACAGTGGAAGAAGTTATAGATGATTTGTCATAGTACTGATGTACGATTTGTCAAACTTAAAAACGGATAAACAAGACAGGCAATGGTGAATGCTACACAATTCCAGAAGAAACACAAGAAGATCTGATAAGAATGTAGTAGTTGTTGCTGCTATATTGATAAGAAGCAGGAATTTGACCAAAATAATTGAAAGCTTTAAGAACATATAATAATACATATTTTAGTTTCTTCAAATAAAATACTCACGTCCAATGATATTTACGTTGTTGCTTTTCACGACACCCAAACAAAGTAAGCTAATACCCTGGATCATCACAAGAAGCATTTATCATGTTACAGGCTAAAAATCATTAGATATGAATATGAGTGAAACCAAAAGTTTGATCCATGTTCTCACCTCCCCGGTGACGGTTACTATAGGGTCTGTGACAGTATAAATATCTCCACCTTTCATGGTCAGATTGATGGGAATTTCAACAACCTGGTTTGAACTGCAGGTAAAGTCAAAATCAGTGCCTGATGATTTTTAAATGGAAAAGGAGTAGAGACTTCTGTTATGCTATAAATCACCTTAAGTCATAACAGTACTCAAAGGGGAGCTCATCAGAACTACTAGAAGATGAATGCCGTTGTAGTTTAACTACTGAATTAAACTGCAAAAATAATGGGGAAAAAGATTAAAAACTCATGTCACATGAAGGTCTAGTTACCTTCTTAACCAACTATGTTCAACATACTTACACTTTTAGTAATCTGTGTATAAACTGGGTCATTTAGGTATGTGAACGAGGTACCAGAGTCAAATATTGCATGAAACTCAAGATCAGCAACATCTCCTCCCAAATTAATTTGGGATACGGTAATGTTGTAAGTAGGACTGTAAAGAAGAACGTATGTTAAAATAAGCACTAGTAAAGTTAGGCTAATAATCTATATTTTTCTTCTATAGTTTCTGCTGTATGTTTCTTTTTCTTTTACCAAAGAAGTTCAAGGTAGTGGAGGGTGCTCCATTTAAGGTCAAGGCATGTCATGGCCTTAACCAGAATCATACCACAGACTACCTCAGCCAACATTAGTTTTTTTTTTTTTTTTTTTTTTTTTCTGTTTTTGTATGCTTCGGTGTGCATTCAAGTGAAAGTGATAACTTCTTGTTAGACTAAAGGGGAAATAAGGAAAAAGGATAATAACTACTTACTGCGATTCCCTTAGGTTGAATGGTGTTTTTCCTTGAACCAAGCTGCTATTATCCCCAAATGTGATTCTTCCAAGACCATCAGGTCCAAAACACATTGAAAAAGAATTTGAAGTGAGCCCTTCTTTGGCTAAGATACTTGGGACAGATACATCACCCATTCCTAGTCCAAGCAGACCATTTGGAGCTGCCCCATCCAAAAAAGCCCCAGTCTGAACTTGGCCACAACTGCAACATATTGAATGACAAATACCAATGAGCAGGTTGTCCAAAAAAGCCCAATGAAGTTGATTGTAACTAAGAGCAATGCTCAAATAGTTTACTTTCAAGGATTAGCTTGGAAACTCAACATACTCAAATAGTTTACTAAATGGGCTTATTGGATGTGATTATTATTGTGCATTTTATCATCAACCTTCCTAGAAGTGAACTTTTTGTCACTTCAACCACTCCATACAATGCTTCACATGTATATTTATACCCAATACAATATCACAGTAAGATGTTGAGAATTTTACCCAAAAGTAATTCGTGTATCAGCATCTTTTGTTAGATCGTCGTCTGTAATTAAGTGCAACACATCCTCCACCAGGAACCCAGAAGTTGAAGTACCATTGGATAGATAGTTTACTTCATAAGGACAAATGCTACCAGATGAAGAGCATTGTCTCTGTAGCTCACATAAGCTGCTATTGCACAAAACCTTTTCACTTGTGGATGATCCTTTAAGATCATAGATATTAAAATCAATTCTCTGGCAAATACAAGTATTAAGAAAGTGTCATTAATTCAAACTTCTACATCAGTTTAGTACTTTTCTCCACAACTTATCAAGAACCCACAAAAAATAAAAGAGAAAACACACGCATAAGGGCAATATGATTCCATTAGCCTAGACTAACTATCAATCCTTCAACAACTAATAATGATGCAAAAATTACACCAGCACTCAAACATTGCAAGCATTCAGATAAAATATAAATTAGAAGAAAAAATAAATGAGATGGCATACCTGATTTGATATCCCTATAGCACGCACACATTTGGTACAATTGCAAGGTAACCAGAACAAGTCGCTACCAGTATCCAATGCCACCAGAAACGATAAAGGTGGAGTCCCAACAGAAACATTGGCAAAATGCAAGCTGAAATCCAAATAAGGAATAGAAATTACTAAATTACTATATCTTATACACACATCACCCCAGAGAATGCCTAACAAAATTCATTCCAAAATTTTCCTTTTCTTTAAAAAAAAACACAAAAAGCTGCCAATCAAAGACTTCACACAACCCAAAAATAAAAATAAGGATTTTTTTTTAAAACCTCATAGTATGGTCGTCTCTAAAAAGAAAAAAAAAAAAGCATATCCTCTTTAGATTTTCTTCCAGCATCTTTTAAAGCACCAAAAACATAATCCGTATTCTATTGCCCCTTCCTATTCTTTGCACAGATCTATATTCACAAAATTCTAGTAAAGAAATCATGACCCAGAAAACATAAAAAGTAACTAAATTATTGCAAGTGGTTGAATTGAAGAACTCGTACAATCCAAAGGTTCCAATCTGATAAGTCTCGTTGCTGGGGAGAAAAGTGAGAGGAGTATGGTGACCGGCGGCGAGACGCCGGCCCCGGAATACGCGGTCTCTGTGGGCCATGACAACATAGTACTCGCGAGTTCCTTTGTCGGGTAAGTCAGCAACGCCGAGAACCTCCTTGACCGGATCGGAGAACCGGTGGTGTATGTCGAAGCCGAAAGTCTGAAGCGCGAGGGCACTCTGCAAAGCTAAACTCGTCAACGCCAGCAACGCAAGTGAGACACAAAGAAAAGTGTGTCGAGGGTTATAATTGGAAGTTAAAGAAAGAGCCATGAGAGTTGAAAAGAATGTGATATGAGAGGTTTTGTTTAGTCGCGAGACGGAACAGAAACAAATAATAAGGTTGCCGGTGTTTTATGGTAGACTCTGGTCGTGGACACGGAATAGATAGAATTAAAATAAAGAAAATAAAGAAAATGGAGAGAGGGAAGAGGAAGAAGAAGGAAGGTACGTCAAAAGTCGGTTGAGGTTGGTTAAGCATCCTAGTTGCAGGAAAAAGTCCAACTTCTCTTTCTCCTTCCTATCAACGATGATTCACATTGCTACTCTGTGGGTCCCAACATTTTCTTCATCAATTTTTCTTTCACTTTCTATATTTTTTATTTTTAAAAATATTTCATAAGGATAATTACTTGTTTATTTTATATACCTCATTTTTTATCAGATTTTTCTTTAATTAACAATTTTCTCATTGAAATTCTACAAATTACTTATCTTGAAACAAAACTTATTGAAGGGTAGAAGTGTAAACTGAATTTCTTATGTAATCATGGACCTTCTTTGAAAAGAAAATAAGAAATAAATGTTATGAAGTTGAATTTGGTGGTAGGGGAAGGAAACTGCACCTGTTGAAAGTTTCCCCAAATGTTTATTATTTGTGTCAGGACCATAGGTTTTGGTGAAGCAAAAGGAATGTTATTATATGGTCTAATATAATGTTATTTTAGTCTTAATGGCTATATTTATATTTAAAGCGATTTGAGGTCACCAAATGAGACTTAGTTTACACCATGGCTGAACATGAACATGGTAGAATATAATTAAAATATATCGAATTATAATATATAAATAAGATTTAAATATATTTTTAAATTGATTTTAGGTGTAAATTAAACTTATAATTACTTTTTACTTTATATTAAAATTATTTTAATAAAATTATAAATTCAGTCACTTATTAATATAACGAATCTTTGTTCTTATTTTCTAAACTCAATTTTAAGAATAAATTAGGTGATAATTATTTTTTATAAATTTGAAAAGAATAATAAATATATATTTTTTTCATAAACGCTAAATATTTTTAATATATATGTAATATTAATATATTTAATAAATTATAAATGTGATGGAAGTGTTTTAAAAAAAATGTCTATATATATTTTTTAATAAATATATAAATATAAAAAAAATGCCTGCATTTGAGGAAAGTTGAGGTATTTGTAAGTGAATGTGACTGAGAATGTACGAATTCAGGTGAGTTGGTGGCTTTCAATTTGATAGATAATACAGATAGTTACAGATGCTTAGTTCTGCATCTTGTGGATCTAATTAAGGTTGAACTTCAAAATAAAAAACAAAAAAATAAATCATTGTAACAGGACATAATATAATGTGATGGATGGAATGTTTGTAATTAGTTTTGAAAAGATATCACTAATTTTTATCTTTATTTCTAAAATACTTTTTCGTAAGTTAATCTATTTTTAAAATATATTATTAAATAAAGTAAAACTAGTTAAAATTTATTTATATTTTTTTTAAATTATTCTTTTATAAATGAAGAAATATTTCTTCTAATCTTTATTATCAACATAATTTTAAAGATACAAATTTTATGAATTAAATTATTTAATTAACAAGAAAAATGAATATTTTATAAATTCAAGAAAAACAAATTATAAATAAAAAAAATTGATTAGTTAAACCTCATTTATATAAAATTGTTATTTTTTCAAAAGTATAAAATACATATTTACAAGAGAGAATAAATCACTTTAATTCATCAAATTTATGTTTAGAATATATATTTTTACTTAATTTAGAATTTTTTTTCTTAATTGTTTGGATATTTAGACAGGTAGGTTTGGAAGTATTTATATGTGATATTTAATTTAAAGATAGATTTACGATAATTTAGATTTGTAATGAAAAAATTGGTTTATGAAATAAATATATTGAAAATAAGTTAGAATATTAGAGTAATAAGTTTTATTTTATTTTTTTTAATTTTAAATGAAAAGTATGTGAATTGAATATTAGAGTATTTGAGTTGAAAGGAATGTTAAATGTTGATTTGATTGAGTAAAGGTAAATATAATTATTATTAATAGACTAGATGAATATTCGACTATGATTTTATGTTGAAATAGTAAAAATGTTATGAAAATTAATTATTTTGATTAAATTTGGTGATTAAAATCTTTTGTTTTGAGAACTTAAATAGATTTTTAAAATTTTTGGAAAAAATAGAGAAATATGTAGAAAATATATAAATATTAAAATATGTTTGAATGATATTACATGATAACGTGATTTCTAAATTATGATCTTATTATTGAAATATAGTATTTGTAAAATTATGAATTCATATGATCTAAACTGATGTTGAAATAGTTGAAACGAACTTTTTCAAATAAGTTGAAATATTTAAAAAATGAAAATTTAATCAATGAGTCCAGAATTATAGATTTTAAGAAACTTTTAAAAAAAAATTCCCAACTCAAGCAACACTTTAAACACTCAAGCGGAAAATGATTGAAAAATAATGGACTAATTTTTTACTCATTTTTTTCAAGAAAAATAGGATTATTTGAATGAAAAATTCGACCACTTAAATAAAAAATATCTAAAAGAGTGATGCTCTTAATTTGAATTCACTTAACGAGGAAAGATTTTTGCTAAAAAAAAACTTTAGTAAATATTTTTTTTTATTAATGTGTGTAACTTAATTTGAAATATAGGAATGATGATGTTTAAAAATAATAGAAAATTTACACAAACTAAAATAAAACATTATAGTATTTATATATATTTAAAACATATTTAGATAATTATTTTATATTAATTTAAAATTATAAAAAGGGTAAAAAAAAGAGTAATGATTATTTTTAAAATTATGTATATATATTATAATTACTAAAATTATTATAAGACATTTTATCATTACTTTTAAAATAATAAAAATATTAAATTTTAAAAAATTAAAAAAACAAAATAATATATATATATATAATTACTTTGCTTATATTAAAAAAATCTCAATTAAATTAAATATCTGACAAATATAGTTATCTTAATTTAAATTTTTTTTATTATATTTATTAAGATAATTATTATTTCTTATCTTTAACATTAAACCAACAATATTTAATAATATAATCTAAAAATAGCAATTAAAAAATATCAAAATTTAAAACTAACAAATATATTCATATTTACTAAAAAGTAAGATAATCGTATTTACATATACTAAATAAATAAATAAATAAATAAATAAATAAATGTTGTAACATCACAAAAGAAAAATTGAAAAAAGTTGGATAAATCAGTTGACATCAAAGTTCTATATAATTGAATATATGAGATAATGATAGAAGAAAAAAATGGTTGATATAGAGTCCTGTTTAAGCACTCATGTTTAAATTAGAAGATTTATTTATTTTTTATTGTGAAATTTTAATTCTTTCATAGAACAGTAATAAAGTTTTCTTGGATATATTTTCTTCCTTATAAATTAGATATTAGGTAGGTTTCCAATTAATGTATTATTTATCATTTTAGTTTTTAATTAATAGACTTTTTATATAAAATCATTGATATATATATATATATATATAACTTTTTATTTAATATATTTTATGTTAATTTTTTTATCATCCACATTTTAATGAAGAAGTAATAGTAATAATTATATAAAGAAATGGTTATGGTTGAGACAAGTGAGAGTTGAAGTCAAATTAAAAGAAAAGTGAAGTATGGATGAAAGAAAGAGACCTTTCAACTAAAAAATTCAACCCAAGCCATTATTTTCACTTCAAAAATTTCAAACAAACATTTTGACCCTTTATTCTGTGACTCACTTTATCTCTTTCTCTTTCACCAGATCCAACACATGAACCTTTCTTCCATTTCAATAAAAGAAGAATTATCATGGAGATTTTTTTATTATTATTTATATATAAATTATAATATATAAATAAAATATAAACATCTTTTTATATAATTAAATTATAAAATTAAGCTATTACATTTTATTCATTCTAATAAAATCTACTTAATTTATTCTGTGATCTACTATCATCTTGTTATTTAATTATCCATCAGAGATGATAGATATAGGATTATAAAAATGCATTAAAGTTCTTAATTTTTTTTATCTTATTTGACCCGTGAATCCAATCCAACTTAACTTTTATGCGTTTAATGTTAATGGATTAACTTATAAAAAAAAAATCTTAACAAATTTAAGTTAAAAAATTTAACTAAATGACTTGAAATATATCAATAAATTATATTTTTCTTATTAATATTAAAAAAATTGGGTTTATAAAATAAATTAGAATCTATTATGTATTTTGATTTTCTATAGCACTAAAATTTAAAATAAATTCACAATAAAGATATTAAAATAAAATATATTTAATATTCTTTTTAATATTTTGAATACTTTTATAACTATTTTTCTCATTAATAGAAGATAAAGTTTGTAAATAAAGTTTATGAACACAAAACACATGCACACACTAACGACGAAAATGGAGACCGAACACGATGACAGCGAGGTAACGTTGGCTTGTTATGGGGGTTTTCGTTACTTTCAATAAAAGATGATTCGGTGGAGGTGAGTGAATCATGTTTCAAGAATTATTAGGGTTCACAATGATTTATGGTATCAATTATATTTTAACTTTTTATTATATATATATATATATATTTTATATTCTATATATATTATTATTTTTAAAAAGTTTAGTATTTGGTTTTAAAATAATTTTAAAATAAATGATCATATTAAATAGATTTTAACTATATTTTTATCTTTAGGGGTATTCATAGTACGATTTGATTTGATTTTTGTTAAAAATATATCCAAATCAAATATAAAAATTATTTATAATTTGGTTTGGTTCACTTTGAAATAAAAAAATACGAACTAATCTAAACTAATTTTAACAATTTGATTTAGATTAATTTTTACAATTTATTTTAATTTTTAATTTTATTTTTTTATTAATAATTGACTATTTTTATCTTTTTAAATAATAAACTAATAAAAATATAATATTGACTAGATTTTATATGATTACAATATTAATTTATAAATAATTTTAATAGGAAAATAAAATCTAAAAACTAAAAAATAAGTTATAATAATTATATTTAAGTAAATATTTCTCATTATAGACAAAAGATTAAAAATAAAAAATTAAAAAATTAAAAATAAATATAATATTATTTAATAATTGCAGTTTGGTTTGGTTTAGTTTTAAAATACCAAACTACAAACCGAACCGAATCGAACAAGTACGGTTCTGAAAAATAAATCTAAAATAATAAAAAAATTTGCAGTTTTAATCGGTTTACGGTTTTTTGAATCAGTTTTCGATTTTTTTATCGATTCGGTTTTGAACACCTTATTTATGATTAATCTAACAATTAAAATAAAAAATAATTTAAATAATACAAAGTAATAAAAAAATCAATCAGCTTATTATTTCACTAATTTAAATTTTTATTTTTTATTATTTTAACTACTTTTTATTTTAACAGTTAATTTAATCATAAATCTAGTAAATGGTAATATTTATTGAACATGAATCCAATTCCGAATGAAACCTTTTCATCTTTAAATGAAGATGTATTTATATCTTGAACATGATGGGGATAAAATTTGCTTATGTCAAATACTTTAATGTTGGTTTAAATTTTAAGAAAATTATTGTAAAGTTTAATAAATATATCACATATATGATTGAAATACAGTATTGCATAAACATTTTTCTCTTAAATTCATAGATTTTATTCGTGTTAATTTTTTATTTTTAAATTACATTTTGTATTTTTTTATTTATTTAAATGTAATGAAACACAGTAAAATTAATTAAACATAAAATGTTGTAAGAGAAAAATATTTATTTATTTATTCACCATTTTTATTTTTTTCCTATTTTTTATTCAATATTTATTTATTTATTCACCTATTTGATTGTTTCATATATATGGCATAAAATCATTATCTATTTAAATGAACAAATTATTTGAAACAAGTAAAATTTTTATTTTATTCAACTTATTCTAATTATATTAATTAATTCTTCAAAATCTTGTAGATAATTCTACTCTAACTAATTCACAATAATATTGGAATTATAGTTGTCAAATTAAAAACATAATATATATTTTAACTGAAATATAATAATGTTTAAATGTTGTTACATAGTTTGACATATATTAACAAAAAGATCATTCAAATAACATAATATTTTATATGATATATACAAAATTTAAACTTAATTATTATTTTTTTAGGTAGAAGTACTCAAAATAAGGGTATTGTTTATAAAAATAAAATAAAATAAAAAATATACAGAAAGTGAATAAAATATTAGAGTCTTAATAATTTCATGCCAACAACTGAAAGGAATAAACTCAAACCTTTATTTATAAAAAATTAGAGATACAAATTAAAAAATAAAATATTTGAAAATAATGAAGCCGCATTATTTTTTTTATTATTATTATTATAAAATTAATAAAAATTACTTAATTGACTGGATTTAGTTTTTTTTTTCACATCAAACCAAAAATAAAATATGAATCGTCTCAAAATTCGTAATTATAAAATTAGGCAACATAAAAATTATAAAATTATATAATTATGCAAAATATAAAGTATTATTTTATAAAGTGTGTAGGTTCAACTTAATTCCGGTAAGCTCAGTTTCATGTAACTAAGATACTTTAACTGGATCTACTTATTTAAGATTAAAAAAATATTCTGGTATAAAATAGTTTAATGATTATCTTTTACAGATTTGAAAAAAAAAATAGAAGTTGATTCATTTTGTTTAGAACCAGAAAAAAGAACTTTTTAAATTAAAAAAAGTTACAAGAAATTGTTTGGAAAACTTCTTTACTGCTTTTGATTATTTGAAGAAGCTATAATAAAAAAATGTTCAAAAGATATCATTTAATGAAAAACTTAAACAAAGAAAGAAACTGATGACTAGATTTATAAAATTGGACCCAAACCAAGCAAAAGAATATTGTAAGGTTATGGACTAATGGTAAGTCCTTTTCTTGTTTGTTGTTATGAATATGGATTCTCATTTGGAAGAAACACTTATGGACTTCATATGCATATACTTGTCAATGAGTGGACGATGTTCCTTGTTAGGTTAGACCAAACTTGTCCTTCCAATGGCTTGCCAAAAGTTCTGAACTTTAAATGAAAAACAAAAGTTGTACGAACGAGATTTATGATGCAAAGTGGAACATTACCAATGCATTCACATATTTTTCACACATTCATGAATGTAGACTATCAGAGGAAGAAAATGTGTATTATATTAAAAACATGCATAATTCAAGTCTACATATATTAAAACAACTTATAAATCAATAATAAGTAAGTCATTTTTTTCAATGCAGACATCTTTTCACTTGATATGATACTAATTAAATTAAATCTTAGTTTAATTGAGATTGAAAAACTCTTGGCCATTTCATTTTCAGAATGGGAAATTTCAGCGAACTAATGCAGAACTTCAACACAGAAAATGTCTCTAGTTCTGCATTTCAAAAACTGAAGATAAAATAGAACAGAACAAAAAGTGGAGACTGGGTGGCAAAGGGGTCAATCACTCATCCATATACAACAAGTGGAAACTGTTTTATCTCAAAATTTTCTTTACACTAATTTAGTACAATGATACCACTCAAACTGCAATGGCTCCTACTAGATGTAAGTCCTAGAATTAAATAAGCATATAAACAAAAACAAAAAAAATAGGACTTTTTTAGTGGTCTGTGCTATGCATATACAACCTTACAGATCCCTTCTGCATAATGGGCAAGAAGCATGCCTGAAGAGCCACTTATCTATGCAAGGTAGGTGAAACATGTGATGGCAATGAGGTAAGCTTCTTACTGTTTCTCCAAGCTGAAAGTCCTATATATGCACAAATGTAGAAATGTTCATAACATAATACACAATCTTGCAAGCCTTATTTAATTCAAGGTATAGACATCTACTGATATTGTCAAGGGAAAGTGAAGAAACTAACCTGCAGGCAAACTGAACAAGAAACTCTATCACCTGATGCATCAATATTGTTGTCAGTTGTAATTTTGATTTTTGGGATTTTCTCAACCAAATCTCCAGACAAACCTTTGGCACCACCGGTGTCAAAGATGTTTTGTACTTCATCAAAACTGGTTTCAACAGCACCCATCTGATACGCAAGGACAGAGGTGTCAGCAACAAGAGGAAGATCATAAGCAAATCTCAATCTCATTACTGCAGCAAAGTTTACAAACTCAAGTTTTAATGGGTTTCATTTTGCTAACTGAGTTTGCAAAAACAACCTTGATATTACTTTACTTTCAGTTAAAGCTTGGTTTCAGGCCAAAAGTGGTATGCTAATTTTCAAACATATAACTAGACCTAATTTTCTGGTCAATCGAAAATTGGAAGTGACCTTAAACCAATCATAGCCTAAGAAGTCCTTTGGGAAAGAAAATTACCTGACTTTGAACAGCACTCAACATGGCTGGACCTATCCTCTCACGCACAAGTCTCCCACTCAGTAAGCTGGCGATAACATCAATCTGCATATCTCAAAAAGATCAGGCTACACCACATGCAATTCTAAATTATAAACAAAACTCAGCTGGTGCAACACAGTAAGTTTACAAACCAACAAAAGATTTCATTGTAATCATGTAGCTGCATCATGAGCTTACACACCCAACAAATGCTCCCAATTTGACAGAGACAAAACTTACATGTCATTCTTTAAATGTTTTTGTCTTGTTCAAAAATCAGAATTGGAGTTTCATATGGCTAATCCACAAAATAAAGGTTGGCATTAAAGGATTATTTAAATTTATGTAGTACAACTCCAATTCTATTTGAACAATCGCATCACAAAAGTACCAAGGAAATTGTATTTAAATTTTGTCCTTCAACAAGGTCCTGAAAACTAAGTAAACTCACCAAATATAACACACAACCAATTCCAGATTCGTCAGATTGCCAAAGAACAAGAGATGATTCAAACACTTCGATGGAAAATACAGCTCCGGATATGGCACCAACAGCAGCCCCTCGAATGAAGCCACTCTCAGTTTCTTGTCCTATCAAAGCTCCAGTCAAGGCCCCCAACAAAGTACCCACTGCAGACAAAATAACCCATCAAAACCTTGTTCCTTAAAGCAAAGCACAAAGTGCCAGTAGGATAGAAAAAACATTAACCACAACACAACTTTGTACGTTTTTGAAGATGAAAATACCAAAACAAGACAACACAAGGAAAAAAAATCCAACAAACAAATGGCGTACCCCCACCCCAAGTTTCAAGTTTCATTTTTTTAACAAAAAATCTAAAAAATACGCATTTCTGTCTCAATCGAAAGCCCCCAACATCACAAAACAGAAGACAATGACAACAATCCACCAAAAAAGATTAAAAAACGACAAAAAAGGGCCAAAGCCATGATGATACGAGGAAAACAGAAGCAGATCAAGAGTTTGGATAAAAAATGCAATGAATGAGAATGGAAATTAACAGAAGGGAAAGAAGAACCAAACCTAATGCGAAGCAGAAGGTCAAGATCGCAGAGAATATGTTCCCAATGACGGCAGAGACGGCGAGGGTACCAAGCTGCTTAACCCTCTCGAAGAGATTCCCAAGCGAAGATGAACGCAAAGGACAGGGATTTGGTACAAACTCCATCTGGGTGTCTAAGAAATTGCACGAATTGGAGACAAATTGAAACTCAAAGGAAAAATAAGCAAAAGGGTACGGTCTGATGTCACCAGATTTGGGTTTAAGGGGAAGTTATAATTAATATATATGTTAACATTAACAATAACAACAATAATAACGATAAGAATAAAAGACGCGCTCTTGTGCAATGCTTAGTCTACAAGCATCAAAGAAGATTGAAGGAAGCTCCAAATTATAATCAACCAACTCGCATTTAAAGCTTCTGAGCCTTTAAGGCGACCCCTTTCTCTCTCTTTCTATATCTTTATGGCTAATTTTTTTCAGCTAAGATTTAATCTAAATTAATTTAAAAATCAAAAGAAAAAAAATCGCTTTCAAGTGACACGGGACGGTGGTAAAAGAGAAGGGCGTGGCAAACCAACCACGAAGAGTCACGAGAATTTAGTTTGGTTTTTTGATTTTTCCATCACTCGTTTTTGTTTTGGGTCAGAGCGTGCTTTCAAGCTTAGACTTGTTGGAGTTGGAGGCTTTGATTGGCTACGGTTTTCTCTGCAACTTGTACGACCACAGTGCTTATTTTCCACATTTTTTTATTATCCCAATTAAACCTTAATAATGGGTGGCTACATTGTATAAGTGTCTTAGTTATTGTTATTTTATTTGTCTGGTCCCTCTGATTCAAAATATCTTCATCCGTTGGGTCCAGTAGGTGGGTTGCACCAGACTTTGCTAGGAATGGGTTTGGGATTGTTTAAGATATGTTTTCTCTCACATAATTTTATTCCCTCACTCATCCCAATCCACTTCTTCAACTTATTCATTCTTTCATTCATATAATATAAAATTTATATTTTTATTGAAAAAAAAAAAAAACTCTTTTTGTCAACTTTCTGGCTTTATAATATTTGCATGAGTTCGTGTTACAAGATTGAAGATATATAGGAGTATTCTTAACAACCTAAAAGACTCAATCTTTGAACCAAATTCGAAGTAATCAATGCATTACTTAGAATACAACTTAATTAGGGTTTCATTTTTAATGAGTCAAACAAACATTTCTAGATTATATGCTAACAAATGCACGCACTATTCGCTCTTTGACGTTTAGATCTTTTTTCTTCTTCAAGAATTTAATGGTTCTTTAAGGTAATAATTTGTTTTTCTTATATTATCCAACTGTCTTTTAAAAATAGATAATAATTCAAATATGGTGATTAATTTTTAGCATAATTTTAATGGAATTGAAGAGTGTTATCTAATTAGTTTGCCCTTGGTTTCACGCAAATGATGTTTGCAAGTGGAGTGGTACATTAATGTTCCTTACGTGTAAAAATTAACCTGTGTGTGGCTTTAAAAATTATCACTTATTGTGAATTTTAATATATTTTGATAATTTATTTTAAAAGCAGAAAAAAGAAAATGATAAAAAAATATATTTTATAAAAAATATTATAGTGTCTAACTCACTTTAAAATCAATTTAAAAAATAAAATTTACTCTACACTTATATAATATAATTCAGTCTTATTTTTAATAAATAATTAATTAACTTTTTTTTAACACAAATAAACTTAACTTATATCAAATTTGTGTGTTTTTTATTTGTATTAAATGATATATAATACCATAAAATTGACGATCAGATAATAATTCGAGAAATTTATAAGTGGTTGAATTTAAGAATGAGTAATGAATTATAAACTTAAAAACTAATACATTCCTATAAAACCAATCAATTCAACGAAATAAAGTTGTATTATTTTATATATATATATATATATATATATATATATTAATTTAACTATATATCAATGTAGGAATTTCAGTTTTTTTTTTAAATTGTCCAAACTTTAGAAGGAAAACAAGACAAGATCGATGGATTTCATGAATAAACAAGTTTTTGTAATGCATGCAGTTAATTTTGGGAGAATATGTATCTGCAATATGAGACATATCATATGATTTATTATGCTAGTTGCTTAAGGCATTATTATTAAAGTCTAAAACAAGTGCACCTAATGTTAGATCCGAGGGTTTTCTATACACCAAATGTAATTTTCCTAGACGAACACGACTAGAATAGTGGGAAGTTGCAACGTCAATTTCTATATATTGCCAATTCCCGTAAACTTAGGTTGTACTCTCTGGAGTCACCCAATTTCTAAATTTTGCTAATGATATATGGATGAGATTCAATGCTCAAAACAGAAAATATGTTTATGAATGCTCTTTCCCTAACTTTTCTTCCTGAGACTCCCAGAAGAACATCAAAATTCTAAGTAAGAAAGATAAAAATTATTAAATTTCTCATGCTGATTGACCAAGCATGCATGCATGCATATCCCTCTATAACAAATCTTCGTCCTCCTCCTACAACTTTCTAGACATGCTGGTGTCATCAAATCTGATGTTTGTCTATGGTGCAGACTTTTTAACCCTTATCAATCCTTTTCTTTCCACTGCAGAATGACCTTGACACAGTTATTAGAGTCTATAGGGTATTAGGTCAACTAAGAGCTTCAATAACAATAACCAAGCTGCAAAGATATCTTGTTATACCATTGCATGTATATTTTTCTCAAGTGTTCTAGTAGATTGCGTTTTTTGGTGAGTAAAAGGAAATGCATAAGCGTATATCAGACAATGTTGGCTAGGTCATGCAAGAAAAGAATTCAAAATACACGCTCGAGGAATTATAATCTCCATCTTTAACTTGTAGTTTTGATCTTATCTTGAAGTATAGTATAGTAGTAATTGCAACATAAGGTGGTTATACCTTATATAATATTTTTATTTATTTTTTATAATAACGATAGAAAATCTTACATCGATATATCAGTGAGCGTAAACTTTATGTTATAAAATCGATTTTATGAGATGATGAGTTAGAAATCTCATATCGCTTAGAAATAATAAATACAAATTTTAGTTTATAAAATTTGTTTTATGAAAATAAATTAGATTTAAAATTCATTTCTAATAATAGTTAATAAGTTTTTTAATAATAAATATTATTTATTAATTCATTTATTTTTCGGTGATAATTTTTTCCTTATTATAGATATAGATAAATTTTTTCAAAAAGAAAAATAAAATTATATTTTCATACATGATTTTACTTAAAAATAAATTTTACTAAAATAAAGTTGTGTTTTAAAATATGATTTTTTTTTCCAATTTATATTTCAAAACAAATTAATTATTGTTTATTATATATTTTTATTGGATAACATATTTTAGGTCATGTATTTATTTATATATAATCTTATTTTATTACTTATTTAAAATAAGTTAAGGGAAAATATTTTTTCCTTTATTTTTAGATTCCAGTTCCTCCATCTGACTCCATAGAAAGGCTATTTATTAGTACATAACTTATATTTCGTGAATGAATGTTCTAGAGGGAGATCTGGAAAAAGATAAGGGTTGAAAGAAAAAGCTTAATCTAGAGGAGGAACTAAGGTACTTATTAAATTTGTGGTGCAAGTTATACCCACGTATGTTATGAGTTGCAATGGCTGCCATCTTCAACTTGTGCATATATTAAAAAATTAACGAGATTTTTTGGGGCAATGGAGTCCTAAAGAACGAAGTGAGAGACCAAACTTGGCAAGACAAAAAGGAAAATGAAGTTTGAGTTTTAGGGTGGCAACAAGGTTTCATTTGCTTTTATTGGCCAAGCATTTGATTAATTAAGAGACCAAACTTTTTTGTTGGCTAAGTTTCTGAAAAGCCAAATACTATCGACGATATCACCCTTTAATGGCGACATGCATTTAATAAAACCTCTAGTTTGGAAAAGCTTGATGGATCTCAAATGGTGGTGGAAAGATTAGTAAATATTTGGCAAGAAAAATGGATAGCAGAAGATGTAGATCTTGGAGGAAGCTTTTTCAGAAAATGTTTCTACATTGATCGAACACTTTTCAGATAATTTATCTTCTGTAATTAGTTCAAATATTCTTCAACTTAAAATATATTTATTAATTATACTCTAAATACTGATGACAAAAATTTTTTAATAAAGATAATAATGACAAAATAAATAATAATTATAATTTATATTTAAAAAGAATATTTTATTTATAATAATATTTATGAATCTTATTTAATAAATATTTTAATATTTTTTTAATTTTTATTTATTAGTGAATAAATAAATTTAAATAATGATGATGTTAATTTTCAGTATTTAATTTTCAAAAAAGAAAAAAATCAACTTATTCATTAATTAAAATGATTGAAGAAATTTTGTATTAATTATAAATAAATCTTATATATGATATATTTTATTATATTTATATGTTTAGATTATGTTTATTATCTATAACTATAAATATAATTTATTGTTTGGTAGTTAAAATTAAGAATTTATAACCATCTATGATTTATAGAGATAATAATTATTTTTTAGTTATGATTTATAGTTTTTAATAAACTTTAATTAAATTTAGAACAAGATATAGCTGGCTAACATAGATTTTATACTAAAAAAATAATATTAAATTGTGTATGAAATGAAATTAACGTGGCATGAATTAAGAAAAAGATAACAAATTTTTGGTTTAAGTGATTTTGACATGTATATTAGAATCAGCAATTAAAAAGGAGTATAATGTTTGGATTTTAGTTTTAGAAAAAGGAAGAGGATGGAGACCATTAATGACATTTTAATAGAATTTTGGTTTTTAACCATTGTTGTTCTTTCAAGATTAATATATATATATATATATATATATATATATATATATATATAACCATATAAAGGGGTACAAAAAATACAAATGATCAAAGTGGGAATTAAAAATAATTATAAAATATTAAAAAAATAATATTATAATAGAATAATATAAATATACTATTAAAATCTTTTAAAAATTATATATGATATAAAATCCTACATTTGTTTTACTATTTTATTAAAAAATAAAATTCATAAAATATACAAATAATAATATATATTTTTTAAAATAAAAGTCGTTTTATAATGGAAAAGAAAGAAACGACAATGGTAATGAAATACTACTATACTAGTTAATAGAAAGCAACAATGATAAAAAAATGTAAAACTAGTAAAATAATAATGAAGTAATTTGTATTTATATTTGTATAAAATCAGAAAATTTTTAAAATTATTTTACAAACGTGATGATAATAAATGATCTTATTACCGACAATTTTAAATAATTTTTTTTTAAACTATGATAAATTCTAAAAATATAAAATAAAGTCTCCTGCTATATATAATAATAATAACTATTTTTGTTTACACGATACATACGAATTTTTTTAAAATACGAAACTATGGAAAAATAACTTTTTTTTTTAATTTGTGATATAGTAAATATAAGATTAAAATTAGTATAGAATACATTTTTATAATATTTTATTTTATTAAATTTATAAGAAATTTCAATACGATCCTAATTAATTTTATACTTAATAAATTCCAAATGACTAGAAATATCAGAAAAATAAATAAAAAACATAATTTCTCACATTTAACAGCATGAATTTCAGAGGCACCTTTTCAACAATTTTTTCTCAACACTCTTTTCTTAGTCATAATTTATTGAAATCATAAATTTAGTGAATTTTACTTCTAATTAAGAGAATAAGTAAAATTACCAATAAATGTGACTTATAATAAATTTTAACGAATATCTGTAATAAAAAAAGTCTTGTTAACATTTGTCCAGAAACACAAAGTTTAGTCTTAATGAAAAATAAAATATTATTATCATTATTTTTTAAGATAACTGATCAATTTAAAATTTAAATATTAGACGCAGAAATCTTGTAATTATATCTAATTATTAACTTTTATTAGACTATTTTATTGTTAAAACATAAATTCCAAAATCATGATAATAAATGAGAGATTATTTTATTATTAAATAATAAAATTAGAAATTAGTTTAATTTTTTTATTTAAGACTAAAACAAAATTTTGATTTTTTTAAAAACTAAATTCACAGACACATTCAACAACCAAAATTGGATTTATTTTGCTACAGCGACGATGGCGTGCGATATTTTACTTTCTCTGCGTAACGTAAAGACACTCGGCAAAAAAAAAAACCAAAGAGGAATAAGGAAAAGATGCGTTCCCAAATTCGTGTAATGCTGAAATGTGTGAGGATATACACTGAATCATGCGATTGCGATTGCACATAAGCGAAACGATATTTCGCTATTTCAAAAGACCGTAACAAAATGGAGCCAATTAAATAATACTATACCACGCACCACCAACATTTCCACTTCCTATCTCTCTCATCACCTAACTACTTTCTTTCTCTCTCCTCTGTTCGATCGATCTCATCAATCTCTCAGCTACCATGGGTAACACGATTCTCTTTCACTCTCACTTTTTACTTTCTTCCTAATCTAACTTGATTCGGTTTTCGAGTTTTTATTTTTCGGATTTGGTTTTGAGATGTTTGGTTTGTTCGTGCAGCGACTGAGAATCCGTTCAGTAGCATTCTGAGGACGCTCGAGAAGCCTGCTGGTGGTGGTGAGTTCGGAAAGTACTATAGCTTGCCCGCTCTCAACGATCCTCGAATCGGTAAGTCACTGATTTTCATTTTCAAATGGTTGATGAGTGAAGTGTTGAACGGATGACTGTTTAGTTTTGTTTAATTTTACTTCCGTGAGTTGAATTTGAATCTGGAGAAGCTGCGAATTGATGGTGACATTCATGTGTTTGTCATAACAGATAAACTTCCTTACTCTGTGAGGATACTTTTGGAATCTGCAATCCGTAACTGTGATGAGTTTCAAGTTAAGCGTAATGACGTTGAAAAAATTATTGATTGGGAGAATACCTCTCCCAAGCTGGTGGAGATTCCGTTCAAACCAGCTAGAGTGCTTCTGCAGGTGAGTAACATAAGGGCGGTGATGCTGAGTGATATTGCTTTCGTGAAATGCTTTTAGTGTTTGCGGTATTTGTGGTGTTCAGTTGACTGAGGTTTCTTAAATGGTGATATCAGGATTTTACTGGGGTACCTGCTGTTGTTGATCTTGCTTGCATGCGAGATGCAATGAACAACCTTGGTGGTGATTCTAATAAAATTAACCCATTGGTAAGCCACTTGTTTGTGAACATTAATGAATTTAGATTAACGTTGATTTTTTTTTTTCAATGCATCGGATATGTGTTACTGATTTTAAAATTGGTTTCGTTCAGGTACCAGTGGATCTTGTCATTGATCACTCTGTTCAGGTTGATGTGGCAAGATCGGAAAATGCTGTTCAGGCAAATATGGAACTTGAATTCCAAAGAAACAGGGAAAGATTTGGTTTCCTTAAATGGGGTTCAAATGCATTCAATAATATGCTCGTTGTTCCTCCTGGATCAGGGATAGTTCATCAGGTAATTGCATTATTCCGTAATCAGTGATACTGATGTGTACGTGTGTGGACGCAATACATAATATTTTATTTGATTCTGTAATATTTAATTTCTGAATGTTTTTATTTTTTCATCGAAGAAAAACTTTTTCTTTCATTAGTGATTCCAGTTTGTCCTGAATCAAGCTTTATGATTTTATTTTTCTCAGGTTAATTTAGAATACCTTGGTAGAGTTGTGTTCAACACCAATGGCGTGCTTTATCCTGACAGTGTTGTTGGAACTGATTCACACACAACTATGATAGATGGCCTGGGGGTTGCTGGATGGGGAGTTGGTGGAATAGAAGCAGAAGCCGCAATGCTTGGCCAGGTAAAACTAACATGCTTATTTGTCGTAGAACTCTCTGAGATAAAACTTTTAAAATTAGAGTGTGGAATTAGTTTATTCATTGAGTATCTGAAAATTTTTAATTCTCTTCTTTGTATCAACAGTATATATTATATTTAGACCTGTGTGGTTTTGGCAAATGGAGAAGTTATTGTTAGATATAATTATTTATCTCTGATATTTTTGCAGCCCATGAGCATGGTCCTACCAGGTGTTGTTGGGTTTAAATTGTTAGGAAAACTACGAGATGGTGTCACAGCTACTGACTTGGTGTTGACTGTTACTCAAATGCTGAGAAAGCATGGGGTTGTTGGCAAGTTTGTGGAGTTTTATGGTAAATACTAATTTATGCAAATGATGCTGTTATATCTTCTTTTTGTAGCATAAGCTGTCTAGATTATTAATCTTTCCTTGAATACTTGCTTTTTACCTCCCTAATGCAGGGGAAGGCATGAGTGAACTGTCTTTGGCAGATCGTGCCACCATAGCAAACATGTCTCCTGAGTATGGTGCAACCATGGGCTTCTTTCCTGTGGATCATGTCACTTTGCAATATCTGAGACTTACTGGCAGAAGTGATGAGACTGTAAGTAAACACCTGTGTCACTGTCATGATATTTTTGGTTGTCTACTTGTGCTTACATGCCTTTCTTACAGGTTTCTATGATAGAATCCTATTTACGAGCAAATAAGATGTTTGTGGATTACAGTGAGGTACGCTATGCATATATTTTGTTTTTGGATATTTATATAAGAAATGTCAGGAAGGACCTGTTCTAACTGGGATTTTTCTTTTGTACAGCCCCAAGTAGAGAGAGTGTACTCTTCATATTTGGAACTCAATCTGGAGGATGTAGAGTCCTGTGTCTCAGGTCCAAAAAGGTAATGAGTTCTTGTGTTATCCTCTTAAAAGTAAGGGTAAACTATTCTCCCGTATTCATGTCTTTTGCATTTACTACGCATGCCCCCCCTCTATTAAGAAAACTGTACTAGAACTTCCTTGCTTTAGAAAAATTAAATCGTACCATCCTAAATGCTATAAGGTCTTACAAATTCGTTGAAAACGTCATTCCTACCCTTTTTCAGACATATTCTGACAAAAGGGGAAGAACACATTCATATGGCTTAGCACAATTGATGCTTAAATTTGACTACGGAACATTTGTAAGCTACGTAGTTAACAAGTATGTGATGTTTAATGACATTGTAGAGTGTTATACAGTGGAGTTTTGTCTAGGGTTTCGAAATGGAGGGTCTATAGAGGACATATTTTATTCTAAAGATGAAATTGCATTTTCAGTTTTTTTGTGGTGTAACCCTTGCTTAAATTAGTTCAGGCCTCATGATCGTGTCCCTTTGAAAGAAATGAAGGTAGATTGGCTTGCCTGCCTCAACAATAAAGTTGGATTTAAGGTATTCATTTTATTTTTCGTGTTGAAATATGTAGCAGCAATGTTGCATAGTTATCTGTTCAATCTATGGTGTCTAAGTTTTCATATCTTAAGTTTTCAAATATGATTTTTCAAAGGCATTGCACTCCTAGTATTAGCATTCGGGTGTGTGTATGTGTTGGGGGGCAGGGGGTCTGCTATGAAATCATCCTTGAAATGTGCCAATGCAAGGCACCGGAAAGGTACACTGACTAGTTTTAGGTGTGCACCTTCGGCACATCTTAATGGTTCAGATAAGGCACACCTCTAGAACCTTACTGATATATATATATATATATATAACTAAAAGAGCCCAGCCATTTAACTTTTGTGATTCTAAAGGTCTTAAAATAGTCAGAAAATAATAAAGAGCCCCAGCCATTTGTTGTTTAATTATTATTATGAATGAGATACTTGTGCAGTAAATTCATATGGCAAATTAATACAAAATAGTCATATACTTTACGTATTAATTTTTTAATTTAATAGCCACCTTGTGTGAAGTGTGCACTTTTTGACCCCTCTTCATTCGTCTCAAAGCCCCCTTAGCACCTCAAAAATATGTTTCACCTTTGACTACCTTGGATGAAATTTGCATTTACAATCCGCAGATATGTGTTCATGGCCTCTACCAGGAAGTTAAATAGTGCAGTTGACTATATTTATCCTAGTGAGATGCTTTTAGTATTTTGGGGCTTGATTGATTTTGTTGTTTTAACTGTATAATTGCATTCTTACAGGGTTTTGCTGTACCAGTAGAATCTCAGGCTAAGGTTGCAGAATTCACATTCCATGGGACACCAGCACATCTTAGGCATGGTGATGTTGTTATAGCTGCTATCACCAGTTGTACAAATACTTCAAATCCTAGTGTTATGCTTGGAGCTGCATTGGTTGCAAAGAAAGCATGTGAATTGGGTTTGCAGGTTAGTAGATGGTTATGTATTTTGTACCCTCACCATTTTAACTTTATGATTTAACTTAATTATGATAGGCTTGCACATATTATATGCTTAAATCTAACCATAAGGTTTGTCCCTTGCTATATGCTCTGGTGATATTCTTGGACTATACAATAGAGTATTGAAAAGCATGATCTTGGTTATACTTTTGGTGTATGATTGCGTTTATATCTTATATCTTATTTAAAATGCAATTTGCATTTATATTATCTAACATTATTGACTCGGTTAATGTAGCACTAAGTATAACTTTGTATTCTTGCTCCTATCCCATTTATGAATAATGTTGAAGTTACAGTAGCAAATTTTTAGGCCTCTATTGTTTTTAGTCTAGTAGTTAATTACGTATTTGATAGAATATATGATGATATTTTTTTTTTCTTTTTCCCAATGTTTCCAATTGTTTCACAATTTGATATTGAATATTAGGTGAAGCCGTGGATTAAAACAAGTCTTGCTCCAGGTTCTGGTGTTGTTACTAAGTATTTGCAGAGGAGGTATTCTTTAGAATATAGTCAAGTGTATTAAATCCATAACACGGTGTACTAAATTGTCTTCATTCCTGAATTGCTCCTGGTACCTGCAGTGGCTTGCAGAAGTATTTGAATCAGCTAGGATTTCATATAGTTGGGTACGGATGCACAACTTGCATTGGAAATTCAGGGGATATTGATGAAGCTGTAGCATCTGCAATTACAGAAAATGGTACATATACTTTTGTAAATAATATTTTCTTAATACTCACTTAACAACCTCTAAGGTTTTACCTAAGCATTGGGTTTCTGAATACTCCAGATATAGTAGCTGCAGCTGTATTGTCTGGAAATAGGAACTTTGAGGGCCGAGTTCACCCATTAACAAGAGCTAATTATCTTGCGTCTCCCCCTCTTGTTGTTGCCTATGCCCTTGCTGGCACAGTATGTAACTTATCAAGTGATTTCATTTTTCAAGTATGCAGTTCAAAACTTGCTCTAACTCTAATTTGGACACACTACTTTGTAGGTGAACATTGACTTTGACAGTGAACCCATTGGGATAGGGAATGATGGAGCCAAGATCTTCTTCAAGGATATTTGGCCATCCAGTGAAGAAATAGCAAATGTAAGTGGCTGTGGGTTTAAATATGACTTTGTCATCAAGCCTTGTATATTAATTTGGGCCATCACACTTTAGAGAAGGGACTTTTCTCAATCTACCGTACCTTTTAACATGCTACGTGACTTCTCCTAAATCAGCCTTATGCTTTGTAGCCCCCTCAAATACTGTTGTTTAAATTTAATCAATATCAAATTATCTAGTTAAGTCCAAAACTTTCTATATTTGTAAATTTAAAATTATTTATTTTTAGTTTTGGCACATCATGTCAAATTTACTCTTCAATTCTATAAGTCTTTATCTCTTAAAATGTATTCTTATATAACAATAACAATTTCAAAATCTGATATTTTAATTTACTCCATTATGCCGAGATTTTTCTTGATTTGTGTGTATATATGCATGATTTGGATTGTAACAAGTTCTCCAAAATGCTATCAAGTATCCAAACCCGTCAAAATTAGTTTTAGGTCAAGATGTGTAATACCCCTAGTTAGAATATCTCCTTCATTGTTTCCTTTTATTAACTTGATTTGTTACACTTGATTAGTTAGTCCACTTGATTCACCTTGTACAGATTTTTCTTTTTAAATCGTAGAGTTCAGAGGATCACTCTCCAGCAATATTCATACAATTCTGAGTTTTCACTCTATATGACAAAATAGAACTTTATCTAAACAATGAGGACATTTCTTATCATATTTTATTCCTTCTTATGCATGTAGTTTTGTCATTATTTGATAGCAGTGGTATTCTATAAATTTATATTTATAGTTTTTTCCTAAATTCCTTAATTTGAATATACCTGTGCTATGCCCCAGAAACTTGCTAGTTTAAATAAAAAAATATGTTGTGTGTAGATTGATCGTATTTGTCCAATTTTCAGGTCGTACAATCAAGTGTGCTGCCTGATATGTTTAAAGATACATACAATGCAATCACCCAAGGCAATCCCATGTGGAATAATTTATCTGTTCCATCGGGCACTCTTTATGCTTGGGACCCTACATCAACTTATATTCATGAGCCACCTTATTTTAAAAATATGACCATGTCTCCCCCAGGCTCACATGGAGTGAGGGATGCTTACTGTTTACTCAACTTTGGAGACAGTATTACTACTGACCACATCTCTCCAGCTGGCAGCATACATAAGGACAGTCCTGCAGCCAGATACCTTATAGAACGTGGAGTTGATAGAAGAGACTTCAATTCTTACGGAAGCCGTCGTGGTAATGATGAGGTGATGGCACGAGGAACATTTGCTAATATTCGCATAGTCAACAAATTTTTGAATGGAGAAGTTGGACCTAAAACTATTCATATTCCTTCCGGAGAGAAGTTATCTGTTTTTGATGCTGCAGAGGTAATTTTTCTGAACCATGTAATATGTAGGTATACTAGTCAATGCTTTTACTTTGCATCTGATGTCTCCTTCACTTACTGTGGAACTTTGTTCTATTTTATTTTCTGGTCGCTAAGTTTCTTGATGTTGCAATTGGATCTATAATATAACAGTGAGCTACATCTGAGATTTCATTGTTCAACAAGTATCAAATAGCCAAAATGGAAAAAAATTAGAGAAAGATAAAGTCTCAGTAATCTTAGACAAATGTTTTATGATTCTGTATCTTTTTCATCCAACTGTCCCAAAGATTGGTAGTTGGCTTCTTGTTAATCTTGTACACTGTCATATTATCTTATGTAGATTGCCAAATGATCAATCTGTAAATCAAATTTCTAACTCTTCAACCTTCATTGATCCCTTTTGGTATTGACACTACTCAGAAATACAAGAGTGAGGGGCATGATATGATTATCTTGGCCGGTGCTGAGTATGGGAGTGGAAGTTCTCGAGATTGGGCTGCAAAGGGGCCAATGCTACTGGTAAATTTTGGAGACCTTTTATTCTCTCACCAATTTATTTGTGCATATTTTGTTTTAATCCTGAATTCGTTCACTATTATTTCTAGGGTGTGAAAGCTGTCATAGCAAAAAGTTTTGAAAGGATTCACCGAAGTAATTTGGTGGGAATGGGTATCATTCCTCTGTGTTTTAAGGCTGGGGAGGATGCCGATTCTCTTGGATTAACTGGGCATGAACGTTACACCATTGATCTGCCAAGCAATGTGAATGAAATAAGACCTGGTCAAGATGTCACAGTTGTGACAGATACCGGGAAGACATTTATATCTATCCTGAGATTTGATACAGAGGTAATATTTGATCTTTCATTCCCTCATGGTGTTGGTGGCAGTGATGACTTACACTTACACTTATTTCTATCCTGATTCGTTACTTCATTACAGGTTGAACTAGCTTACTTCAACCATGGAGGCATCTTGCAATATGTCATCAGAAACTTGATTAATGCTAAACATTGAATCAGATATAAACCAAGTTTGCAGGTTTAATTGTTGGCTCCCACAGGCGCGGATTCTTAACTTCGGTCTGAATAATCTGGTAGTATGGCTGCCACCAGGAAATCCATGCTATGTTCAGCTGTTGTCTTAATAAACCAAGGAACTACATGGCTGCTACAAAGAAGAGCTATGACTGTCGTTTGTTGGAGAAATGTGATTCTTTTTCAAAATTTGTGTCATCGAGGATGATAACTCCTTATATTTTTTACTGGTTTTAAGGAAAGCTTTTAGTAAACATTAACATTCTATTGCTGCCACCCACCAACTCTTGAGAATTAAAAAAAATCAGGAATATTTAGTAAAATTAAAAGCATTGCCGTAATGTTCGGAAGGTGTAAAGGAACGTGGAAGCTTTTGACGGATATTCACCATCTGTATTTGGTAGGATGGACAAAAAGTGGGGAAGGAAAAAAACATTTGAAATTTAAATTGAAGAGATTAGAAGAAAAAACATTGATTTTTATATTATTTTTTCTAATATTTATTTTCTTTCTTGAAATAACAGAAAGGGCTCATAATTTGAGGGAAACAGGGGGAAGAGTCCTCAAAAGAAAAAAAAGAAAGACAGGGAGGAAGAGTAAATACTTAATCTGGTCCTTGAAAAAGTAGCTTCTTAAAATTACATGAACATCTTATATTAAATGAGTTCAAGTTTTTTTACTGTAAATTGTTCCATATATAACTCATTTTTTAACCCTTAATTAAAAAAGTAGAAGCTGGGAGGAGTAGTGCATTCTATGTCTTTTCTTAGTCTCTAATTACTGTAATGAATAACTTTTTATGATTATCAAATTAAGAGAAAATGAAAATTAATAATGAAAGTTAACTCATACATATATGTTTTATTGTTAAACACTAATTTTTTAGGGATAAATTATTTTATTTTTCAAAAGCTAACTTTTAAAATGAGCTTATCATCGATTCAACTTTTAAGATTATTATCATAAAAGTCAACAAATCTCTGCGCAGATGATAATGTAAAAATATTTTACTGATTAGTGTATATAGTTTTTTTTTTCTTTTTGAAAATCTTTCATTTTCTTTCAAAAATTATAGTTATCTAGATTTAAAGCTCATTTACATTTATCATCTGAGCATCTACAACACTTAAATGTTTATTGAGTTGTTAAGTTTTTTTTTTTTTTTACAGTCTTATATATTACTTCACACTGAGGAGTTTTATTTATTTATTTTTTCTAACACGTGATGAAATTATTCACTGATGAAAAATTATCTAAGCAAAGTTATTTAAATAAGTAATTTTTTCCAATATATACATCGACAGCTCATTTTTAACTAAAACCAAATAATCACAACTATTTTAACTCTAAAAAGATATGAACAATCTAGGTACAGTTGCTTTTAGTAAAAACCAACATTTATAAGGTTTATTTTTTTAAGATTAAGATTATATTTAAAAAGGTATGTTCTTTTAATTGGGATAACTTTTTAATTAATAGATAAATAAATATAGAATACAAATGAGTATTCAAAATAATTAAAAATGATTAAAATTGAATTTGTTTTAAATATTTTAAATATTTTTTTTAAATAATATGATTTGATTTCAATTTTAAATTTTAAATAAAAAATTTATTAAAAAAATAAAAAATATAACACATGATATATAATGCCTGTATTTTTATTAATATTTATAGCTATAAAATATAATAATAAATTTATATTATAATTTTTAAATATAAAATTATATAATTTATTTATAAATATAAAAATAATTACAATTATAAATAAAATAATAATTATAAAAATAAAATTTATAAGATATTTTTATATTTAATAATTTTTTTATAAAATATGCAATAATTTTTCTATAAAATAATATTTTATATTTTTTCTTTAAAATATTTAAATTTTTTATAATAATAAAAATTATATAACTAATTATAATAAAATTATAATATTAATTAAATTTTATATTTAATTAAAATTAAACCAAATTAAATTGTATTTAATTTGTATATTTAATGTATCCACTATAAATAAATAAAACAAGTCAAACAGTGGTCATTCCATCGATGGAGTTCGGTTGTGTATATACACGAGAATATATTTCTTTTATTAAAAAACACACGTAATGATATATTATTACCTAATTGAAACAATGATAATTTACTAAAATTAATTAAATTTTAATGATAGTTATAAATGATTTAAAATTTTTAAAAAATTCTTTATAAAATAAATACTGTGAATTTTAACTTTGTAAAAAATAATTTTTTTTATTTTTACATGTTTCTTTTTTCTTAACAATCAAGTTATCAGTAAAAAAAAAAAAAATCAAATCGTGGTTATGTATTCACAATAATAGTAAACAAAATCTATAAATTTCTTTTATAATTATCAATTAACTGCTGCTTAAATTTCTAAGAGTTACATCTTTTAGAGAATATCATTTATTTTATCTTATCACGGTTTTCTCAACCAATTGGATCAAAAACTTATTTTGCTAGTGACAGTGTAACTTTGGCTGATCCAACAAGTTTTCAGTGAATATCTATATTCCATTAAGTGAATTGTTTCCACAATGCGAATACAAAATATTTAAATACTACACCAATCCATTGGGTTACATACAAAATATTTACAGTCCTCAATTTATTGTGTATAGCAATCCCAAATTTAAAAAATTCAACATTAATTTTCTTCAGAAGACTTATAATTGTTATCAGAACACAAGCAGACAAATAACAACGATCACAATAAAAGGTAAATGAGTTCTGAGGAAAAAACTGGTATACTAGCTCCGTCTATGGGTTTCATACATTTTCTTGAAAATCCCTATTGTAAATTAACTGGTACATAATTTTTTTTTATTATATTTTTTAATATCATAAATGAAAAGGTAAGGGAAAAAAATGAGTTAGCTTACAACTGAACATCCAAAACTAGAGAGTGCCACATCATGCTGTAAATATATCCTTCCGGATTTGAAGCATTATCACGCAAAGCTTTAGCTGAGATTCAGATAGTACATCATTGGCATGACAAATTCAGACAAGCCTGATAACTAAACGATCAACAAGAAAGACGATCAGCAACGACTACCATATTAAATTTTGTCAAACTAAAAACAACAACTTAGTATAATGCCAAGCAAGAAACGATCGAGCTGTGAATTGAATACAATTCGGTAAAAAGTGAAAAATGTGAAGCATACAAATATGAGTTTTCCCAGAGTCGTTCCTAAAGAATTTAACAGTTTGCAGAAGATTAACATATATTTTGGGACTAAATCTATGATCTGAATATCTTAACCTCAATTGAATCCAAAAACTTGAGAACAATGCAACACAAATCAACTAATGGTTACATTATTATAAAACTGTATACAGAACAAGCAATCATTGGCCAAGTCTCAGACAGTTAACATAAATGTAAAACATTGCGGGATGAGCATGAATGTTAACGATAAAGTGTAAATCATACATTTTGATAGTATCACAAAAAAAGGAGAAATAAATACCTGTAGTAATGTATAATATTCAAGCTTTGTATTCTTCCACACGCATCCATTTGGTACTTGACCACTTATTACCCTTAATCACTGGACAACCACCTGAAAAATAATCAAGAACAGTTTTGTTAATTTATTTCCTCCAGTCGCTACTAAAACTAGTTATGTAGCAGCACCAATATAATAAGAATAAGAGCAACTAACCATGTAAACTTGATGGATCTAAAGTTGCATCCGGCTTCATGCTCCAAAAAAGTAAAGCATCGCCCCTCCTCGGTTTGATTGAAAGTCCTTTTTTTCCACAATCAGAAAGCTCATTCCACCATGGCACAGAACTAAAATTCCCTTTGGCAGCTGGGAACACTGTCTCGCCCCCTTCTTCAACATCAGTACTGCATCATTAAAATACAAAAGCAACAGAGTATAACTTCCTCGTATACAAAAACATTTTAAGTTAACAACTAAGAAAACATATGATGTCACTTACAGATACATCAGTACTGTTGCTATACGCTGACCCCCATTCTTAGTGTTAAAATCATCAAGAAAGTAGTCATAGTGAGGCTCATACTTTTGTCCAACTTCATAGTGCAGAACTTGAAGTCCTTCACCATGCTCTGCATATTGTGAGACACAGCTTATGTAATGCTTTGTGAAGTATATAATGAAAAATATTCTACTATACTATATCATAGACCAGAAAGCCAGATGCCAAAGGCAACTGAAAATATTCCATTAAAGGCACATGCAAAACATCTTCAACTACTCGAAACATCTAAATCATAGACAAAATGTTCACAGGAGAAAAGCAACGTATGGCGCACAAATAGAACAGTTAGATATTATCATCATCTTAAACCTGTAGGTGAACCAGAAAAAACAAAAAGAACCAGCAACAAATGAATGTTATGATAATATTTTAAAATTAGTATAAACAAGATAAGAAGTGCAAAATACTCACCAACAGGAATGAAAGTAAAGTCAGCAATTTTTTTCTCAATATTCCTGACAATTTTATCCCGACCTCTGGACAGAAAAGTTCCTGAGCTTGTACGTACTCTAAATTTTAAAGGAAATCATACAGGTAAGATTTATCATTTTGGCAGTTTAAATACGTAAAAAAAATCTGTATCAATGCCAATGGACTAGAGACAAATAGGAAATAGTCCAACCTGCTGTCTTTACTCTTTCCTGTTTCACTGTCGACAACCGTTGACTTTTGCATACTTGGCTTTGCTATGTCAATTAGATAATCGCATTCCTCCTTCGTCTACCCAGATCATTCAGAATAAGCTTTAGTATTCGGAACGTGGAGACATTATAATGCATCATATTAAATCATTAATGCTCCAAATAAGGAAGAACCTTATCCAAAGAGTTAAACATAATGCCAACCCATCATGCTAAAATCACATCCAAAAATTGAAATTCACCAGTCGGACATTGTACCAAGCATAATTCAGCCAACGAAAACTCAAAAAATTGCAACGATGTCATAACCTTTCAATTACAAAGGCCGTGAAAGAAAGTCAAACTCCTAATCAAGAACTATAAGGAGTTAAAACACCATGAACTTCTGCAGCAAGATGAAATCTAAGCACTAAACCCTACATCCGTTCCTCTTCAGCACAATCTACCTAAATCTAACCCTCATTGCACTTGATCCTTAACATAAGATCCACTGATATTAATATTAACAAATAAACCTCATTCTTTCAGAATTCTTGTAACAAGCCAACAATATTCCACATTATTATACGTTACCTTTTAATTTTCCAACATTTTTAGAAACCACGACTTTTGAAAAGAGAAACTCGAGGATAAAAATTGAGATAAACCGAGGCAAAATGTCGTGCAAAGGCGAATGGCAGCAAGTAATAACTTCGATTAAAATCAACAACAACAAAAAAATCAGCGCCTAGAGATTCGGCAAGCGCGAAGAAGCAATCGGCATAACATAAGGCGAAACGTACCAGAAAATTGTGATAAACAAAAGCTCTCGGCTCCCACGACACTACTTCAACCCACTGCTCTCCCCGCTCTTCCCTCTCGTCGCCACCGTCGGAACTGAAAATAGAAAAAACAGAAAAGAGAAAATAAGAAATAATAAATAACCGATTAATAAAAAATGAGGAAGGCGAGGCGAGGTGACGTACGCGTGGATTGTGTTGTGAGCAATGGAAGTGAGATCGTTGGGTTTAGGCAAATCGTTGGGTGAGGAGGAGGGAATGGAGAGGATGCCGAGCACGAGGAGAATGAGGACGAGGAAGGTGAAGACGAGGAAGAGAGTGAGGATGAGCGTTGAAGAGGACGATGATTTGCGAGGCGGAAGACGAGAGTGCCTGGGTTTCGCCATTGTTTGTTACGCTTGAGCTCGAATCGCCGAGATCTGAAACTCGATCAATCTCAACACGTGGATTTGATTTGAACAGAGTTTGTTATTTGTTATTTTCTCAATAATCGTTTCTCTGTATCTAATTCTATCGTATTCTCTTTCCACCAGAGACGCTGGAAGGAAGAAAAGTGCGAACACCCTTTTCTCTTTCTCCTCTTCCTATTATTATTATTATTATTCCTACACTGCATTACTCATAACAGTTTTTTTTTTTTTTTTCAATTTTCAAACTAAGAAAAATATTAATTAGTTATAATTTTCATGAATATTCGTGTAAAAAAAAATTAATATTTTTATTCAAATGAGCCTAATTTCTATTGTACCACCATGATGTATAAAACTTACCCAAATAATTTAAAAAAAAAAATATATATATATATATATACTCGTATTTTTTTAGATTACTGATACATATATTAGTGCTCAATAATTTAACATGATTCACTTTTTCTAAGTTGGCAACTGCAACTGTAGTCTCTTATTTTTTATTTTCTTTCAATTGAGCACAAAATTAGCTGGCAGAGGATGATAAGGTACAAAAGAAAGACAATTTCTCTGACAAATTAAGCATTTGTGTTCTTAAACTAATGTGTAATGGGGTATAGGTTCAATCTTTTCATATTAAAAAAATGGCATGCAAATTCCACGAATCAAACAAATTACTTGCATCCAGCTATAATCTTAACAACTTCTACGAACCTCACAATGAACAGAACATCTTGCAATCATGAAAGTTAACTGAGAAATGAGAACTTGCGATTACTTGGTTCAACCAAACACAGTTGCATGAAAGCGAGTATTTATCTCACTTGTTAAAGATTTTTTACCAATAAATAATAAACAATAATCTTAAGTTTTATAAAAAACTTTATAATTAAGAGTTTATATGTTTTTTTTTATTTAATTTAATATTTGTATTTTTATTTAATATGAAATTTTAATTTATTTTAAATTCTAACATAATTTTTTTTTAAATCTTTCAAATTATTTAGGGTTTGATGATGGTGTTAATTCTTCTATTTTTCTTCCAATACAAGAGAGTGAATTTCGAACAAGTCTTGCTTATTTGAGTTTATTTGCTTTTTCTTTGTTATTCAATTGTGTTTTGATTTGATTTGTTTTGGATTGTGTCAAATTTTATGGATCACGTTCAGATCAGTTAGAGGTATCGTTGACCTAACTCATTCCTGGATTAGGGCTTTTCGAATAGTTCGACTAATTTATTTTTTATTTATATTTATTAAAATTTTAAAATTTGCCTAACTTCAAATGCAATATTAAATTTTATTAGAAAAGTATTTTGTTTGAATTATTTAAAATACATATGATAATTATAATTAGGACTTATATATGAAAATGGGATGAGGTAAGTTAGAGTTTCATCTAAGTCTTTTTTTTTTAATTTAATACTTAATTTTAAATTGCTTATCTAATTTTATTTTTTTTTCACTTTTAGTCCTACCCTTTTAACTATTTTGTTTGTTTTAAAAATTTATGTTGCAACAATTTTTTAAAATAGATTTAGACATTTATCTTTAAATACATTTATAGTCTTAGACTTTTAAACAAGATAATGAGTATGTATTTTAAAAATATCATAATTAAAATTAGGTATAATAAATAGAGCCCAAAAACCAAACGACCACACTACTAAGGTCTGGTTCTGAAGCTAAGTTGGAATGGGATGATGGTGAAGAAAAAAAAAATATATGAAGTGTGTTTAGATAATTAAATGTTGATGTTATATGTTTTCTTATAAATTATTTTAGTTATTTTCAACAAAACAAACTTGAATTTCTATAAATTATATAATTAGACAATTTGAAGGAAAGAAATATAATAATATTTTCAATTCAAATTTTTAAAATTTTTGTGAAAAAAAAAATATTATATTCAATTTTTCATTTTGTTTGGAAATGAAATTTTTAAAAGATAATTTACTTTTATAAAAAAATTTGAAATATCTTATTAAAAAAATTGTTTTAATAAAGAATTTTAAAAGAAATAATTTTTTAAGAATTTATTAAAATAATTTAATTATTTAAAATAAATAATTCTAAATTTTATTTAAAAAATAATTTTTTTTATATTCTCTTTTCTTTTAAATTTATGTCTACTTTTTAATATTTTTTCTTCAATTGAATTTCAAACAAGACATTATTAACTTAATTAAGATTGGAATATTATCGATTTTAAGTTATTAAATATTATTGAAAAAAATCATTTCAATTAACATTAATTAAAATACATTACTAATTAATATTTAAAATTATAATGTTATTTAATATTAAAATAAAATTTATATTTAATAATAAATTAAAAAATAAAATAATTTAAATTATTTTATTCAAGTAAAAAAAATTAAAAATTAAATAATTTAAAATAGAAATAATTTAAATTTAATATATTTAATTTAATTTTTTTAAATAAAGTAATATATTTAAATATCTTTTTATTTATATGTTATTCGATTTATCTAATCTATTTTCTTTGTAAATTAAAAGGTTTTAAATTAGAATATGTTTTGGTCAAACAAATTGAGATAATGGTTATTTTAAATTTTTAAAATAAATTTTATCGTTTTAACTCTTTATTTATGGAAACGTATGATGCATAACTACTTCTATAATAAAGAGGTTAAAATAAGACATTTACTTTAAAAGATTTATAAATCATATTTGACACGTTTAAAAGAACAAGTGATTAACATTTTTATATTTATAATAACTAAAAATTTATTTATTTATTTTTTTAAATAAAAATTAAAGAATCAAATTTGTTTCATTACAAGAATTCTTAAGAAGTAATGTAAACCAATTTAAAGATACTAATTAAGTTGTTGTAAAAATCTATTATATATATATATATATATAATTTTTTATTAAATAAATTTTAGAAAATGAATTAATAGAATTGAGGATAGAAATTCATATGAAAATAATTTTTATAGTGACTATCTTATGAAACGAATTTAATATTATAAAAATATTGAAAGTTTTACCAAAATTTCCAATATTTTTAAAATTACATTTTTTAATAATTAAAAACATATAACATATTTGTGTTTTTAATAATTTTTTATTGTTTATTTATTTTCTCATTTAGAAAAAAAATTAATATCCATCCTCTTTAATTAACTAATATTTAAATATTAATTTAATTTTAATAAAAAATAGCATAAATATAATTTAAAATTCTATTGTCATCCTTCTTCTTCTTATTATTATTAATAATAATAATAATAATAATAATAATAATAATAAATTTAATCTATTTTAACTCTTAGAACTTTTGGCACTTTATTCACCTTAATGTTAATTTCCATTTCAAACCGTATGAAACTAGAAGACAATATTATTATATACATAAATGTTAACTTTATTTACACTACTGTAATTTCTTGTAAAAAAAATATTATTCAAACCTTTTTTTTTTTACATATTTATTGACATCATTTAGAAATATTATTATAATAAAATATATAAATAGATGCAAATATTATCCTGTAATACGATTTATAGAATTAAATGACAGGCCTAAATCTATTTTTAAAAATTATATTATAATTTTATTGTATCATTTATTATTAAATTATTCAAAAATATTTTCATTTTTCAGTTTAAAAAGATGTGATATGTGTAAATATTTTTCATTGAAAAGAATGAAATAAAAAATATATTAAAGTTTGTGATTATGGAATATGTTTTATATTTTTTAATAATCATATCCGAAAGAGATGGAATTTCAGGAAATTTTTATTAATAGTATGAAAAGAAAATTTTCAATGTAAAAGATTGAATCATAATTTTTTTTTGTATATATTTATTATTTATTACATATGAGATTAGATTAAAAGTAAAATTATATTTCTCGAAATAATAACTACATTAACTAAGATTCAGTAAGAGTATTAATATTCATTAAGTAATCGTATCGAAACCAAACAATGAAAGATGGAAATTACAAAATACCCCCATGTTATTTAGAATGTCCAGCAAGACATAAAAGGACATGGACACACATTTGAATTAGAAATGAAACATTGGAGAAACCCTTCCCAAAAAAATGACATGAAACAAGGACGTGGGAACTAGGAATCTGAGATAACTATTAATTTAAGAAACTGCATGCAATGAAATGCTTCATGTGGCTTAAAAGACACCAATGGCAGAAGGATACAAAGGCTTGGGCCGGTAAGAAAGAAAGGTGGGAACATAACTTGAGCTTCGTTTCTTTGGAAGATCCATCGAATCTATGGCTGGTTGATTCAAATAAGCATATTTGCTTTTTTTCCACCTGCACATGTTTGCCACAAATTATTTTTAGGTATTGAAGGAGAGGGTAATATTGAAAAGATTTTTTATCAACCATTTAAACCAACAATTATATAAATAAATATGATTTATTTTTTACCCAAAACTTTAATGTTACGGATTTGTGTATTTTTCTCTTTTATATACAATTTAACTATTCCATTTTATTCCATTTTTATTTAATATAAGATTTCAACTCATCTTAAACTCCAACTATTATAAAAGAATATCTCTAAAATTCAACCAAATTCAAAGACTGTTTTAATACTTTTTATGTCATCTTAACCCCACACCACACTGCAACGTCAACCACTGAATAGAAGCTGCAACTTGCTGCGTCTAAGGGTAATAAAAAAGCTTGTAGAATGGAGTGGACTTAAATTTTTCTTTCTTTTTTCCTACTATTAGAGTGAACCATATTACGTGTATTATAGATATTTGTATAAACTATTCTATTACTATACATCACATATTTGGTTCTAGAAAAGTATATACGAACCAATCTTTGATTCCAACACGCACTTCTTGGTCCTTAGCAACTTTTTTGCAATAAACATTTGTCCTTAAGTTCCATTCTTTCTTGGTTTCATCGTAGTCATTATCACGCATCAGGGACAACTCGAATCTCTGATACTCTTCCTTCTGTCAGACATTAATCACAGAACAAAACTATGTAGGATGAAGAATCACAATAATATCACTCACAAACTCACAAAACAATTACATATACCAAATAATTAATCTACTCCACACAAATAACAAGTTTTCTTTCAGTGGAACAACAAGGCCAATTAACCAAAACAAACATCACAGCTCCTAAAACAAAGATAAAATTTGGTCTGGTTTAATAATGTTTCAGTTTCAATTAGTGCATGCTTAATTATTGCATTATTTATGAAACATAATTAATCATTGACCCTTCATAATTACCGTGAGATTGCGTGCACGGAGTCTAGCAGCAGCTTTGATAGCAGCAAGAAGGTGGTCCTCTTCTTCGATCTTCTTTTGCCTCCAAAACCTGGCAATTTCTCGGTTTGTGACACTCTCTTCTGCTTTTGGTCTTGAGAATTTTGGAAGTGGAGGTGGTGGTGGTGGAGCTAGTGATCTAGGAAGCACCTCTACCATAGTTTCATAAACATCACCTTCTAATTCTTCCTTTCTCTGCTTCATTATGAATCACTCACTAAGACACCAATTCAACTGTGATGCTTGTTCCTGAGCTTGATCTGTTATATGATCAAGAAAAGGAGTTGAGAGAGGAAAGAAATTGCTAACTCACTATCAAACCTACCTTTCCTTCTCCCTACATATAGAGGTATTATTGATGGTTGAAGTTCTGAGTCAGCCAGAATATTCAATATGCACTGACCCACCATTGTTGTTGCGTGTGGATTGTGAGAAACGATAAAAGGAAATTGGAATGGTGGTTGTATCTTATCTTATTCTAAATGGACTAACTTAACTGTCTTCAGTCTTAACTCCTAAGAATATTTAATAATTACTACCCTTTTCTCTCCTCCAACCATTCAATTTCACTCCTCTTTCTTTTCGTTTTCAGATTATATAAAGGACCTTGATTTTTATTTCAATATAAATAAATCTCTTTTCTTCTTCATCCTACATGAATGGTGTTTCCTATCTCTATCAAGAATCTTCACTATGTGATGATGGTGGTCCCTGTACAAACATAAGCTACAAAGCATATTTAATGGCGAAAGGGGGTCAAGCATATGCCCCTCATGATTTTTTCTTTTCTAACATTTTGAGTGTTTTATAAATTCATAATCTTTTTTACTATTGGAGATCACGTAAATATGATGAAATAGTTTAGAAATAATGAAATAGTTTAGAAATATGATGAAAGTATCGATTTTAAGAGATTAAATGTTGAAAAAATTTCATATTAACTAAAAATAAGACCGAATTATAATATATATTTCTGAACCGATTTTGAATGTGAATTAGACCCATAATCACTTTCTAGATGGTAATAGTGCCATTTTGTTAACAAGATTGTTGGACCTAAATTCGGCCACTTGTTGGGCTTAGATTCGGCTACTTGTTAATATACTGAACCTTAATTAGCAAGTTATTGGGCTTAGATTGAGACTAAACCTGATTAAGCCATCTATTAATAGATTATGATCTCATATTACATAGTTTGAAAAATCCTAATGGTTAACAAAGTTATTAACAATCCCTATACATTAAGCTAGACCCATAATTACTTTCTATCTTAAATTAGATTCAAAATTGATTTATGTTATAATATTAAAATTTATTCTCAGAAAATCGTTTAACTTATCACACCACCGTCTAAACCCATTTTTATTACTATTAACTATCATTATTATTTTGATTTGACTTTTTGAGTTTGTGGTTATGGACCTAAGAACATGTAAGTCTCCATTTATATATATATAAAACTCTGGGATTTTTCTTTCTACTCTTATAATAATAATACTGGTTTGGTAAAAGAAAAAAGATGGACTAGTAGGACATGTGACTTTATTTAACCAACGGTCCTCTCTGTAATAACTTAAATATCAAATAATTCATTTATTAATACTCCTAAACGATGATTAATTAATAACATAAGACCTTTGAATATTCAATATTTACGAAGCTTCTGCACCCAAAGGACTTATAGTGTTCTTCCTACTAGAAGAAATAAGAGTTTTATTTAAATATTGTTTCTATATTTAAAATAAAAATATTTTTTTAACATTTAAATTCTGCATGACGTGCAAAATTTGCATCTACATGTTTTCTATATATATTGAATAATCTGGGTGTAATATTAATTATTCAAAGTTTTAGAATAATCTTGGCTTATTCAAAGTTTTAGAATAATAAAGTACTTTAGTCTCGATTGTTTGTACCAATCTTATATCCTTTGACAAAACGAAGAGAAAAGTTGTTTGTACCAACCAACCACAAGACCACTTGCTCGTGGCCCTTCTCCAAATCAAAAGGCTGAAAAACGAGTATTGTCAAATATTTTTGAAGACAAAACAACTTGTGGGAATTGTTATTAATTTAAGAAGACTAGGTATACCTATCACATTTCAACGTCAATATAGTATATTTAGGTAACTTGATGGTAACATAAAAGTTACTTTTACAAGATCAACCATAAACTATTTTTTTATTTTGTAGTTTACTAAATAGATTAAAATAATCTTAACAACCGACTTTTTTTCTTTTTCATTTTTTACCATCTGCATAAATATCAAGTTACTATCTGGCAGAATTCATTATTCCATAAGAGATTAGACACCGAAAACATATTTTAAAATAAGTTTACAAAATAGAATTATAATAATAACGTTAGATGTACATCTATAAGAAAAATAACATCCAGACACTTAAATGATTATACACTTAACTTATCTCAAAATTGATTAAAAAAAGTGAAATTTATATCTTATTTATATATTATAATTTAATCTTATTTTTAATTACGGGTGTCATAAATAATACAAGTGTATTTTTTTATCTTGGGTCAATGATTGAATAAATTCCTTCTCAATTTTTAAATTTTTTTAAAGAAAATAGTTTTAAAAATTGAACTTGAAAAGAAAATCAAGCAAACATAACCCATGTGAAAACTGAACTCAAACGGGTTAGGATGGAGACACAAGGCAACAAATTCCTTTCTCCTTTCTTCTCCAAATAAACAATTCTTTTTCCTCTGCATGCACCAAAGCAATGAAATTAATCCTTTACTTGTAAACATCAACAGCATCAGCATCAGCATCATTATGTTCTTCTCTCTGCATAGTTTATTTATACGTTGCATTGCATCATCAAACCAACTTTGATGCATAATGGCTGAAGTTGACAATGAATATCTGGGGGAAATAGAGAAGGCTCGACGTGAACTTGGTTCTCTCATCACCAACAATAAATGCGCCCCTCTCATGCTTCAACTAGCGTACGTCACTAATAACTTCATGCTTTCATTTCTTCCTAATTCTCTTTCCACATCTTTTCATCTAAATTCAATACATTCAATCATCTTATTATCCAAATGTCAACACAAACATGTACAAATTTTTGCTCTACAGGTAATAATTATGTTTAATTACATAAAATTTAAATTATAACATAATTATAAATTAATTTTGCATAAACTTATAGTTTATCATAATGAAAAGACAATATAAAAGTACTTAAATTTATCAATAAAAAAAAAGATAATAAAGAAATAACGAGTATGTGATTTTACAAAAATTTTAAAATTTTCAATATCTGTCTGTATATGTTATCTAATTGATGATAAAATAAAATAAAATAACAAAACTTTTTAATTTTGTATAACTCCTTTTACAAATAGAATTACAATTCATTATTGTAATTTTTTATTCGTTACACTCCTAATTAATAATTCTGTTTTTTTTTTCTCTTCAACAAAAATATAATATTACTTATATATTTACACAATAATATTTTAAATAATTATACTCTTAACCATAATTTTATTATTAAATAAACTATTTTATAATTTTGATTAATTACATAATGTTTCTCACATATATAATAATATTATATGTGATAAAAAAAATACTAACAAAAACATACATTCAATCATCTCAGTAATTCGTGTTTGGATGTGGTAAATTTGATTTTGAAATAACCTAAGAACTTCAATCAAAGTGTGGAAGTTCAAGTTGTAGGTTTGCAATAAAAAAAATTATAAGACTTTATCTAGAAACGTGTTAACTGATATATGAAGGTGGTTTTGAGAATCAAGCTTAAAACCAAACAGGATTATAATTAATTAATGTTGTACAGGTGGAACGATGCTGCTACCTACGATGCCAAAAGCAGAAGAGGAGGCCCCAATGGTTCTATTAGATTCATGACTAAACACGAAGCAATGAAGGATTTGGAAAAAGCAGTTCAATACTGTGGTTAAACTCTTTTGTGCCTGCTTATTATTTATTATACCTCTTTTCTTTAATTTAATTGGTAATTTCTTTCCCAAACAGAAATAGTGAAGACCAAACTTAACCTTAAGAAAGTTTCATACGCGGACCTTTACCAGGTTATTTAGTTTTCAATCCGCAACTAATTATATATATCATTATAATTAAACAACTTAATTACAGGATTCAACCAACTTAAGGTTGATTATGTTAACTTGTATATTTGGATGGATTTGCATTTCAGCTTGCTGGTGTTGTTGCAATAGAGGTCACTCAGGGTCCAGTTATTGACTTTGTTCCCGGCAGAAAGGTATACATAACAAAAATTAAATAAGAAGATTCACTCTTGTAAAACTAACATAAGACTAAGAAATTCAATAAAAATAATTATCGCATACAACTTAATGGATTATGTAGTTAAATAAATTGATTGAACATAATAAACACTCATGTTTTTCAAACCAACAACAGTTGAAAAGTTGTGAATTGTATAGTGAATGAATTGTCTATAGTAAGACAATCGGACCTTTAACTTGTGAGTTTAATGCCAATTTCGGACATATGATAAATGAACCTTTAATTTTTTGGCTTAATCACATTTAGTAAGGGTGGCACTCTTTTTTATCATAAATAACTCATTTTAGAGTTTCTTTGAGGTCTTTTGAACCTTAGAGTTTAGATCTCCAGAAATTCCTATCAAACACTTATTAATAGAAAAAAAAAATTGAGCATTCAATCAAATCACAACTAGTATTAACAGAAAACCTCAATCAAACATGTTAATTCCTTTTGTATTTTTTTTTTTTTAAATACAAATATACAGAGAGAAACCAAAAAAGGGAAACAAAAACAAAAGGAAAAAAAGAAAAGAAAAAAAGAGTTACTCTTCGAATATATGGTTATCATTCATAATATTGGTTTTACATGATTTAGAGACTCTTAATTATTGACCCAATTTTGATATGTTACTAATTTTTGTATATTATATGTTATTTTCTTTGTTAGGATTCTGATAAGCCCCCACAAGCCCCCATACACTTTCTAAATGGTGAAGAAGGTAATAAATTATATTGGTAGTTAATTCTCTAATTTCCAATAGAATTTATAAATCTCTTCCTTTTGACTGTCTTTGTTATTCAAATGTAATTACCACTTGTTACAACAATTGAATTAGATTTTGTTAACAATGAGTAAAAAATAGTTTTAAATAATCCTTATCAAATATTAAAAACAAATGTATTACTTTCTATTTATTATCTATATATAATGAAAAGTTCTGAATAACTTTTTATTTTTATATGTTTAATCAATAACCAAAGGCTAAAAAATCAAAGTAGTTTTCTCATGCCAACTACCTATAGTTTTTTCATTTCATTACCTTAAGCTTTGTTAAATAATAGTTATGTTTATGTCTATAGCATACAAAAAGGTGAACCACCGCAATAGGTTGTGAACTGTGTGATTGTAGAATTTCCTTAATTTTTCTAATATAAAGTTTAGAAGTCTTTTGGAGAAACTTGAATATTTCATGTTTCCTATACGACATTTTGGCCTTCATTTCATAATTTATCAACTTTTTCATAGAAGTTGTTATATATATATATGATGAATTATAATGATTTAATTTACCCATACTTGTCTGATTAAATTGTTTGGTTTTGACCCTGAGATTATCTTTAATTTGGATATAGCTATTATAACATCCAATAGACATAGTTTTCTCTCTAACCATACTTAGTCTGTCATGATATCCAAAGTATTTGCAATATTCTTGACACACTATTATTATGAGAATTCTTTGATGTGGAAAATTTTCAGATGCATGGAGTTTACGGACAAAATTTTCTCGTATGGGACTAAGTGAAGACAAGGACATTGTAGTTCTATGTGGAGGCCACACATTAATAAGAACGATGTATCCAAAAGTACCCACGGTAAGAACGGTATATTCGTTATCCTAAAAAAACTGAATGATAGTCTTTTGAGGATGCTTTTAATTTTTTTTTATTCACTTCAACTGACAAGGGAGAGACACCTAAGGGTGAGACACACAAAGATCGCTCTAAGTTTGAAGAAAGAAAATGGACAAAGGACCCTTTGAAGTTTGATAATTCCTATTTTAAGTACGATATTTATTTACTATAATTGTTTGCTTATTTAAAAAGTATAAAATTGAAATTCCCAGCAGCACTAAACACAACTATTTTTTTTTTCTAATCGGCTAAACAGGGAACTATTGAGCAAGGGTGCATCCTTTTCAAGGCTTCCCATGGACTATGCTTTAGTAGAGGATCAAATGTTCCGTCACTATGTTGAACGGTATGCAAAGGTAACGACCAAAGGGTTCTTTTTTGGTCGAATACGACCAAATATTTTTTTTCCTTTGAGGACAAATAAGTTTAACGCAGTTACAATTGATATATTGGGAGAATTAGTAAATTACATTCGTCAGATAAAATCGAACAGTTCAAATTTCAATCTCACAGAATCAGATTTAAAACATGAATTCAAATTCTGACTCGTTTGTGTTTTATTCAGTGATTACGATTTCTTAAACCGCATCAACTGTGCTAATTTTTTTTTACTGTATTGATATATCTCGGTCCTAATTTTCAATTTTAATAGGATGAGGATATTTTTTTCAAAGAATATGCAATTTCACATAAGAAACTTTCTGAGCTGGGCTTCGATCCCGAGAATCTAAACCAGCCCAAGGGACCATATGAGAAGCTAAATCAGCACAAAGGACTTGTAGGAATCGGTATAGTATCAGTTGTGGTGGCCGTGATATTAGGTTACCTATATAAGAGGAAGAAAAATCAATTGAAAAATTGATCCAAAGTTGGACTTTGAGCTTATTTTCTTCATCTTCTTTTAAAAATGTTGTATTCAATTTGTGAACTTCAGAAGTCTTCAATACTTCTTGAATATATAATGTACATTCTATTTTAACTCGTTCAGTTTTACTCCTACCACGTTCTTTCATCCACCAAGCAGCTTTGGTAACTTAGAGAGGTTTAATTTTTGAGGTAAATTGTAGCAGCCCGTAGTTCAATAACCAATGGAAAAGAGTAACATAGAAACCAAAGGAATTTATCTTTGTTTCAGTGTGACACTGAGGCTTAGCTGACTGAACGAAAACAGATTTGAATAAGACATCAAGATGGCTCAGTTTTCTGGAATACGTACTGATATGCTCTTATGTACATGGAGTACTATAATCTTCCAAGTACTTCTACCAGAAAACTGGTGAACGTAAAGCTGAACATCAAATAGTTCCACACCTTCAGCCAGAAACACTACAGCAGATTGTTCTAATTTCTAAAGATAAATATGAAATACAACTCCCATAGTTAATTTTATCTTAGTAAAATATGTGAATGATCAAAGTCCTACCCACCACATCCTGCCTATATTATCACGTTCGCTCTTCCCTTCCCAGTTTAATTGTAAGTTTGTAACACAACCAATTTGTCAGAGCAAACAATTTTATGAATACCATCAAAACGAAGGGGTCTGACAATAAATATAAAAAAAAAATGTTATAAGAGTACAGGGATCAGATAAGTTTTAGATTTTAGTTCATATCCTCCAAACAAAACACAAAGAAAATTCATCAAGTTTGAAGGAATTGTTATGCTTTTCCTCCAGGCCAGAGAGTTATACCTGCAGAACTTGGTAACAGAAAGATTCTTTTTTTTTTATTGCAATCTTGGTTGAAGTGTATGATTATTATAATTTATAGAAAATCTAATTTTAGCCTCGATAGATTCTCAAGCTCTAAAAGTTTTTTCTCTCCTTTGGTTCGAAATGAAATGCTATGAAGTCTATACTATAAATAGGAGTGATTTTCTCCATTTTGTAATTATCATGTCAGAAATATATTTATTTTCCAGTTTTCTTCTTTCAAATCTCTCTAGTTTCTAGTTAGTATAGTCTATCCAAAATCTATTATTAGGTCACCTAGAAGGCACATTCTAGACCCATAGCGGTGAGGATAATGTTGGTTGAAAAGCAAGTTTTGTTCATTTTCTGCTAGTTACCAAACCAAAAGCTCATTTTACCGATATCCATTATTGATCTTATAACCACAGCAAAATTACACACAGAAATTCAAAGAGAAAAGTGAAACATTACAGAAGCTACAAGCTATGATGATCTGTACAATAAATTAGAAGCATAGCAATTAAGTAGGAACAATTGTGAGGGCTTTGGTCTTAAACCTGTATCTTGGTGCTCGGGGGATGACTTGACTGGGTCCCATGTGAAACTGACCGGGAGAATCAGTGAGCGGTGGACCATCGTCGTAGATGTGGCCAAGGAGAGAGGAGCAGGTGTTGCACTTGATCTTGGTCCTCTTCCTCTGAATTCCCCAGTAGTTGAGGGTTTCGAAGAAGGGGCGGATCTTGTCCTCCTTCTCGAACTTAAACTTGGTGGTGTCGACGGCGGAGAAGGAGAGGGAGCCCTTGTTTCCGGCCTCGAAGTAGAAGTCCGGGGGGTAGGCGTAGGCGGAGTTGAGATTGAGGTTGGAGCCGCATTCCGTGCAGGTGTAGACAGAAGCCATGGTTGGTGTGAATTGTGTGAAGGTTGTGGCGTGAGGGAAGCGTTTTGAAGGTAGGAGAAGAAGAAGCAGAAGGTGTTTCTGAAAAGTCCAAAACGCGTAGTGGTGGGGAACGAACAGAGTGAGCCTGCTTCATTGCTTCTTCCGTTGAAAGGTCGTCTCTGGTCGCCACGTGTTTGCTTCGGGAATTTATACATTTATTCTTATTCTTATTATTATTATTTTTATTTTAGACTATTAAAATAAAAAATATAAATACAATTTATTTTCCTTATTTTACTATATAAATTATATATTTATAATTTATTTGAACATAATATTTGCGTGTATTTATATAATAAATATCATATATATATATATATATATATTAATTTCTAAAGAAAAAAATAAAATGTGATTTTATTCTTTCATTAAATTTTTATTCTGTTTTAAATATTTTTAAAATGTTTCTATTTCATCTACTTTCATTTTATTCTTACCTGTAACCACATGACGAGAAACATCAAACTCTTTTGAGTTCGTTAAATGGTGTATTTTAATAACTATAAGTTTCGACACCTGTGATATAAATATACAGGGTGGAGTAGCATTTAAAATACAAATATAGTTAAATTTAGCAAACTAAAAAAAACATAAGTTTTTTAAAAAATACAAATATGTACAATATATCTCATATTTAAATATTTTTTCTTTCTTCTCCCTCAGCAAACACAGGTTTTGAAAATTTAATTCAAACAATATTAAATAGTAAAATTACATTTTCAATCTTACAGAAATTAAGATTAAATTTTTAATTTATGACAATTGAGAACAATATTTAATTTTATAAAGTCAATGTTTGAATTTATGGAAACTAATATATATTTTTTTAAGGATAAAAAAGAAAATTAAGTAAAAAAAAAATGTAATTCATCACATTTCATTACATGTATAATCATTACATTACATGTATATGTGTATAATGTTCATTTTATTAATTAAGTTAACAATATATAGATTAAATATATCCTATTCTATTTGTATCCTCATTACATATATATACTTGTCTGAAATTCATATTCAATATTAAGTATTTAATAATAATAATAATCTACTGAAGAAAAATCTTCTTATTAAATTATGTTTCAGAAAAATATTTTTTTTAAACAAAATTGAGTTTTAAAATATTATTTTATATTTAATATTTTAATTTTATTTGACTGAAATTATGTGTTAATTTACAATTTTAAAACTTAAAAGTCATTAATTAAAATATAATTCCAATTTTTATTTTAAAAAGTCCTTGTATAGTATCTTAATCTTATAATTATTTTTTAAAATTTTAAATAATTTTAAATAAATTTATTTTAGAATAAGAAATTAAAAAAATATAGTGTAATTTTAATGATGACATGAAGAAGAAAAATTCTTTAAAATATTATAAATAATTTAAAAAAAAATTAAAACATTAAAAAAAACAATATGTTGCTAATCATTATTTTTTTATTTATTTTTGACAGCTAAACATATTTAAATAAAAAAAAAGTAACTTAAAGCATAATTTCAATACAAAATAAAATTAAAAGTTGTAATTCTAAATATAATTTATTTAATTCAAATTAAAATTTTTATATTTAACAAGTTATATTTGGATCACTGTTTTTCATTACAAAATCTTATTTCAGAAACACACTTAAATTGTTAAATTTTTAGACCATTTTAAGTTTTTTTTGTGTTAAAAAACTATCCAAATGTAAGAAAATTGGCACTGATTGCATTAAGTATGCACCCGGCCTACGATAGCATTGGTGCGCATGATACTGAGTGCTCTCCGTCTATAAATAGAGCCCTAGGGCTCATTCATGTTTTGTTGTTCGCGAGGAGAAATCCTCTAACCCGAGAGAAGGTTTTCGCAGCCGATCTCTTCTAACTATAGCACATCACTGAAAGTGAACCCAGAAAATTGGACAAACAAAACAGCTACTTCTTTTGTTAAAGTTAATTTGAATTTTCCCTCAGTAATATCCTGTTCCCTCCGAAACCCTAGAACTTCACCACCGCCATGGATATCCGATTCCCTTTCTCTCCGGCGGAGGTCGCCAAAGTCCGCATGGTTCAGTTTGGAATACTCAGTCCAGACGAAATTGTAATTTCCCTTGTGCTACTACCTGTTTCTTTCACTTTGTTTGTAAATTTCTTGATTAGAAAAAGATTCATAATGTTTCTTTACATTTCTATGGTGCTGTGAAGCGATTGCTGGTTATTGATTGATTTGTGTGTGTTTTGTTTTTCAGAGGCAAATGTCTGTGGTGCAAATCGAGCACGGTGAGACGACTGAGAGAGGGAAGCCGAAGGTTGGAGGATTGAGTGACCCTCGGCTTGGGACTATTGACAGAAAGCTCAAGTGTGAGACATGCACGGCGAGTATGGCTGAGTGCCCTGGCCATTTTGGTCACTTGGAGCTTGCCAAGCCAATGTTTCACATTGGATTTTTGAAGACTGTGTTAACTATAATGCGATGTGTTTGCTTCAACTGCTCTAAAATTCTAGCTGATGAGGTACTTTTGCAAGTGGACTTTGCATAATACTGACTTGATTAGCTGTTTAGATCATCTTTGGAAATGAGAAAATAGGAGAATCTGAGTTCCATTGGTTGTAATTGGTGGTCAATTGGATTTTGGACTGTTTGTGTCTGTTTAATAGAAGGAAGGAGAGTGGAATTTGTTATATGAATTCTTGTTTAATCTTCTATGTTGTAAGTGTAGGAGAGTAAATGTAATGTTTTTTTTTTTCTATGTTGATTGCCTTTTCTGCAGAATGATCACAAGTTTAAGCAAGCATTAAGGATCAGGAACCCCAAGAACAGGTTAAAAAAGATTCTGGATGCTTGCAAAAACAAAAGCAAGTGTGAAGGGGGGGATGAGATTGACATTCCTGGGCAAGATACTGAGGAGCCAGTTAAAAAGAGTCGTGGTGGCTGTGGTGCTCAGCAACCAAAGATTACGATTGAGGGGATGAAAATGATTGCAGAGTACAAAGCTCAAAGGAAGAAAAGTGATGACCAAGAACAGCTTCCTGAACCTGTAGAAAGGAAACAAACTCTTTCTGCAGAAAGGGTGATTGTTCTAAATTCTGAATTTTTAGTATGAGATCTTTTACGTTCACTGGTACAGGAATTGATGTAGTTGGTGCCTTGTTATGTCTGTTGAAGGTTCTTGGTGTTCTGAAAAGGATAAGCGACGAGGACTGTCAGTTGTTGGGCTTGAATCCTACGTATGCCCGTCCTGACTGGATGATTTTACAAGTTCTTCCAATTCCTCCTCCACCTGTGAGACCTTCTGTCATGATGGACACATCCTCCAGGAGTGAGGCAAGTCTTTTAATGTGTGCTTGGATATTACAATTTTTGCAAGTCTATTGTATTTAATTATAATTTGATCTGATCATATTGATTGATATCATTTGGGCTAAAACTTTTAATCTGTGTTATATGTTGACTTTTTTCGGGTCTTCCTTGCTTGTAGGATGATTTGACTCATCAGCTGGCCATGATCATCAGGCACAATGAGAATCTTAAGAGACAGGAGAGGAACGGATCTCCTGCACATATTATTTCTGAGTTTGCTCAGCTATTACAGTTCCATATAGCAACATATTTTGATAATGAGTTGCCTGGACTGCCAAGGGTATTATAGGACTTTAGCATTTAATATGGATATATACTTAGCTTCCTTTAACCTTTTTTTAAATTTTGATAAGGCATTGAGTAATTGCTATTTATTTGTTTGCAGGCTACGCAAAGATCTGGAAGGCCTATCAAATCAATATGTAGCAGGCTCAAGGCAAAAGAAGGACGGATTAGAGGTAACTTGATGGGTAAAAGAGTTGACTTTTCAGCTAGAACAGTCATTACACCTGATCCAACAATCAACATTGACCAATTGGGAGTACCATGGAGTATCGCATTGAATCTAACATACCCTGAGACTGTGACTCCATACAACATCGAAAGGTTGAAGTTCATTATGCATTTTCTGTTGCAATTGGTACTCTCTTCCATTTTTAACAGAAAATATTTCAAATTAAAAAAACCAGGTTGAAGGAACTTGTTGAGTATGGACCCCATCCTCCACCTGGAAAAACTGGTGCCAAATATATAATTCGTGATGATGGACAAAGACTTGATCTCAGATATCTAAAGAAAAGTAGTGATCACCATTTGGAGCTTGGCTACAAGGTACTGCTTTTAATCAATGGTGTTATTGTTCGTTTTGGTTTTCTCTTAGATCCTTCTAATAGTTATTAATGTTGTGGTTTTAGGTTGAGCGTCATTTGAATGATGGAGATTTTGTTCTCTTCAATCGTCAGCCTAGTCTTCATAAAATGTCCATCATGGGGCATAGAATCAAAATCATGCCATATTCTACTTTCAGGCTTAACTTGTCTGTTACTTCACCATATAATGCTGATTTTGATGGGGATGAAATGAATATGCATGTTCCTCAGTCTTTTGAGACCAGAGCTGAGGTGTTGGAGCTGATGATGGTGCCTAAATGCATTGTGTCACCACAGTCAAACAGGCCAGTGATGGGAATTGTCCAAGATACACTTTTAGGATGCAGAAAAATCACCAAGAGAGATACTTTCATCTCAAAGGTTATATTAAGTTAATTTTGATACTGGTGCAGTTCATTTAGTTCAGCCTCATGGTTGTTGTACAGGCTTTACAAATAATCAGATAAAAAATTTCTCTTTTCTTTAACCAGGATGTTTTCATGAACATATTGATGTGGTGGGAAGATTTTGATGGGAAAGTTCCTACTCCTACGATATTGAAGCCAGAACCATTGTGGACAGGGAAACAAGTTTTCAATCTCATCATTCCTAAACCTATAAATCTAATTAGATATTCTAGTTGGCACAGTGAGAGTGAAAGGGGATCCATAACCCCTGGGGATACCATGGTCAGAATTGAAAAAGGGGAACTACTTACTGGAACACTTTGCAAAAAGACACTTGGAACATCTACCGGAAGTCTGATTCATGTGATCTGGTATGCAGCTTATAATGGACTACTTGGTGCCATAATTATGATGATGAGGCCTAGGGCGACACATTATAGTCTATTTAGGCAGCCTTACCTTGCATTTGCAATAGGCTATTCCACAATTAGAACATGTGACATCTTAGTCAACATGGCAGAAACTTAACCGTTTCTCCTAGCCTTCAGTATATAATATTTCTGCTTGAAATTACAACTACTAGATGAATTGGATTATGTAATGGTCAATCTACCCTTACAGTCTCAGGAGAGGGGTTGTTTTCTGTTGATCTAATCTCCAACACTAAGTGACTTTGTCAAATAGTTTATAATTTTAATGTTTCGGTGTGCTATCTGATAATAGTCGTGCACTTTATTGCTTTGGAAACTGCTTCAATCAGTTCCTTTCTTCTATATTGACATCACTGAATGTCTACTTGAATACAGGGAAGAGGTTGGCCCTGATGCAGCTCGGAAATTTCTTGGTCATACTCAGTGGCTTGTAAACTACTGGCTTTTGCAAAATGCTTTTAGCATTGGAATTGGTGATACAATTGCTGATGCTTCCACTATGGAAACCATAAATCAGACTATTTCAGCAGCTAAGGAGAAAGTGAAACAACTTATCAGGGATGCTCAAGAGAAAAAGTTGGAGGCTGAGCCTGGTCGGACAATGATGGATTCATTTGAAAACAGAGTGAATCAGGTACTTAATTTGGATTTTTTTTACATTGTTATAATATTAAAATTTTCTTGTGTAAATATGACGAACTTTCATAAATGATAACTTCAGACTCTAAATAGAGCTCGTGATGATGCTGGAAATAGTGCTCAAAAAAGTTTATCTGAGAGCAACAATCTGAAAGCGATGGTTACAGCTGGTTCCAAAGGAAGTTTTATCAACATATCTCAAATGACTGCATGTGTGGGCCAACAGAATGTTGAGGGTAAACGAATTCCATATGGGTTCATAGACAGGACATTGCCTCACTTCACAAAAGATGATTATGGGCCTGAAAGTCGTGGCTTTGTGGAAAACTCATATCTACGTGGACTGACCCCTCAAGAGTTCTTTTTCCATGCCATGGGTGGTAGGGAAGGTCTTATTGATACTGCCGTGAAGACCTCTGAAACTGGGTACATCCAGAGGCGACTGGTAAAGGCTATGGAGGACATCATGGTTAAATATGACGGGACAGTCAGAAACTCTTTGGGAGACGTTATACAGTTTCTTTATGGAGAAGATGGTATGGATGCTGTTTGGATTGAAACACAGAAGCTGGATTCCCTTAAAATGAAGAAAACAGAATTTGATAGGGTGTTTAGGTATGAATTTGATGATGAAAACTGGAAGCCTACTTACATGCTTGAAGAGCCTGTTGAGGACTTAAAAACCATCAGAGAGTTTCGTAATGTGTTTGAGGCAGAGGTTCAGAAACTTGAAGCTGATAGATATCAACTTGCAACTGAGATCGCCACTACTGGTGACAGTTCTCTGCCACTACCTGTTAACCTGAAGAGGCTTATCTGGAATGCTCAGAAGACATTTAAAGTTGACTTCCGAAGGCCTTCTGATATGCATCCGATGGAGATTGTAGAAGCCATTGATAAGCTCCAGGAGCGACTTAAGGTTGTTCCTGGTGAAGATCTTTTGAGTCAAGAAGCTCAGAAGAATGCTACTCTCCTGTTCAATATTCTTCTCCGCAGCACTTTTGCTAGTAAAAGGGTCTTGGAGGAATACAGGCTTTCTCGTGAGGCATTTGAGTGGGTAGTGGGAGAAATAGAATCAAGGTTCTTGCAGTCGCTTGTAGCCTCTGGAGAAATGATTGGTTGCGTGGCTGCCCAATCAATTGGTGAACCTGCTACTCAGATGACTCTCAACACTTTCCATTATGCTGGTGTCAGTGCAAAGAATGTTACCCTTGGTGTTCCTAGGTTAAGAGAAATCATTAATGTGGCAAAGAGAATTAAAACACCTTCTCTGTCTGTGTTCTTGAATCCCGAAGTTGGTAAGACTAAAGAGAGAGCCAAGAGTGTGCAGTGTGCTTTAGAATATACTACTCTAAGGAGTGTGACTCAAGCTACAGAGGTGTGGTATGATCCGGATCCAATGAGTACGATAATTGAAGAGGATGTTGATTTTGTGAAGTCCTACTATGAAATGCCTGATGAAGAAGTTGCCCTTGAAAAAATCTCACCTTGGTTGCTTCGTATAGAGCTGAATCGTGAAATGATGGTGGATAAGAAGTTGAGTATGGCTGACATTGCAGAGAAGATTAACCTTGAATTTGATGATGATTTGACTTGTATATTTAATGATGACAATGCTGAAAAACTGATACTTCGCATCCGCATTATGAATGATGAAGCACCGAAGGGTGAGATTCAGGATGAATCTGCTGAAGATGATGTTTTTTTAAAGAAAATAGAAAGCAACATGCTGACTGAAATGACCTTACGAGGTATTCCCGACATCAACAAGGTTTTTATAAAGAATACTAAAATTCAGAAGTTCGACGAGAATGAAGGTTTTAAGCCTAATGAGGAATGGATGCTTGATACCGAAGGTGTCAACCTTCTAGCTGTGATGTGCCATGAAGATGTTGATGCGACTAGGACCACAAGCAACCACTTGATTGAAGTTATTGAAGTTCTTGGCATTGAGGCAGTTCGGCGAGCTCTTTTGGATGAATTGCGTGTTGTCATCTCTTTTGATGGTTCTTATGTCAATTACAGGCATTTGGCTATTCTTTGTGATACCATGACTTATAGGGGGCATTTGATGGCCATTACACGTCATGGTATCAACAGGAATGATACCGGGCCAATGATGAGATGCTCATTTGAAGAGACAGTTGATATTCTGCTTGACGCTGCAGTATATGCTGAAACTGATTACTTGAGGGGTGTCACTGAAAACATTATGCTAGGTCAGCTTGCCCCCATAGGCACAGGTGAATGTGCCTTGTATCTTAATGATGACATGCTGAAAAATGCCATTGAGCTCCAACTGCCTAGTTATATGGATGGTCTTGATTTTGGCATGACTCCTGCTCGCTCCCCAATATCTGGAACTCCATATCATGAAGGCTTGATGTCTCCCAGTTATTTGTTGAGTCCAAATTTACGGCTGTCTCCTACCTCGGATGCCCAGTTTTCACCTTATGTTGGTGGGATGGCATTTTCTCCCACCTCATCTCCTGGGTACAGTCCATCATCCCCAGGCTATAGTCCATCATCGCCTGGGTACAGCCCCACATCTCCTGGGTACAGCCCTACATCTCCCGGCTACAGTCCCACATCACCAGGTTACAGTCCGACCTCTCCAACTTATAGCCCTAGTTCTCCAGGATACAGTCCTACAAGTCCTGCTTACTCGCCTACTAGTCCATCATACTCTCCCACTTCACCGAGCTACAGCCCCACATCACCCAGCTACAGTCCTACATCACCCAGCTACAGTCCCACATCACCCAGTTATAGCCCCACTTCTCCCAGCTATAGCCCCACTTCACCTGCTTACAGCCCCACTTCACCTGCTTATAGTCCCACTTCACCTGCTTATAGTCCCACTTCACCTTCCTACAGCCCTACATCTCCTTCATATAGTCCTACTTCACCTTCATACAGTCCCACGTCACCCTCTTACAGCCCGACCTCTCCATCATATAGCCCTACATCCCCTGCTTACAGCCCCACGTCACCTGGATACAGCCCTACATCACCCTCATATAGCCCAACATCCCCATCGTATAGTCCTACCTCCCCTAGTTACAATCCACAGTCAGCAAAGTATAGTCCTTCGTTAGCATACTCTCCAAGCAGTCCGAGATTGTCTCCATCTAGTCCATATAGTCCCACATCCCCAAACTACAGGTGAGTATTTTTCTGGATTCTTTGTAATATTTATTTTTCGTACTGAATGTCATGATATACAGAACCTTCGAAGTTCAAACAGAGTTCCCTTCATTTTTCACTAAAAAAACTTGGGTTTGAGGTGGAATATCAACTTCTTGCAATAAGTTATTTTACTTTGTATATTCTTTATTGATCAACTATTAGCATGTTGTTGGGTATTGTCCTGAGTTTTTTTATTCACAAACTGCATATTTATTTTAAGTAATTTTTTACTCCAAGCATATGTCTAATTTATCGTTTTCCAGCCCAACATCCCCATCATATTCACCGACATCTCCATCTTATTCTCCGTCAAGCCCAACATACAGTCCCAGCAGGTAAGTTAACTTCCTATACTGTCCTGTCAAGCGTTTAAACTGTTCATCTCTTGTCTGTGATAAGAATAGTAGCACATTGGAGATTTTGTGTCTATGACTTTAAGAGTCTTATTTATGTTTGACTTGTACATTCTTTCTTTTTTCTAGCCCATATAATTCTGGTGTGAGCCCCGACTATAGCCCAAGTTCACCCCAATTTAGGTATGCATATGTACACAGATGTGTCTTTAACTACTATAATGTATGGAAGCCATATTTCTGAACACGGTCTGTTTTTGTTATTTTTCCGTTTGATCATTTGCAGTCCCAGTACGGGTTACTCACCAAGTCAACCTGGTTACTCGCCATCGTCAACCAGCCAGTACACTCCACAAACTAGTGACAAGGATGATAGAGGCACTCGCTGAGGTAAACTAACAGCTTTGCTGAAGAGCAGATATATGGATTAATTTTTTTTTAATCTTATTGGATGGAGAACTTACGATATAAATAGTTCAGAAATTCTTCAACTAGAGACGTGAGGATTGTACAAATTCTTGATTCCACATTTTCCTCTCCTTTTGGTTCAAAATTGTGAACAGAATTTGGCAAAAAGGTGTTTAGGAAGATTTGCAATTGATGTCCGTTAATTGGGAGGGTGAACAAAGGGTTTTAAATCATCAGATTTCTACAAATCCCCAAACTTAATGAAAATTTTGTTTTTAATTTTGAGAGGGGAAAGATGATTTAGATTTTAGTCTGCATAGACAATTAGGGATGTTGTAAACAAGCGATATGCAATTTGGCATTTTCCTTGATGTATTGTGCATGTGAAAAAAAAAAATCTGTCCAAGTTTGAATGTAAGGCTTATTGAAAAAGTACCTATGTGCGGTAAAATGTTCAGGACAACTTGAGGCTGAACAGAGGACTTAAGTTCTGCTGGGATCTGACATTGAGCTGTTCGAGGTCTATTGGTTTGCATTGTATTAATAGTCTATGTCATGAGTCACTGACAATAACTTTGGAACAGTGCATCGAAGTGTCCAACTATCAATTCTAATTCTGCTTTAATAGTTTGAATATTCTTTGAGGAATGGGTTGTGAACTGTGATTGTTCATCCTCTTAAATACACTTATTCTAATACATGCACGAAAAGTTGAGGATGATATAGATCACTGTAAAATATTTCTTTGTAAAAATTGTATGGTATATCGGAACGGATGTTGAGCAAACTATACTTGGACCTACTTTCAAAATAATCATACGTTTTTTGGTTTATTTTAAATGTTTCTCTTTAAATATGCTGTGCTTAAGGTTATTACATTGGCGTTTGGATTCGTGTATGGCTCTAGGAGCAAATGAGCACAATGACGCCATTGAAATATGGTATAATTATATCAATTTTAAGTTTTTTGTATTAAAAATACCAGTATATATACGTGGTTCTATAGAACGTGGTTATTTATCATAAAAAGGGTAGAAGAATATTGATTCTGCAACAGGAAGGTACTTGCAGGAGCGGTTAAAGAAAAAAGCTACAGGCTAGTCATATTCTTCCGATCATATAATCGTCTTATTCAACGTTGTTTCGTTTTCTTTTATCCTCCTCCTCTTGGAATAATAGCATTTCTTTAGAATTCATATTCATGTGCCGAAAAAGTGGAAATCACCATCAGATAGTCGGATAGAGTGCCAGTGATGAGCTTGCGATCAAGAACTATGCAATCTTTGAAACTTGATTTATATATTAATTTGTTGAAACTTATTTTATTTTATTTGGCATTAAATAATTGAAAATCGGCTAAGGAGGGGATCAATCTAACTCTTCATTTTCCAGTTACCACCACCTCACCTGAATTTATTACTCATAACGACTTATTTTTTATTGTGACGATGTGAAAATATTTGGTCCAATTACTCATACATTCTCTTTAAAACAATTACGACAAATTAAAACATCTCAATAATATTGAAATATTCGACCATATGTAAAATACTATAACTTTCAGTTAGATGATCAGTGATTGATACCTCATGACATTCCTCAGTAACTAAAATTAGTACTAAGCTTACTCCAACGCATTATATTCTTACATCAGAACTGAACAATACAGACTTCTCAAAAGACAAGAAAGCAAGAAAAGAAGCAACAAAGAATCATACTCTAACGTCAGTGTCACAATGACGCACCACTCTATGAAAGAACGACCAAATCCAAGCTTCGTATAATTTTATAATGTGCCGGCAACATAAGCATATTGCAACAAAACTTTTCTTCCACTCCTAGCTCTACTCACAAGAGCACACGCCACACAACGTCACACCACCTACGATATCAATGTCAACCATAATATTTTGTTAATCGCCCCCTAATTTTGTTTTTTTCTGATTACATGATTTATAACCATGAATCACACCCCTTTCAATGGTCCTCTCTATATTCACTCTTCTTGATATCATCATATATTGTGTAACATATCAACATGGAGAAACTGTTTCAAATGAAAAGCAATTTCCTCAAGTTTCTCACAAAACAACCTGCGACTTTAGTAGTAACGTTTCAGAACCCAACTCCGAGTCCTTGTCGATCACCCGCACGTGTGGTTTCGATAATTCCCAGGGAAGCGCGAAGGAAGTGCAAAGGCGAGAGCTTTAGCACCAGAGAGCCCACTTCTCCCAAAGTGTCGTGCATGGGCCAAGTTCAGGGCAAGAAGAAGAGGAAGGCCCGGAAACAGAAAAAGGCCCAAGCCCAGGCCCAGAAGGATCCAACAGAAAACGTTGACTCTGTTGGTGAATGGAAGAAAATTGTGCTTTGGATTCGCAAGGGAAGTGATGAGGGGCGAAAGCATAAGGTGTTGGAAGAGAAAACTGTGGAAGCTCCATCGTTGAATACAATGAAGAAATTTGCCAGTGGGAGAGGATCCTTGTGTGATTTTCATGTTACAGTTGCAGAAAGGTGAACTTCACTTTCATCTACTCTTGCAAAAATTATAATAAATGTGTTCCGTTTCAGAAATTTTTTTGGTAATGTCACCATGTTTATATGTTATTTTAATTTTATGTAAAGTACTCATTGAAATATCAAAGTTTATTATTATATTTAATTTACACTTATAAACACTTGAGTCATATTTACGTTTAATATCTGTTGAAATTGTTGAAAGCAGTTAAAATAAATATAATATATTCAAGAAATTATAGATATAATATATTTAAAAAAAAATCCTTAGTATTCGTGAAACATTATTTTATTTAATAATTTATTTGTTAAAAATAATTTTTATATATAAGGTGATATAAACGTAATAATCTTCTCTTCATTTAAAATTATCATTCACTTTTTAATAGATAAAAATAAGTTATAATCTAAGTACGCTTGGGCCAAAATCTTTGTAAGTGGCTTTAAAGTTAAAATTTGAAATAAAAATAAAAATTTGATTTTTTTTTTTCAGCTGTAAAGATAATAAGATAAAAAGGGAGGACGTGGCCCTTTTTTAAAAGCCTATTAACTTTGTTTTTTTTTTTCATTTCTTTAATAAAGACTAAGTTGCTTAACTTTTGATATTTTTAGAAAATAATTTTGATTTAGTTTCTTTGTAAGAAAATAAACGTATAAAATTAATACTACCCACAGAGAAGTGACTTATATAGTGTATTCTAAACTATAAGATAATAAAATTCGCATCAATATTAAACATTTTAATTTGGTGAAAAATATTTATAAATAAATTAGAACATATGTTAAATTAGACATTTGGACAAATCCAATATAATAAATTCTGCTTAAAAAGTCTCAAAATTGATGACCCAATATATTGGGTTTAGTTTTCATGAAAATTGTTAAATCACAATTAAAGAGATAATATCTTACTAGTAACTGTAGATTCACAAATTTTTTTAGGTTTAATTAGACTCTAACTTTTATTTCTAGAATCTAAGTCTATCTATACTTTGTCTTTAAATCTATATAGTTAATTGTTATTTTACCATTATAAATATATATTTATTGTTTTAATATGATTAAATCGATATCACGTTAGCATGAATTTATAATATATGTTAATATTACGTCAATATAATAAATGGGTAGTAGTTTTTATTAAATAAGATAATATTAATATTAAAATTAATAATATGACAAATTTAAAAAAAAAATTAATAAGAAAAAAAAATATTTATTCTAAAACTGTAATTGGACCATTTTCAACAAGTAACATGAAACATGGTCTATTTTCGTGTATAGACACATGATTTAATATTTTGATAAGAATTTGTATTCACTTCTATTTTTGTATATACACATGATTTAATAGATATCTGTTTCAACGAAGCTTAAGCATAAAATTAGATCAATAAAAACATTTTCAATAAAAGATACTCATTGAAGTAATTTTATAAGTTACTCTTCCAACAACCAAATTATGTTTTCAACCATAATCAGCAAATTATTCATCTTAGGAATCTTGGAAAAGTTGAAAACGGCACCAGAATCATCTCTAACATTACCCACAAAAACCTTGTAACATTACAAATTTCATGATAACCAAGACAATTTTTTTATAAAATGTCTTTTTAAAGAAAAATAAGGATATATAATTTATTTTAAGTAAAAAGATGGAGGTTTTTTAAATAAAAAGATGAACTTTTTCTAGTAAAGTATTCGACTCTTTTATAAAATAAATAAAAAATACTTATCAAGATATTCTTATATTTAAATTAATAATTATATATATATTAATATTTAATAGATTTGTTTTATAAAAAATAATATAATATTTCATAAAAAAAAATTAATTTTTTAATAAAAATAAATTTTAAATTTAAATTAATTTCATAAAATTAATTTATAAAACAAGACTTATATTATTTTATATATATTAATTTAATTTATATTTAAAATATGAGATGTTTAATACTTTTCATTATATATCTTCCTCTCCTTATCGAAGATCAATTATATATTTTTATTTGTAACTATTCTTGGAACTCCATATTTGCTGGATATCTTCATAAGAATAGTTGAAGAAGGCAGTGAGTTGTTTGATGCAATGCTTGAAGAGACAATTTTTGAAGGAATTTGATGATAACTTGATTGATGCAATGCTTAAAAGAGACAATTTTTTATGGAATTTGATGATAACTTGCTTTAGCAGTAAAGGGAAATTTGAAAAAGATTCAGAATAATTGCTTGAGTTGGTCCCTGTTAAGTTCAACATTGCATGTTGGAATGCAATAATAAAGAAGATTTTCTTTCTATTTTGTTTTTGCCAATTAGAAATACTTTAGACTTTTTCTTCTTGATTATTTATTATACTTAATAATTTCAGTTTTTTAAAAATAAGATATAATATACATAAAATAAAATAAAATGGATTTTTAATTTTTTTTAAAAATAATCAAATTTAAAAAAACAATAGTTTTATAATTTCAATTATTTAAATATAAGCATTCATTTATCATGACGTTTATATCACAACAAACAATAAAATAAAAGAATGTTTGTACTGTTGACAAAATATATTTTTGAGAACTTTTTTCTAATAAAAATTTATTGTTTAGTGGATCATTAAAATGTCTTCTTTGTTGGATTCAATGCATTTTATTTTCAATATTTTTCAATGCTCTTTTCAAATGCGAACTTTCTTTTTGTATATTTTACAAGTATTTAATAAGTCAGAAAAGTCATCATCTTTAGTGAAAAAAGGTCATCAATATATATTGTTGAATTGAGTAGAACTACATTATAGGGTAATCATTTAAGTAAAAAAAGAAAAAAGTCAATCTAAGTTTTATAATATGAAAAGTAAATATGGTAAAAATGTTACTGGGAAATTCAAGATTAGTCAGTGGAAAAAAACTGATGAATACTTGAATACGACAATGATAAAACTATGTATGAATAAAAAGTTTTCAAATATCTATATTTATTTTTTTACACAAAAAGTGAGATTCTGACTGTTATTATAATACCTTTTTTTTTTTCTTTAAAATGCCTTAACTTACTATCATAACTTAGTTGAACTATCGACCCAACAATTTGTTTTTTTATCGTTATATGTTTTATTATTATAATATAAACCTTACAACTTTTTATTTATTGTTGATCACACTTTGCCCTACTTTTCGCTTCCTTTCTAATTAAGTGTAAAACTTTAAATACAAAATTCTTTAACTTTACTCATAATCAAAACCTAACCTTTCTATTTCCTCTTAAAGTAAATACTTTGTGGTATGTATCTACCAGCGTAGATTTATTTGTCTTTAGTGTTGGATCCACTTTGAATGTCTAAGAGAAACCCTAACATTTTATTTGTTGAATAACGTCTACGATTTATGCGAATAATTGTTGTCTTCAATCTCATCCAAAAAAAGATGCAAAAAAACATTGAAGTAATAATAAATGATTAAGTTTACCTTTTCCGCGAGGGACATGATTTGCTCGCAATGGAATCCAAGCCCAAGTAGGGCCCATCAGTAGTTGAATGTCGTCGGTGAGGCCCACTGACGTGTCAGCATGACCTAAATCCACAGGCCCACGAACAACGCAGAGGAGAAGGAGATATCAGAGACTTTCAAATCTTTCACGATCCCACAATCGTGATGAAGAACATCGTGCAAAGATATGATGAAGAAGAAGAATCAATAGTTTATTAAAAATCGATTAATTAAAATAAGAAGAACGTTGAAAAAGGTAGTACCTAGCAATGTTTATTTAAGAGGATTCTGAGTTTTGTGTAGTTGTGCAATGTCCACGTGCGTGTCTGTTACTGAATTAAATTGAACGAAGATTTTTTTAATGAGGAAAAATGGTGGTAAAAATGACATGGAATACTGTGAATGTGCCAGCGGAGAAACACGCACAGTGTCCCCTCGGAGACGCAAAACAAATCCAAAACCAGAAGCTAACAAAAACCGCACTCTAATTCAAACCAAACACCACGTGACTTCACTTCCTTCGTTCTACGCTATACCAAACTTTTTTCTAGTTTAGTTTCTGCTTTCTACTCTAAAATCTCTCTTTAGCTCCGGGTGTAAATTCAAAAACTGTACACTCGGTGCAGGGGAACACGTGCGCGCTTCCCATGGCGGATACTGGCGGCGATGACGACAATGGCGTTATCTATCTTCACGGTGACCTCGATTTGAAAATCATCGAGGCGCGGCACTTGCCGAACATGGACATCTTCTCGGAGCGTCTCCGCCGCTGCGTAACCGCCTGTGACACTATCAAATTTCACTCCGATGAAGCCTCCGTCGACGGCGGGAGCCAGCATACGCGGACGCGCCGTCACCGGAGGATGATCACCAGCGACCCGTACGTGACGGTTTCGGTGCCGCAGGCGACGGTGGCGCGCACGCGCGTGCTGAAGAACTCGCAGAACCCTGTGTGGAAGGAGCGATTTCACATCCCGCTCGCGCATCCGGTCGTGGATTTGGAGTTCCGCGTGAAGGACGACGACGTTTTCGGCGCGCAGACGATGGGAAACGTGAAGATTCCGGCGCGGAGGATTGCCGAAGGCCAGTTGATTTCCGACTGGTTCCCTATCATCGGACCGTCCGGGAAGTCGGCGAAGCCGGACACGGCGCTGCACTTGGAGATGAAATTCACGCCTGTGGAGGAGAATTTGCTTTACAAGCGAGGCATTGCGGCGGATCCGGAGCACCGCGGAGTGAGGAACACGTATTTTCCGGTGAGAAAGGGGAGTTCAGTGAGGTTGTATCAGGATGCGCAATGTCCAGAATCTGGCGAAGGGAAGTTACCGGAGGTTAAGCTTGATAATGGAGAGGTTTATAGACACGGGAAGTGTTGGGAGGATATTTGTTATGCCATATCTGAGGCTCATCACATGGTGTATTTGGTGGGTTGGTCGATTTACCATAAGGTGAAGCTTGTTAGAGAGCCTACTAGGCCGTTGCCACGAGGTGGCGACTTGACACTCGGAGAGTTGCTGAAGTATAAGTCTGAAGAAGGGGTGAGAGTCCTGTTGCTGGTTTGGGATGATAAAACTTCGCACGATAAGATATTCCTCAAGACGGTTAGGTTTTTGCTCTAATTGGCATTGGCATTTCACATTGTTTCTTTTTGTAACAAGTGAGAATGCCTGATTGGTTGCTGATTGCTCTGTGATGCTTTTTGTGCAGACTGGTGTGATGCAAACTCACGATGAAGAAACCAAGAAGTTTTTTAAACATTCTTCAGTGATGTGTGTTCTGTCGCCTCGGTATGCCAGCAGCAAGATGAGCTTCTTGAAGCAACAGGCAAGTGTTTGAGTCATTCAGGGTTTGATTCACTTTTCACTCTAGAACAATTCCACACTACTCAGGGATCAATATCTCATATGAAATCTATAAGTTTTGAAAATTGTTTCCAAAACAAGTGTTAAAAACCAAAACAGGAACAGCTAATGGATCTTTTCACGTTCTATTCTGTTTTCTTCAAGTGCTCCGAGACCGAGACAAACTCTTAGAAAACAGAAATGTAAACAGGAAAAATGTACTCAGGGAACAAACTCTTTCAAATGTACTAATGGAACAATCAAATGTTAGAGAGCAGAAAACTCTTTTTGAAAACAGTAAATCAACTAGGCCTGAGTAATGTGGTTTCAAGTTGAGTTTGGCAACCTGTGAATGATGATTTGATGGTGGCTGTGTTGAATGATAATGATGTAGTCAATTTGCCTTTTTACTTATATATATATTGCTCTCTTGTCGTTTGTATTTTGTTGTTTCATAGACTTGATACGTCGCTCCTGTATGTTGTCAGGAGATAGGATTCCTTATGAGCTAGTTTTCAGTGGAGTCTAATATGAAATGCCCTGTGTTTTGTGGCCTAAGCTCTAAACAGTGGGTATGTATTTTGTAGATACAAAATTTAGTATGAGAAGTATACCTTCACTTGTTAATTTAACTGTTTGAAGTTACAAGATATGTTTCTGTTTATTCATTTTCTCCTCACCTTTCTGCCTGTAACTTTAGTCATCGTTGTTAAGTGGTTTCTTGTCTTTTGAGATAGTGTCACGGAGTTGATTTTTATGTGCTATTATTATACAGGTTGTTGGAACTGTCTTCACACACCACCAAAAATGTGTGATCGTGGACACACAAGCTGCTGGGAATAATAGAAAAATAACTGCATTTATTGGAGGTCTTGATTTATGTGATGGTCGCTATGACACACCCCAGCATCGTCTGTTTCGTGATCTTGACACTGTATTTTCTGGTGATTTCCACAATCCTACATTTCCTGTAAGTTTCAACCCCGTTGGGCATGTTATTTGTTTCACTTGTTCTTTCATTTTATTACTAATCAGGACAGACCTGTTGCTTTTAACTATTTTCAACAGAACATTTTTTGGTTATGTTATTCATTGTGTCAGGATCGAACCCTTGGTGGGAATGAAAATTGATGTGTGGACCCTCTATCCTGATTTGTCCGCCAAGTACACAGTAGCTTCTGACTGGAAATTATATTATGCAATATCATTGATAATGCCTTAGTGAAACCCCCAAGTTATAGGATTGCATTGGATAGATACATCTATTGAAGTCTCTGTTTAGAGACTGTGATGTGTTATTTTGGTCACCAAGTATGTTGAAGTTTCGCCATAGAATTTGTATTTCGTAATATTGCCCAGTGTGGGCTTAGAAGAGCTACAACATTTTCATTAGGGTTTATTACCACGACTTAAGATCCCTTTCCAAATCCTTAACTACCCTCAACCATCGATTGCAAATTTGCACTACCCAGAAAATAAAAAATTATTTTGGGGCAAAGATAGTATAGTATCTGTGGTGCGTGGGTTGTTGAGGGATGCCTCATGTTAGTCCACCAGAGCTGAGTCTTGGTTCTTGAGTCAGCTTATAGGTTATGCCTTAATGCCATTATTACAAGTATTTTCTTGCCTTTCTTGAGTGACTAATTCTCAGTTGTAACTTTGTTTAGACTTTAGAGATTATAGTAACCTAATTGTGTTATTTGCTTCCATATAATGTTCTGGAAAAATCTTAGATATCAAATTTATTGGACTCTATTTGATAATCAAATTCTAAGGAGCTAAGTGTAATTGTTAGGTCCAACATCTAACTCTATTTATTGGACTCCATATCTGTTAGTTCAAAACATGGAATCATTATCTGATTTATTGTTACTTCTCAGCTCTCACCCCTCTTATATATTGTATGTAGGCTGGAACAAGGGTTCCGAGGCAACCATGGCATGATTTGCACTGCAGAATAGATGGACCTGCTGCATATGATGTTCTGATAAATTTTGAGCAGCGATGGAAAAAGGCAACTAAGTGGAAAGAGTTCGCAATCCTTTTCAAAAAATCCTCTCAATGGCATGATGATGCTTTAATAAGAATAGAACGCATCTCATGGATATTAAGTCCTTCCGTTACCACAAAGGAAAACTATACAGTTGTTCCAGAGGATGATCCTTCTGTATGGGTTACTAGTGAAGATGATCCTGAAAATTGGCATGTTCAGGTTGGACAATCAAAGCTTAGTTTTGAGTAAATGGCATACTATTCTTTCTTGATTTTGGATATAATTCGTTTCTTTACATTGTTTTCCAACTCTTACAGATCTTCCGCTCCATTGACTCAGGGTCCCTGAAAGGATTTCCCAAACATGTTGATATTGCTCTGTCCCAGGTTTATCAATCAGAATTATACTTTCTTGTTCATCCTATTTACAGAAAACTCCAAATATATTAAGTGAACTCTGTACTGCATGCTTGCAAATCAAACATATATTTTTAGAATCTTATATATGGAACTGATTAGAACCGAATCCTGCACTTTCTAATTAACATAATTTTGTATGCAGAATCTTATTTGTGCTAAAGATATAGTTATAGACAAAAGCATTCAAACAGCGTACATTCAAGCTATCAGATCTGCTCAACACTTTATTTATATTGAAAACCAATACTTCATTGGATCATCGTATGCATGGCCATCTTATAAAGATGCAGGTTAGGCTTAATTCTTGGTTTATAAAGCTGGACAATTTTCTGTATTTTAGTGAGTTGGTTTACTCTGTTCTGCAGAAAGGACATTCTGTAAAATTTGATTCCTTGATCTTGGTGGAATAGAGAAAAAAAAAAAAAAGTTGAATGCGTAAATTTTGAAATCTATATTTTTTTCTGAAGTTGATTAGGTAGAGCAAAGAATTTTTGGTTTGATGTGACTTGGTTTAAATCTGAAAAAATGATGGTAATAATGCTATCATATTTATTTTAGTTTAGTCAGGAAGAAATCTTTCCTCCCAAGTCTTTGCAATCTTGTCTTAAGAAAACTTATTTTTATTAATTACATTAATTAATTAATGTTATTATTATTTGCTTTAGTAACTAATTGACTTGTTGCTACCCTTGTTCATAAGATATACTTTCAAAATCCTTGGTTTGTACTTCTTTTGTCTGCAAAAGTAAAACAAGAAAAAAATTAAAGACGATGAGATTTCTCATTTGTCTTCTGATGTCAGGGGCTGATAATCTCATCCCAATGGAGTTGGCACTGAAAATTACTAGTAAAATCAGAGCTAAGGAAAGATTTGCTGTCTATGTTGTTTTACCAATGTGGCCAGAAGGTGATCCTAAAACTGGGGCTATGCAAGAAATCCTCTTTTGGCAGGTACAAGATTGTCTATTGTTTTGAAGTTTAATTTCCAATGATGGAAATTTATGAATATGATTTTAAGGATTCTGCTTCTCTAAGTGCACTTTATAGAGTACAGTGTAATTGTTGATGAGCAAATAAAGGGAGTGAGTTCTCACAAATGCCAATTGGAACCAGAATAGGAATGATAAAACTGAAGCAGTATTAATAAAGAATTAGAACTATATCGGAGGTATAAACCTCTGTTACAATGCTAAAAGGCTAGGAAATATAAAAATAAAACTGGGGTAATGGCTGGAAAATAGCTCCGTACAAGATGAACAAAAAAAAAACATAATAGAAATTAGAGAACCCCTTTCCTGAGCAAGAACCTGCTTCTTTACTCAGGCTAGCCAATATTGAAACCAGTTTCCTCATATCATTCCTAATTACGGCAAGGAAGAGACATTTTATTAGATAATATCTTTCTACTCCATTTTGATACCAATTTCCTTGTTAGCATTCCAATAGATGATATTTTTTACATTTCATCAAACTGTGTGATTTGAACTCATGATTACATTGCTGTGAACTCATGTTTACATTTCATCAAACTGTGTATATATATACCCAAATTTTATCTCGACTTTTGAAATACTCCTCTAGTTCTCTCAGATATTGATGCCAATTTCCTGATAATCCTTTTCTCTCCCTCTTTTCTCATGTTTTCTTTCTTGCATTGCTACTAATCCCCCTTTTGCAATATTTTCCCTCCTCTCATACACTCAAGGGCCTACATCCTTTGGTTCATTTTCCCTTTCCTCTGCACCCTCTTTCTTTTCCTACTAAAAACCTCACTAATGAGCCTGTCAAATACTTGTTTGTTTTCCCATGTGGTTGTTGTATCTTATCAAAATCAACCATTTATTTTTATCAATGCTTATCAAACTCACATTTTACTCTTTAAAGCTCGCCCTCCATGAAATCTTTTTAGTGCTTCAAAAGATCATAAATGTAACAAAAAAAGAAAATATTTATTCTCAATTCTATTTTTTTGGTATACAGGGCCAAACGATGCAAGCAATGTATGATGTAGTTGCTAGAGAATTGAAAAAAATGCAACTTACTCATATACACCCACAAGATTACCTCAATTTTTATTGCCTTGGTAATCGGGAAGACTTTAATGAAGAAAGTTCAAGCACAAATGGTGCACAGGTGATTTTCTGAAATAATATTATATCTGTCTTGTTTATATCTTCAGTACACCATAATTCTTTTCTTTTAGCTTCTTTAAAATGTAGTTTATTAACATACATAGAAGGTTGCATTATATCATATAGATAGTTATCTGCTACTGTACATGATGAAATTTTCTTTCCAACAATAATAGTAATATCACTTCAATCAAACAAAAAGATGTATTCTAAATTATTGTTTTTTTTTTGCCTTAAGCTTCGTAGTATAGTAAGAAAAACATTGGTTACTTATTTCATACATCAGGACTCATATCAGCAGCATCTTCTAAATCATTGTTGAATTTTATTTGTCAATTGTAATATACAACATATTGGTATAAAGCTTTGGCCATTTTTTGAATGAACATAACACTATAATCTTCTAGTTTATCCCTTTACACGATCCTTGGACTCTAAATGAAAATAGCCAGAGATGTACATTTGTGCGGATGTTCACCCGGGCTCCATTTGCAGTTCACTTAAATCTGCCCATAGTTAAAAAGCCACTAGCTTTTGCTTTCACTATGATTATATGATATGATAGCCTTGGCATATTACTTAATATATGCCAGTCTTTTATGGGCTTGACTACTAATATACTTATATTCTATGATCAAATAGTGCAAAAATTGTTGTTGGAATCCCTCTTTTCCCAATGGTACACTTTTCTAATTACGGTACGGAATACATAATTTTTTACTCCATGTTGATAGCTGAGACTGAGGATATATTTTTACCTTGTTATATATCTCCAAAAATTTTATCTCAACTTTTGGAATATTTCTCTAGTTCTTTTACATATTAAACAGTGAAGTAAAATTGGCTGGTTAAGTATATTTTTCTTTTCAGGTCTCGGGAGCGTATAAACATCGCCGATTTATGATTTATGTACATGCTAAGGGGATGATTGTTGATGATGAGTATGTTATAATTGGATCTGCTAATATAAACCAAAGATCTATGGCTGGTACTAAAGATACTGAGATAGCCATGGGCTCATATCAACCCCATTATACATGGTCTGCAAAGCAAAGACATCCACGTGGCCAGGTTTGTATTTCTCCCTAAGCTTTAATTCTTGAAGCAAATTTTCTAATTGAAAATCTTTTTATCCGGCCACAGATGTCATGTGATATTTTATCTAAATTGAATATATTTTATCAAATATATCAAATTACTGGATGATTTCTAGGCGTAGTTAGACCTGGAAATCCACCCTTATCTTCTACTGAATGTGAACCTTCCAAATTATTGATTCACTGAATGATGTCATGGATAAGTAACCAAATAAAAAAACATTGTTGGTTGACATTCCTCCTATGTACCTCTTGTACCTTGTCTGTATGGAGAAAATTGACTGATGCCTTAAGAGTTTGAACATCTTAGCTTTAGTGTGCGATATGCCATGTGATATTATATTATATTTATTACATTTAATGGTTTTTGTTCCTGCAGATTTATGGTTACAGAATGTCACTTTGGGGAGAGCATCTTGGCATGTTAGATGAAACTTTTGAGGAACCAGAGAGTTTGGAGTGTGTGCGTAAAGTGAATGCAATTGCTGACAATAATTGGAAATTATTCGCTTCTGAAAATTTCTCACTTCTGCAAGGACATCTTCTTAAGTATCCTGTACTGGTAGATTCCGATGGGAAGATTAGATCCCTACCCGATTGTGAGAATTTCCCCGATGCTGGCGGTAAGATATTGGGGGCTCACTCCACAACAATTCCTGATATCCTAACAACTTAAACTCCTGAATTCATATCGTGAAGATTTATAAAGATTGTATGATGTGTTCTTGCCTGTCCCTTCCTGAGAAAGATGACAGAAAAGAAGTTGGGGTGAAGTTATGTAGCTTTCTGTACTTAATTTATTGTTCATTTGTAAATCTTTCACACTGTATTGATTCATAGTTTGAAAGGATCACCAGTTTATAGATAGTTTGTGTCCATTACCCTGTCATTTATTTGGTTATAGTTTTATGCATCTAATCTGCATTCACTGATTGCATACCCCCAACGAAATACAGTTTTCTAAAGTAGCAAAATCTCCATGTGTTTAAGTAGTACATACATGACACAGAGATACACGCATATACAAGTATACTAGGCAGGCAAGACCACAATTATTACAACAAATTGATAACACTTGGTAATAGTTATTGAATAAAAATAATGAATTAGATTAGTTTTTAATTAAATAGTGACGAGTCTCTATATAGTGAAATTATTATTCCCTCCCCCAAACCTGATTGCTTTCGTTCTGGTTATGCCATCTATCCTCTTCCTGTATCTGAGATTATTGTAGTTTCACTAGAACCATTTTTTATTTGAACGAACATTTCAACAGTTACACTATCATTACTAAGCAATATAACTATAACCTAGCAAAATCATTTTACGCCAATCAGGAACAAGAACAAATAAAGAGGATATGAACTGTATATCTTGTAAATTACCAAGTCTAAGAATAACAATGTAATTTAGATTGCCTCTCCCATTTCTTTCTCAACTTTAATAGTGTAAGATGTCAACTTTGAACCTTTACCAAAACTCCTTGGTGTGCTGATTAATTCATTCGAGTTTCATTTTCATCCATACGGTCTTGTAACGGGATTGCTGGTCTAAGGAGAGGACAAGTTTAAGAGTGGAATAAAGGGAACAAAAAAGAGTTGGCTTTGTCAGTGGACAACAATTTGACCGTGTCTTTCACATCGGCTGACAAAATGAAAAATATATAGAATATTTGTCTTGGGAAGGTTGTACGTGGAAATAGAAAAACAGTTTTGTGTGTCAGATTCATTAGTTTCTATGCAAGGATTCATTAGTGTCTTATTTAACATCACATTGATGAAATTTAATTTTGAAACAGTTTAAATTTTTTCTCCATTTGTAAAACTAAGGATGAGTCAAGTTTGACTATGTAACTGTCCACCTCGCCTCCCAAACCCGAACCTCCTGTAGTTAAATTTTCACACACAAAATAAAGGATAACTTTATTAATAAAAAAGAATTTTTCTTTATTATATAAGAATAAGTTAAAGGGAATAGTTTCTGAAGTTGAGGGGAAAGTTATGTAAATAAATTATTAATTTGATTTAGCATGTTCAAATTAATAATATCTCAGGAAAGTTTTTAGTATTAACGATTACATAAAATAGAAATATTTTTTAGTGATTTTTTTTTGTTGGTTGAATGTAAAAATAATTTAATAATAGTAAACCAATTTCAAAACGTGATATGCTAAGGTAAGAACTGCATGTGGTGTATTAAAAGAGAGTAAAAATAAATTAAAAAATAAAAATAGTTTACTCTCACTGAAGATCTAGTTGAAATGGCATGTTCAATTTCTCAATCCATTCCCCTCATTCAGATTCTTCTTTATGTCTTGACCAGATATTCTAACGTTTTTCTTTTCCAATCCATGAGAAGGTTTGACAATTCTTTTCAAGATTTTATTTAATATTTTATATTATGTTATTAAAGAGAGTTGAATGTTTGTTAATGAATTTGTTCCTGTCAAAGTTTAGCCTAGAGGTAGGTCCCGAAGCATGATTATATAGCTAAGGCTGAATCATTTAGTTGTGCTGTGTTCAGTGTTTTGTGCTTAGCCTAGGTATTTAACCTTGTTGTAGTCCTAGGACATCGATTTGTGATTTGATTTCCTCACTCTCAGGGAGAACCTGGTGATGATCATTGAGATCCACTGGTGAAAGGACTGTCGAGAACAACTTGGAGTTACATGTAGTTGGCCACTAGTTTTGTCCTTTGTCCAGAAGGGTCTCCAACTGAGGTCTAGCTCAGATTCTCTGCCCAATCCAAGAGGGTCCAGAATTTATTTCTCAATTGGGGTATCGTGAACATGATTTAATATTTTGATAGAATAATCCAAGCCTAGTTATTCATCGTAAGACACCTCTGCCTCGATGAAACTTAAGCATGGAATTAGATCAATAGGTGAAGTGGGAAATCATGTCTTCAACCATAATCGGCAGATTATTCATCTTGGGAAATTGGGAAAAGTTGAAGATGCCATCAGAATCTTCTCTAACATGACCCACAAAAACCTTGTAACACACAATTCCATGATATCCGTGTTAGCCAAAAATGCTAGAATTAGTGATGCTAGACAATTTTTTGATAAAATGCCCATAAAAAACCTTGTTTCTTGGAACTCCATGATAGCCGGGTATCTTCACAACGATATGGTTGAAGAAGCCAGTGAGTTGTTTGATGCAATGCCTGAAAGAGACAATTTTTCATGGGCCTTAATGATAACTTGCTATACACGTAAAGGGAAGCTTGAAAAGGCTAGAGAGTTGTTTGAGTTGGTTCCTGATAAGTTGGACACTGCTTGCTGGAATGCAATGATAGCTGGTTATGCAAAGAAGGGCCAGTTCAATGATGCTGAGAAAGTGTTTGAGCAGATGCCGGAAAAGGATTTGGTTTCTTACAACTCAATGTTGGCTGGGTATACACAGAATGGGAAAATGCATTTAGCATTACAATTTTTTGAGAAGATGGCCGAGACGAATGTGGTTTCGTGGAATTTGATGGTGGCTGGATATGTTAACAGTTGTGACCTGACTTCTGCTTGGCAATTGTTTGAAAATATTCCAAATCCTAATGTTGTTTCCTGGGTTACAATGTTGTGTGGGTTTGCACGATATGGAAAGATAATAGAGGCCAGGAGACTTTTTGACAGGATTCCCAGAAAGAATTTGGTTTCTTGGAATGCAATGATTGCAGCTTATGTCCAAGAGTTACAAATTGATGAAGCTGTTAAGCTGTTCATGAAAATGCCGCATAAAGATAGTGTCTCATGGACTACATTAATTAATGGGTACATTCGAGTTGGTAAGCTTGATGAAGCACTGGAAGTTTACAATCAAATGCCTTGCAAAGACATTGCAGCAAAAACGACATTGATGTCTGGATTAATACAAAATGGAAGGATAGATGAGGCTAATAAAATGTTTAGTCAAATTCGTGAACGTGATGTTATTTGTTGGAACAACATGATTGCAGGCTATTCCCAAAGTGGAAGAATGGATGAAGCTCTCAATTTATTTAGACAAATGCCCATTAAGAATGCTGTTTCATGGAATACTATGATTTCTGGATATGCTCAGGCAAGACAAATGGATAGAGCAACAGAGATCTTTCAGGCCATGAGGGAGAAGAATTTAGTTTCCTGGAATTCTCTAATTGCAGGTTTCCTGCAAAATTATCTATACTCTGACGCTCTTAAGAGTGTGGTTATGATGGGGCAGGAAGGAAAGAAACCCGATCAATCAACTTTTGCATGTGCGTTAAGTGCATGTGCTAATCTTGCTGCATTGCAAGTAGGCAAGCAACTTCACGAATACATTCTGAAGAGCGGTTATATGAATGATTTATTTGTCAACAATGCCCTGATTACTATGTATGCGAAATGTGGTAGGGTACAAAATGCTGAACAAGTGTTCAGAGACATTGAATATGTTGATCTTATTTCCTGGAATTCCTTGATTTCAGGTTATGCTTTGAATGGATATGCAAATAAGGCATTTGAGGCCTTTGGACAAATGTTATCAGAGGGAGTGGTTCCTGATGCGGTTACTTTTATTGGGATTTTGTCAGCATGTAGTCATGTTGGTTTAGCCACTGAGGGCTTGGATTTTTTTAAACGTATGATTGAAGATTTTGCTATTGAACCTTTGGCTGAACACTACAGCTGCCTTGTTGACTTGTTTGGCCGCATGGGTAGGCTAGAGGAAGCCTTCAATATTGTGAGGGAGATGAAGGTGAAACCAAATGCTGGATTGTGGGGTTCATTGCTTGGGGCTTGTCGTGTACACAAAAACCTGAAACTCGGCATATTTGCTGCTGAGAGACTTTTTGAACTCGAACCTGATAATGCCTCCAATTACATTACCTTGTCAAACATGCATGCTGAGGCTGGTAGATGGAAAGAGGTTGAAAGAGTAAGGATGCTAATGAGAGACAAAAGCGCTGGAAAGCAACCTGGTTGCAGCTGGATTGAAGTGCAAAATCAGATACAACGTTTTCTGTCGCATGATCTGGCAATGCATGATCTGGCAATGCTGAGACCCGAAAATATTCAGATTATATTGAATACTTTAGCTGCACACATGAGGGATAAATGCAACATATCTGACATGGAACTAGCTCATGACATTTTATGACTGGAGGTACTCACAGCTTGGTCACAACTTCATAGCTTTTGAACTACTTTGAAAAGGTAAAGTGAAATTCTATTGCATTGTTTGATGATTTCCTACTTTAAATATTTAATGAAATGTTATGCTGGATGACTATAATGTAGATATTCTTATGCTGTCCATCTATCCTAATGCTAATATCTGTGATACTCTTTCAGGTTTGGATTTATGTGGTGACCTGACATAAATATATTGTACATACACCAATTCTCATAGATGGTTCATCTTCCTGACTTGACTTCACTGATTCTTGATAGACCTCAGATTTGGCTAAATTCTTAATCCAAAATTGGCGTCATTGGAAAGCTTACTTGCAGTTCTTGAGTAAGGTTGGACAAATAATCCAAATAATCTAAGCACCCTTCAAACCGAATTGGATTTGGAACCCTACCTAAAAGGACAAACCCGTTTCAAAGTAATTTTTTAGTTAGACTGATTTCTATTTGTTGACAGCAACTAGGTGCACCATTTTGTAAAATATAAAGAGAATTAGAGAATTAAACTTAAAATTCTTTTGGAGATAGATAATTTACCTTCACTTTGTATTAAATGGATGGTTCATTTGAGTTTATAAATTTATAAGATTTTTGTTAAAATAATTTTTATGTTATTATGAAATTAATATGGATTTATGCAAATAATTTTTGTAGATGATGTCTTTATTGATGATTCCGAAATATATATTGATGCATACATCGGTATATAAGGGAGGAGGGAGGAGTAGTATGATGATCATATTCATTTGCAGAGAGTGAAAACACAATGTTTTTGCATAATTTTTTATAAACTAAAATTAGTTTTAATAATGTTTTTGGAAATTATTCTTGATACTGTTTTACACTTCAAAATAGTTAGGTTAAAAAGAGTGACAATTATAATTGTTAAATTATTTTATTATTAATTTTTTAAAATTATAAATTCATTTTATTTAATGATGTACCATAGAATAGATTAGCAAAAGGAGTGATTATGTTATAGAATGATTGCTTCAACATGGTATTTCTATAATGATTTTCAGCATAAGAAAAATGCTACAACATGCTCTTATAATACTCAAATGTTAAGATGTTAAAAGAATATTAGTAAAAGTTAAATATAACCTTAAAGTTTTGTTTAAGTTACTTGAGAAATAGAAATAGACAAGTATAAAATCATAGATACACTACAAATTATTAAATTAACCACCCATTTTTGTCCTAAATTTAAACTCTCACAAATAGTAAATTAATAAAATATCATTTGATAAAAAAATAAGATTATTATAAATAAATATTTAATATTATTTTTATATTTATAAATTAAGTAAAAAATTTCATATTAATGAAAAAAATTATAAAATAATTTGTATATGATTTAAAATTATTATATTATCTGATAAAACTAAATAAAAGAAAATTAAAATGTCAAATTTATAAATTTATATTTTGATCACACCTTGAGCATAGGCACGACATCCACAATAGATTTAAAATGGTTATATACACAATAGATTTAAGATGGTTGAATATATATATATATATATATATATATATATATATATATATACTTATCAACAGTGCATGTCAATGTTATTTCACCACTTTCGTAGAATAATACATGTCCATATAATGTTAAATCCAAAAAATCATTATACAAGGGCAATAAAAATGTAATAACATGTTGTATGAGGATAGGTATATCGGAGGAGATTAACAGAAAGATTTTTATAAATGAATATATAATAATAGGAGATTTTTATAAATGGAGATAAATCAATAAATATATAAATAAATATTATTTAATATTTTATCCCAAATTCTAAAATTAAGAGGTTGTATGTTTTTTTATATTTTATTTAATTTTTTTATTTTTATTTAAAGTAAGATTTCTTCAACTATTTTAAATTTTAATAAATAGAGAAATTATAATTGATTCAGATATAAAAAAACGAGGAGCTCTAACAAACTTAATTTACAAATAATATGATCCGAAATCTAGTAACTAACTTGTTAATGTATAATCGTGAAAAACTTACAAGTTTATTGTCACTAATAGTTGTTTGAAGGGAATATTACTGGCATGTTTAAGTTTGTTGCAAGTGAGTTGCAACTTTCAAGTTAGAGTATTAAGAAGTAAAAATAAGACTATAAAAATAATGACTAAATAAATAGGGCACTAATAATATTGTTTCAGAATAAAAAAAAATGCACAAAATTGTACTGAAAAAATTAGAAATCATTAAAAAAAAATACTTAAATAAGAGAGAAGAAGTTAAATATAATAAAGGATTCATAGAAAAAAAATGAAAAATGATTGATAGTTTATATTTTATTTAAGATTGTACTCTAAATTATACTTAGCTAGTAATATAATATTAAAATTGTATACATTCTTGATTCCTAACTTCCCCAATTATTTTGGTTTGCACTTTCCTTCCCTTACTTCCCCAACTCTAAATAAACTTTCTTTGCATCCTTTTTATTTACTAAACAAAGGGTATAAAAGTAATAATATGTCTTTTTGGAACAAACTAGTTCTTTATCATAAATTAGAAGGAGTAAAATACTTGTTTTTTTAAAGATAAAGGATTAAAGTAAGAATTAGAAAGCATTAATATAATTTATAATATTTTTATTTTTTTAATTGATATTTATTAATATTATTTTTTTATTCATATAAAATATTTTGATTGATTTTTAGGTTATAAAATGGATTTAACATGTGAAATTAAGACAGCATCTTTTGGGCTTTCAACAAAAAAGTTAATGGACCCGAATAAAAAGGACTGGCCTAATAACCCGACCCTTATAATAGTTCGCTATATGAATCGAAGGTCAATTCGTTGCTGCGCGATTCAACAAAACAAAACCCTTAACCTTCGTCGTCTTATTATTGATTCTCCATCACCTTTCAAGGAGGTCTACGCTTGAAGATCTTGTTGAAATGGCATGTTCTTTTTCTCAATCTATTTCCCTCACTCGGATTCTTCTCTATAACTTGAACCAAAATGTTCTGACGCGTTTTTTTTTTTTTCAATTATTTTGCAGGCCGATTCTCCACCGAGAAGGTAAACCCCGTAATCCTCTTAGATTATGATAATAATAATTATTCCGTATTTCTGATGTACGATCTTTGTGTTTTTTGTGTTGCATTTGACAACATCTTCCTTTGTGTCTGTGTTTGTAACCCTAATGAACAATGAAATAAAACACTGAAATAATTTGTTAGGAAATTTATTCCTGTCAAAGTTTTGCCTAGAGGTAGGTCATGAGGTTTCGCTATTTCTATGGCTGAAGCATTTGGTTGTCCTATATTCGATTTAGAGTGCTTACCCTAGGTATTTAATCTTGTTGTAGAATAACCTAGGACATCGATTTGGGATTTGATCTCCTAACTATTGGCGAGAGCATGGGGATGATCTTTGAGATTCACCAAGGATCCCCTGATTCCGGCTGGGTTATGGGTCCACAACTCTCCCAATCCCAAGCCATAGGTGAAAGGACTGTCAACAACAACTTGGAGTTTTTGGCCTTTGTCCAGAAGGGTCCCCGACTGTGTCTAGCTTAGATTCTCTGCCCAAATCCTAGAGGGTTCAGAATTATTTTCTTAATTGGGGTATCGGAAACAAGTTTAACTATAGAATTCACCTGTCAACAAGGTGGATGCTATTGTTTTTATGTGATTTTAAAACTAAACTCATTGTTAAAGGATGAATGTGTATTGACTTTCTGAGATTATTGGTTAATCAAGCTCTTTGTCCTTTCATGTGATTATTGAATATTTCAGGAATTCAAGGTCCCCTTCCCCATGGAGGGCTCAGTCAAGGTCCAGGTCAAGGTCTAGATCTAGACCTCGATCTAGGTCCCGATCAAGATCATTTGAAAAACAGAGGCCAAGATCCCGCTCAAGAAGTCGGGGAAGGTTAGTACCAGAAATCTATCTTTCGAGTTATGGTTATTGAGTTAGTAGTATAATGCTTTCTATTGTGTCTAATACTTTTCCCTTTTGTTGCTATTCTGTGGACTAAACGATCTTGTCTTGTTCAGATCAAGATCAAGAAGTAATGAAAGGTTAGTCACTTCCCGTTTTACTTGTACCTGGTCATAATGTTTCCATGGAAGATAAATTGGAAATTGTTAATTACTTCTGATTTAAGTAAGGCTGTTTTTTTGCTCTGGTTTAATGATGTGTCAAGAGCTTATAATATGTTCAATTATGTTCCAGGACTGAGTCTAGAAATTCAGGGAATACACTTTATGTCACTGGCCTATCTTCAAGGGTCACTGAGAGAGACCTAGAGGAGCATTTCTCTAAGGAGGGAAAGGTGAGTGTTATTTGATTTTCTCTTTTTCACTGAATTGTCACAATTTTCCTCCCTAATGAACCCAATATCTTGGAATGAGTGTTAATAGTTGTGTTCTTTGTTAGGTTGCATCATGTTTTCTTGTGGTGGAGCCTCGCACTCGTATATCTCGTGGTTTTGCTTTTATTACAATGGATAATGTTGAGGATGCAAACCGCTGCATCAAATATCTCAATCAATCGGTTTTAGAGGGTCGCTATATCACTGTTGAGCGGGTACTGTGTTCTTTCGTTAACTAGTAGTAGTTGCTAAAATATTTGTGCTTTTCTTTCTTCTTAACTTGAAGGTTTTGTGGTCATATTCAGAATACATTGCTTCAGCTATTTTGGCAGCAATCAAAGATGATCAGTTCATCCATGTCAACTTTAGTGATACAGCTTGATCAATGGCAAGCTTAAACAGCTCTAATCAAATGCCTCTGATCAACTAAACACATAGCAACTATATTGTCCAACAACTTTACAACATCAGCATTCACTTTCAACTCAACTAATCAACGGACATTATCAACAACTTTCTAATCAGGCTTTTATGGTATCTCACACCTGGCGTTAATCATGTGTGTGGATATAACTTTTTTTTTTCCTTTTCTCATAAGCTAGGCTGTTTGTGTTGAAACTTTCTTTAAATGGACAAACATAAACATAATGTGTAAGTATTAATACATTTTACTTAGGCAACAAGGACATCAAGAGATTCTGCCTGTTTTGTTTCCAGTGGTACTTGGATGATTTATTTATGCAATATTTTTTTTTCAAATAAACCTTAAAGATTGTGAGCCTCTGTATTTTATTTCAGTCACGAAGAAAGCGTGCAAGAACTCCTACACCTGGACACTATCTTGGTCTGAAAAGTACTAGAGACTATGGTAAGTTTGAGACAGTGTTTGAATAGTTAATCTAGTCTTCAAGTGTTTGTTATGAAAACTTTTACTGAACTCCACCTGTTTGTCTTAAGGGTATCGTGGTGACCGGGGAAGGTATCGAGGAGGTGGATCTGGTCGTGATGATTATGCATATCGTGGTGAGCGTGGTAGGTCTCCAAGGCGCTCACCATATCGAGGTGGTAGAGATTATTCACCGAGGCATTCACCGCCACCTTATGTTGGTGGAAGATCTAGGAGGGATAGGTCCAGGTCACTTCCATACTCTCCATATGCTAGCCCAGACAGGAGGTATGCTCGTGGATCTAGGTGATGTCTTTTGCAGCTTGTTCCATCTTTAAATTTGAAGATGGAAAGAAAAAAATGTGTTTTATGAATATCAGTTTGTATCCATGTTTTGGAAATAGTATGCACTTATTAATACTGCTGTCTTCCGTACTTCTATTTGTTCGAAACATAACTAGTTTGTACAATTCTTAATTTATTGGCCAAATGGATCTACAAGACCGATTTGTGTCCGATCGCTTGCAGTTTGTTATTGGTTCTAACGAACGTAGTCTCAAACTTAATTCATTAAATTTCAATTCATTTTGTTCGGTTCTATACGTTTGGTTCTATACGTTTTCAACATGTCACGAGGGTGAGTGGCGTGGCTAGGATTTTAAATTAGTTGAGTATGTAAGCATTTGATAGTCATTTTTTAAATGAGTAAATTTCAAAGCTAGGTTTTCTTAAAATTTTGAAGTTTGTGGTATACTTTTATTTATTTATTTTTTAGCTAAACCCCTCTTGAATAAAAAGTGTTTTCATTAATATAAAATTTAGTACACATTTTTATGTGAAACCGAGAAGAGAGAATAGTTTTATATACATGTAAGAGCAAATGCAGCAACGTGTATTTTGTTTTTTTTTTTTTTTTTTCATTTTTATCTATTACAACCTTAATGAAATATTTTTAACTATTAAATTTGTTAGTTTTTTTTTCATTTTTAATAATTTTATATATTTTTTAATATTATTTTTAATAATTTATATTAGTATATTGAGAAATTTTTAAAATATAAAATTAGATATATAATTATAAATATGTTAGATTAAGTAAGATTTATAATAATTAGATTAAAAAGATTGAATGCTATTTTTTTTATGTAGATTAGTCGTCTATATGTCCAATTATTAGCAATGGTAAAACGGATTATAACATAAAATACAACTAATTTTATGTATTTTATGATAGATTTACCGGTCGTATTTTATATTATCATCCTAAGTTGTATAAAGATTTTAAATTAAGATGAATTTTATATAAAATTTTGATACTTAATAAAGCATATTTTTTTATAGGATTTTATTATTAAAGTATAATTTGTAAAAATATAGTGAGTTTTTTTTTTAAAATAATGTGATAAGGTAGGATGTATATAAAGTAAAATAAGATTATAAGATTTATTAATGAACAATATTTTAAGTTGTAAAAAATTGAAAAGTAAATAAAATTAATAAAGAGTAGATATTTAGAATGTGGTATGATGAATAAAATTTTATGTTAATTTTTTTCTAAAACTTTAAATTATAAGTGCTCTAAAATATTTAAATTAGGCCTCTTAATTGGTCGATCCTACATATCTATAACTTATAATCTAATGCAACAATACTTAAAAATAGATTAAGCTTTAAGTATGAGTTAAAAACACATAGAATTGGTAGACGTCTAATTATTGTAAGACCAATTTCATTATTATAAGGATAATTAAAAAAAAAATTTGCTTATCAATTTAAAAAATTAATATACTAGAAAAAAAATTACATTTTACGATAAGCAGTGACTTTAGTCTTCGGAAGTGTAATAATATACTGTGACTTATGTTCCTAAAAAGATAAAAATTAAAAAATTCCTGTAATCCTTTTTTATTAGTTTTATCTCTAGTAAACCACTAAAAACATTTATTTTAATTAATTATTTATCGTGATTTTAGTAGTTTTTAAATTTAATCCTTTAATCTCATCTTACTACCTAAACTTAATTAATCACTTACTCTTGTTTTAATCTCTGAAAATATTTAAAAACTAAAATGAGAATAAATTTAAAATTGAAAAATTAAAATGCCAATAAATTGGGCGTTAAAAAGGTTATTAATGAAATTTTGTGTGTGTAATATGGTGGCAAAAATATTCAGAATTCAAATATATAGTTTGAAATTAAAAACATGGATATAAAATGTGCAAATTTATCATCAAGAAGTTAGGAGCAGCAAGAACCTGGTAATGGTAGCGCAAGCCACCATGTTTCATGTTTCAACCGTTGCGCTCAATCCTCAACCTCACACTTTCCTCTTTCCCTTTTCCGTTTCCACCTCTCGCAATTTCAAACTCTCTCAAACTCTCCATTTTCCCAGAAACTCCAATCTCCGATCTCTCGCGCCATCGCTGCACTCCACCCCCCAATACGACGATGCCGAAGAACACGTCATCGGCGACTGCGTCGTGTTCGAGGACGGTGTCTTCGATGACCCTTTTTTCCACAACTCCGACACTCTCACCGTCGATAAGCCCAAGCCCAAGCCCAAGCCCAGTTGGAGGAAAAAGGTGGAGGAGAACGTGGGCGAGAATTTGGTTCCGGACAAATGGCGAGAGGTTCAGGCGGAGATAAACATCACGAAGAGGGAGAGGCGCAAGATAGCGCGGGAAATAGAGTTCAACAGCAAGGTAGAGAAGAAGAGAAGAGGGATGATTCCCCTTAGGGATATGAACTTGGATGACTATAAGGCTTATAAGGAGGCCAAATTGGCGCAGATGAAGCTTCTCGATTACGCTTCTAGTTCTTCGGTGAAAGAAGAGGTTCCTCAAGCTGAACCTGAATTGAATCGCGATGAAGAGGTCCCTGAACCTGAATCGAATGGTGGCGAACGTGTGGAGCCCAAGAATCCCAGATGGGCTGTTTATGGAAAGGGTTTGGAGGATGTCACTGAGTTTCTCAATAGTGAGAGCTATGACCCTGCTGCTACCACCCTTCAAGGTATATAAATCAATTGTTTTTATTTCTACTTGTGCTCTATCAGCCTCCATTTTCATGTCTTTGTTTTTGTTTGCTCTTGTTTTGCTACTTTTGTGGATGTTGAGGATTGGTATGGTGGCTGTGTACTGGATGTCTTATTCTTCTTTCGGATATGAATGAAGATTAAGGCTTTTGTTTGGATACTTTTGCTGATATCACTTTCGGGAAAAGAGTTCAAATTAGCTGCTTCCATAAGTTAAATTTAACTCACTATGCAAGCCTAATTCATTTCATCTTTTTGTTCTTTTTTTCTAATGAGTGTTTATTTTGAAGTTTACTCGGACAGGGTAGTCATTAGTGCACTATTACTGCATCTCATGGTGGTTAATAAATGAGCTGAGAAATTGCATTGTATCAAATGAATGATTTCATTCACTGTTTGTTGCGTTCATCTCGTTGCATGTGTATGGAGTTTTTAAGTGTTGGGATATGGTTGTTCTAATTCTTTCGTGCCTGCATGAGTAGGTAAGCGGAAGTTGTTTACCAAGGAGGAGAAGGTTTTGTTGAATAAGCGAGTACCAGACTTGGCAATTGCTACTTCAGTAAGTTTTATGATAGAAGGAAGAATTGACTGATATTTTACTATCCTTATATTGCTGTTATTGGAAAAAGAAAAAAAGTCTCTTGTTCTCCTTCAGTGAAGTTGTTGTGATTTTTTGTTTGACTAATGATGTTGCCGAGTAATCCCACCAACGAGGTTGTCAGTCTTCTTGGACTGGACAGTCAGGTCATAGAAACCTTGTTGCATATTTTTTTGTGAGTGAGAATGATGATAAAGGTGAAGGGGGGAAAATGGGTCTGATTCACTTATAGCCTTTGGTGAATATTCTAAATATTTTAATAGTCAATACTAATATTATTTTCAGGATAAATGGCGTCCCCTGCACACTCTTGCTGCTTGTGGAGAATTTTACCTTTTAGATTCTCTGTTGAAGCATAATGTTGATATCAATGCTGTGGATAAGGTATTGCAGTTCTAACTTTTCATAGGGGAGATTGAAATGCATGAGTCCTCTATTTACTTTATTGATGTACTTTGTTTGTAGGATGGTTTGACTGCCCTTCACAGAGCAATAATTGGAAAAAAGCAGGCCATAACCAATTATCTCCTGAGAAACTCAGCTAACCCGCATGTACAGGATAAAGTGAGTAAAAAACTACTTAATAGTTGGGCTGTCCTGTTGTAGTTGCTTATGTGAGCCTTTACTTGCTGATATTTTGAGCTCTTCTGCCCTCATTGAAAAATAATTTCTGTTGTCATTCCATTTTAATCTAACAGTATATTGTTTTCATAGGCCTTAGTAGCCTGTTGCTGATGTGTATGCATCTATTTTGCTGTTTATGTTCTGAAAACAGGAGGGAGCCACATTAATGCACTATGCTGTACTAACAGCTTCTTCTCAAGCAATTAAAATACTCTTGCTCTATAATGTGGATATAAATCTCCAGGACAATGTATGATTAAATTTTTCTCTTGGTTATATTATCTACCTTTTATTTGTTATGGTGAGCTGTTTGAGATCATAATTCATTTGGTGTGTCTTAGTATGGCTGGACACCATTACATCTTGCTGTACAAGCTCAGAGAACAGATTTAGTGAGGCTTCTGCTGATTAAAGGTGCTGATAAGACATCAAAAAACAAGGTAATTTTCTATTGATTTCCTGCTTTATTTTGGTGTCATGCATAATTTTAGCTGAATGTAGATGCTTCAAATAGGTCATTGGTAGGATTATCAGCTTTTGTTGGTATTTAGAAGGTCTGCCTCTGTCATATGTAGTTAGGTGATTTGAATGAAAGACTATTCTGATATCCAAATCTTGAATATCAATTTTGAATTTGAGATATTAACACTAGATTTTCCCTTCAACCAAAGAAACCATTCAAATGTCATTAATTTTTTTTAGTCATTGAAGATTTTTTTCTTTTCAAAAAAGCTTGAGGAATTATTTAACTTTTCCAATCACATAATTGTTTGATAAACTTGTCTGAGTCCAAGAGGATGGTTGTGTTAGACAATCACAACGAACAAAAAGTTGTGCTATCTCTATGAAAAATGGATTAACTGTTGTACAGAAAAATTGGTTTTGGATTGAGCATGATTTGTCAATTAGCCAACCTAAGCAGAATAAGTCATGATTAATTTTGTTGTTGTTACTCTCTAACTGAGGAACTGTTAATTTATCCTTAATGTCTGTTTCATGTAACTTTGCTAAAGTTGTTAAATAGTAGTAGCTTAAAAAATTTTAGCTGTTACTAAACTAGCTGCTTAATGCTGGCCATTCTTTTATGTTGATTTTTAGATTGCAATTTCTCTGGTTGTTTGTCTCAGGATGGTTTAACTCCACTTGATCTTTGCCTTTACTTTGGACAAAGTGCCCGAACATACGAGCTAATAAAGTTGTTTAAGCAGCCTCTAAGGCGAGTTAGACATGTATCAAGACGATAGACGGGGCCAAAAAACAAAACTTTTGAAAGATTTGGACCAACAGACGAAGATTAGCCGTTGACAAGTTTTGCAACACAGTTAGCATCCCTTCAAGTTATGGAAATTTTAGGACAAGTACGATATTGTACAATGTTAAATAAAATGTATAATTTAAATGGTAGGAAAATAGGAACGTTTTCATGAAAAAGAAAAGAAAAATGACATGCCATTTTTTTTAAATGTGGCTTAAAATTTGATTTTCGTACAAATACCAAGCATACCCAATAAATTGTCTTCTCTGGGAACTGTAGGCATGGTTTTTTCTCAATCAGCTATGTTCCCACGAAACCACATTTATTGAGTTTGGTTAAAAATATGGTTGGACAAAATTAATTTATGTACATGTTAAAGTTTTTTTATATGATTATTTTAAATTTTTATTTTTAATTTGTGTATAATTTATTTTTAGTTTATGAAGAATTTTTTTTTTTCTAGGAGTGTTTAAGGATAAATTCTTTCAAACATGTCATAATTTTGATTCATAAACTCGTGGTTAGTTGTTTGATCTTTTGTCTTTGTGTACGAAGCATATCCGACGAAATTGCGATTCAGAAATGGTCTACCAAGTATATCCCATGAAATTGTCTCTTCTTTGAACTTTAGCAGTGCTTTTTTTTTTTTTTTTTTCTCTCAGAGTATTTAACTTTCTATGAAACTGCATTTAATGGGTTGGGCTAAGAATGTGACTTAGGTAAAACCTTCCAATATCCAAAAAAAAAATCATGTCGCATTATATTTTGGACCATCCTTTGAAAAATGAAATGTGAGTTGATAATTTTGAGGTGCAGAAGCAAATGACCGAAATTTAAGATGTTGATATGTGAACTAGTTAGGTATTCAGTCAGAGTAGCAGAATAAATCGGTTGATCTTGTGAAAAACTGGTAAGTGAGATAGTTCTGAATAGTAAATAACTCATGTATAAAAAAAATCTAGGCTTAATTAAATTTTTATTACCATTTGATTTTAGTCCCTATTTTTTTTTTTGTAATTTTTTTTAGTCATTGTAAATATTTTATAAATTGAGAAAAAATATATATTTTTATTAATTCTCACAAATAATTTTTTTTTATTTTAATTCATATAAATATATTATTTTTATTTGTTTATAATAATTTATATGATAACATGACACTTTTATAATGTGATAATGTCAAGTCAAGTTAATAAAGAGAGTTAAATATATAGAATAAAAAACAATAATAAAGATTAAAAAAATAAAAACGAAAATCAAAACACTCTTATGGAATCAAATATTTAATTAAGTAAAAAAAATGTTTGATTGTGAGAAGAGTAGATAATTTGTATGAAGACGTGAGTGTGCAAAGAGAAAAAGGAGGGAGGGTCTCGTCTCTGACATAAGCATTGTAGTAGCAACTGAAAATGGAAGCCACCATGTTCCATTTTTCGACGGTTATGTTCAATCCTCATCCTCACCAACTCTTCTCCCACCTTTTCACTGTTCCTTTGCCTGTCTCTCTCCGCCGTTTCCAATCCCTCCAATTCCCCACAAAACGGAACATTCACACCCAAAAAAACGGCCACATCGGCGACTGCGTCGTATTCGAGGATGGCATCTTCGAAAACGACACCGTTTCCCAAAACGACGATCCCACCACCAACAACACCCCCAAACACAAAGCGAGATCAAGGAAGAAAGTGGCACCGGTTACCCGCGAGAATTTGGTTCCGGACAAGTGGAGAGAGGCTCAGGCAGAGACCAAAATCACCATTAACGAGAGGCGCAAGAAGAAGAGGAGAAGAAAGTTGGTTCCTTTCAGGGGTGCCGAGAAAATTGGGCACGACAGAACGGTGGAGAATAAGGGAAAGGAAAATGGAAAACGGTTGAGTCCCTACGGGGATGTAGATTGGAACGAGTACAAGGCTTCTAAGAAGGCGATATTGGAACGCCTCAGTCCTCTGGTTCTCAAAAACCCTTCTAGATTTGCCGTCAATGAGAAGGTTCCAGAACCTGACTTCAATGGTGAGCGTGTAGAGCCTAAGAATCCGAGAGAGGTTGTTCAGGGGAAGGGTTTGGAGGATGTCTTACAGTTTTTCAATAGTGGGAGCTACAACCCTACTGCTAACACCACTCATGAAGGTGAACAATGTCTGTTTTTTTTATGAAGTTAAAATTAATAATTTCTGTGAAGTTTAAAATCAGTTTTCTGGAGAAGCTAAAATCACTCATTATTGCATGTTTATGGCTTTTTGTGTCGGATTGTAGTACTAATTATTTTGTGTCTGAATGAATAGGTTGTCGGAAGTCCTTTGTTATTACTAAGGAGGAGATGGTCTTGTTGAACAACCGAATGCCGGACTTGGCGACTGCTACTTCAGTGAGTTTTCAGTGTCTGATGAACAAATTACAGTGACTTGTCATTTGTCATCATTTGTTCCACCAATCGATGCTGTTCAGCAATCTCAGTAGTTGGTGATATTATGTTGTCATTTTTCTGTCTTCTTTGGACTGGTTAATTGGGACTAAAATAATGTTGTAGGATGTGGTATTTTCTTTTTGTCAGAACCTTGATAAAGGGGTAGAGATAGAAAGGATTCCCATTCTTCCTTGGGTAGAGTTTGGCGAATAATGTATTCTTTTAGGCTAATACTGACATTATTTTCAGGGTAAATGGCTTCCTCTGCACACATTTGCTGCATCTGGAGAATTTTACCTTTTTGATTCTTTGTTGAAGCTTAATGTTGATATCAATGCGGTTGATAAGGTATATAAATTCCAACTTTTCATATGGGAGGATAAAAATTATGAAGTCGTTGATTTAAACTATAGTCATTTACTTTTGTTTCCAGGATGGTTTGACTGTCCTTCACAAGGCGATTGGCAAAAAGCAGGCCATGACCAATTATCTTCTCAGAAACTCAGCTAATCCTTTTGTACAGGATAAAGTGAGTAAAAAATTACTTAATTCTTGTAGTTGCAAATGTGAGCCTTTACTTGCTAATTTTCTTCTCCAAGTTTTTATTTTGTGCTTTTCCTTCCCCAATTGAGAAAATTCTCGCACTTATCATTCCATCTTAATCCAACAGCATATTAGTATCGTAGGTTAATTGCTTGTTGCTGATAATTTTTTCATCTACCTTGTTTATGTATGGAAACAGGAGGGGGCCACCTTGATGCACTATGCCGTACAAACAGCTTCTACCGAGACAATTGAATTACTCTTATTCTATAATGTGGATATAAATCTTCAGGACAATGTATGGTCAATTGGTCTCGTAATTAGCATATGTATATTGTAATCTTTTTCAGTGCCTTCTGGGAACATAGTTTGTTTACACTGTTTCAGGATGGTTGGACACCGTTGCATCTTGCAGTTCAAACACAGAAACCCAATTTAGTGAGGCTTCTGCTGCTTAAAGGAGCTGATAGAACATTAAGAAACAAGGTATTGTCTTCTGATATGCTGCGTTAATATATGAATGTGAAAGGACCTTGATGTTATGCATAATGTTACCAGAATATAGATATTATTACTGGATCATTTGTAAAATGTTACTGTCATTTTTAGACTGTTTCTCTGTATCATACCAACTAGTTAGGTGATCTGACGGAAAGGCCATTTTGACATCCAACCTGATTCGCAATTTAGAAATTGAGATACTTTTACATTTGCCTGTAAACCTGGGAAACATTTCCAAAGTAATTATAAATTTATTAGTTGTTGAAGAAAAAAATTCATAAATAATTGAGGAATTCTTAAACTTTTCCAACCTAATGTTTGTTTGCTAAACTTTACAGAGCTGGTCCGAAGCCTGGGTCAAGTTGGCATAAAGTTTTGTCAAATCTTTATGACATAATGGATATGATTTTATTGAAAATTTGGTTTTTGTATTAGCATGATCTGTTAAATAGCTGACCTCAGATAAGGTATGAATGGTTTTGTTGCTGCTCTAATTGAGGAATTTCAATTATTGCTGAGCTTGGTTGAGGGAAGAGAAAAGTGTGGAAAAGAAAAAATGAAAAAGAAAATAATTGAAAGGAAATAGAGTGGGAAAAAATTATCTTTGGTAGAAATTGTAAAGGCATATATGTGTTTGGTTTGAAAGAAAAAAAAAAAAAGTGATAGTTTTTTTGTCTGTTACATATTTACACCTTGGTTTCTTTTATTTTTTTGGTAACCTTTTTTCCATTTTTAGTGGTATAATCGATTACTTGGACATATAATCGATTATATGGTTCTTCTGACCCAAGAACCACTTAATCAATTATTCATTGTGTTAATTAATTAAATGTGATTGACACTTATGATAATCTATTAAATGCGTACCCATGACCTTTGCACGTCTATGATGTAACATTTAATTGATTAAGCATTGATGATAATCTATAAAATGCACAACTATAGCTTTCACTAAGTCCTAGGTGAACAATTTAATTAACACTTATAGTAATTGATAAAATGCGTACCTATGACTTTCAATTGATTAATTTGATCTTCATATTAAAACTTAGTCAATTCATTACGCAATACACCGTCCGACTTAATGACAAACCATTTCATAGTGCACTACAAAATATAACAATAACATTACCAGTCATTCAAAAAATACATTACACATGGAGTAATAAGTTTAATATGAAGTCACAGTTTTCCAAAATATCCTACTACAAGCCTAACCAAAGTCTTTCAATATATAAATTAAACTTCAAATCAATTCAATGGCTTTCAAAATATACCTTACATTTTAAATATACATCCAAAACAATCTTTGAATTTGAGATTGGTTGTTACGTAAAAACTCGTAACATACATTAGTTGTTCATCTTGCAAATTCATTTTAACCAACATGTCCCACACATCTAACTCTGATACTGTATTGTGGAACTTCTCTTCAAGATTGTGACTTCTTCATGCATCAACTCCTTGTGCCTTGACGCCGTGCTACCTATGACAAACACATTCCCACTAAGAATTGCCTCGACCACTCTATCTAACTCAGTTGTTAGTTTGTGTATCAATTACAACAACCATTGGTTTTTTGCGCTTTGTCCCACTGGATTAGAAGTTCTGGGTAAGGGATTGGATTGAGTCAATATGTAATTGACTAAAAATTATCACTTTCTTTTCTTTCAAACCAAACACATATACCTTTTTACAAATTCCCTCCATTTCCTCTCTCTTTCCACTTCAACCAATTTTTCCACTCTATTTCCTTTTAATTTTTTTCTTTTTCCTTTCCACACTTTTCTCTTCCCTGAACCAAATGCAGCATTAATGTCCTCCATGTCTGGAATTTCCTGAAACTTGTCAGTTTTACGTACTTGCATCTTCAAATATTTTTGCTGTTATTAAACGAGAGAGAAACCTGGAAATAGTGATTGAGTGTTCAATTTCTTTGTTTACCTGGTGAATTCTGTTCATTTATTTTTTGTTGATTTTCAAATTGCAATTTCTCTGCCGTTTGTTTCAGGATGGTTTAACTCCACTTGAGCTTTGTCTTTACTTGGGTCAAAGTTTCCAAACATATGTGCTAATCAAGTTGTTAAAGCAACCTCAAGGGTGTCTTTGACATGCATGACAAATGGTGTCTCTGGTACCCATTTTGTACTTGGTTAAACCTATTTGTCTTCTCATGCTGATCAAGTAAGAATGATTTTAATCACTGGTGTCCCCATTATTACATTCTATCATTGATTCTTGCTATGTGGGAACTGAATGGGTAAATAATCAGTTGCTAAAGACTAAGACTTCCACTTAAAGTGGTAAGGAGATTAATGAGGCAGTCACATTGGGCCAGAGGTAAGGAGATTTGTTGTCCTTTGTGTTCAATATTTTTAACTCACTCCAAAAGCAATAAGTAGTTTTCATTACCAGCGTGCTATTATGCATTTTTTTTTTAATGTTTTTGGTTGGTGCATTGAATGATTTTTGTGATACACTAGGTGGATTGTATTGTAGGTCAATTGTTGTCGCATTCCATGTCTGGGAGTTCTGCCAACTACTTTCGGAAACCCTAATGGCAGTGGAAATCAGTCAAATATGAATTTGATAGGTAATGAATTGTAATGTAGTATGATGCCCTTTATACTTTGTCACTGTCTATTGTAAGAAAGAAAATATATTGTACATACTGTGTAATGAGGTCAATAGTGTACAGAAACAGATGCCTCATATACGATATCATCCCGAGCTCTGGTTTGATGAGGATGGTGGTGATTATCTCTGCCGAAATAATGAGTTATTGCCCAGTTTGTGATTATTAAATAGCAAGAAATAGGTAAGGATCATCAATGCCACAAAAGGAGAAGATCATGGATGGAAGCTGTATCATCATATTCAGATTTGTTCTGGATGATGTTCAATTTAATTTCATGTTTATCAATGACAGGAACATTTCTTTCATGTTGTCTTTGCTGATATAATTTTTCATTCTGTACGTGAAACTAAATCTAACAGAAACTTGCACCTCCAAGAATTTTTATAGTATCGTCCAATCTTTTGCGCTATGGATGGTAAAAATGGTGACTTCTTCAATTACTTGAACTAAAAAGAAATTTGAAGGTGATTTTTAATTGGTTGATAGTGAAAATCTTTGAATTGATTATGATTAAACTCATTTTTAATTTGATTACTCACCTTGCTGGCTTTCTTTGTTTAACAATATTAAAGCTGTTGATCCGTTGGTTAGTTTTTAGGAAGCTTTCGGTCTTATTCTCTGCCTCATGGTTTGTGCCACAACATCAACGACCTGATGAGTTAGACTTGATGTACTTATAATAATGAAGCATTATTTTTCTTAAAAAATAGTTTTCTAGTATGAAACATAATTTTCTTTTAATCACTTGATTATGTTAGAACAGTTTATCTTGTGCCAGGTTATACTTAGAGGTTAGTTTTATGCTAGTAAAGTAGTATATTGAGTAAAGTTTCTTTTGGACACTGGTTAAGTTTCAATGCAATATTTATTTCTGATTAGATTCTTACTTATGATACAGTACTAGATTTTTTCGATCAAGTTATACAGTACTGGATAGGCATAGCTACCGTAGATACAGGTATATGTATTGTTAATTAATTATCTAGTTTTCTTAAACGGGTATATAACGATGTCTTATTGATTGTAGAAAACTCCTTTAAACCGTTAGTACATATACCCTTTGTTTCAAAACTATAAACGTTTGAGGTTTGTGGATACCCCTAAAGAGAATAGAGTATTTAATAAGTATAAGAGATAAATATCATTTATAGGTTTTTAAAGTGTTTTTTTTAATAGTGTAATGTTATCTTAAATATCAAATAAAAGTTCAAATATCAATGGTTTTGAAATAAAAAAGGGGCTAAATCATCAATAATTTTGATAAGAAAAAAAAAAAAAAAAAGAAGAGGAATTACTCTTATTTCATCAATTTATTACGAATGATGATTTTCTTTTTTTCACACCTCTTCACTTTGTTACAATTAATTACAAGACTTTTTTACCAAGAGAATAGAAATAGTTGCAAGATGAATAATTAGGATTCAAATGAAGTGTAGGAAATAATATTTATCCACAAATTATTGCTTTTGATAGTGAAAGTTACCTGACAAAGTTTTGAAATGATACAACAAAGTAAATTGGTGGGAATAATAATGGTTATTCCTCCATAAGAATATTTTCTTGAAAAGAAAGAAAAATGACTTGCCACTTTTTTTGTGTGCAATGTTATTTAAAATCTGAATAACAACAGCCTATGATTCCTCGAGCATAGCCAGGAAAATCGCATCTATTCTTAGAACTCTAAGACAGTTTTTCTCCTCAGATCAAGTATCAGTTTTCTTGCCACCAAACTTGTCTCCTTTGGCTTAAAGAATGACTTTGACAGATTAAACATATACCAAAGTATACACTGCAGCATATTTTTCTCATTAAATTCAATTGTAATTTAACATTAATATTCTCATTCTTTTCTGAGATGAGAATAAGTACCACTATCTATACTAAGATATAAAAAGATACTATTTTTGGTGTACATATTTTGTTTTTATTATTTTAGCATCTATTTTTTTATATTATGATGATATTTAAAGGACACAAATTTTCGTAATTGTTTTTTGTGTATAATTTATTATTTTGTTTTTTTAACATTAACAGCTGTTATTAAAAAGGTAACTAAGAAAAGTATAATTGTTTTTCACCAATTCATATTTAATTTAATTTGACGAAAAACAAAAGAAATTCCGTTCTCGAAACTGTTTGCTAAATCAAAATATCTTTGTTGTTGGACACATGTTAGGACGAGGTTCGATTTCATAACAGCTAAATTTAAATAAAATAAATAACAAAATAAAATTACAAAAAGGATAAAAAACAAAAATTGATGTTACAAAGAGAGAGAATATCAAAATCATAACATAGATTCTAACTTCTCTCATCCACATCCACATCAACATCAACGACTATAGAGGATGATTTTTCTTTTTAAAAGTAAGTCAAGCACTACTTAATCACAAACTACTATGATTATATTAATTTGTTGCATTTGTAGTAATTAATTACTTTAATTATTTAATAAAACTAATTATTTTAGATTAAAGTGAAACGTTAAACTCATTTTCTTATTTATTATTTGGAAGAGGAAACAGACATTGGTGTTGCATAAGTGTGTGATAAAAGCAAAGCATAGTTAGCAACGCTACGATAAGAATCTCATCCGCAACAAACAGCATAAAGCACACGCAATTAAAATGAGGTTTAATTTAATTAAATATAATTAAATAAAACTAAGCACATAATTAAGGATTACAATAACAACATCAACTCCACTTTCCACAAACCTGTTCTGTTTCCCTCTCCTAATCGCATTTCATCTCAAAATTCCTCTCCTCTCTCATTTCTCTTCCCAGCATCTACGTCGTCGTTTCGGTACAAAATGCTGGGTTCACGATTCTGCGTCCGCACCGTGTCCGGCGTCGGTTCCCCCGCCGCCGATCACACGAATGCCGCCGCAACCACCGCTCGCTCCGCTCCGAACTTCGTCGCCGTCGATTTCTCGCCGCTACACCTCCGGCCGCTCCGGTCCCGCCACTTACGCTGCCGCAGATCCATCCTCATTTCCTGCAATTCCTCTCGCCGCAGATCCAGCTCCGACGATTCTCTCCGCAACGATTATCTCGAAGCCTCTCTCCTTCTCTCAGGTTACTCACTCTCGTGCGTCGATCGCGATTGTATAAATGAACACAATGCTCTCTTGCGCTTTTCACTCTCTCTCCTTCCTCGACAAAAAAAGTTGAATATGAATTGTAATGGAGTAATTGTATTGCAGTAGTGTGTTGTAGTAACTCTGGTTGTTTTGATCGTTTAGGTCTATCCATGTGTATGAATGAATGCCTGAAATTTTAATTACTTAAACTAGCGCAGAAACGTTCTCGCACTATCATATGTGGAAGCAAAGATTTCAACCGGAGTTTAAGTGGAAATCGTCTGCACCGTCAATTCCCTTGTCCATAACGGATAGTAGTTTATTGAGACATGGCTTTCTGCAGCGTTTCCAGAACCCTACGATTTTTCTCAAGATTTCTTGTGATGGAGACTATATTCTGCCCATTGTTGTAGGTAGGTGTTGTTAATGAAGAATATATTTTATTATTTTTTATAGACTAGCGGTTAAGAATCTCTTAATTATATATTTTGAAGAATCTATTATATTAATGTAAAAGATATGCTCTGTCACCTATTTAAGAAAGGAAGACTGAAGAATAAAAACAAGCTTTCATAGAGAACCATGTCTTATTATAATATGCTTGTTTTTGTCTTAATATTCTAACATGGTATCCAGAGCAAGGTTTGTGATTAGAGTTGTGTAAGACAATAAAATTTGTCTTATTCAACCCAGAAGTTTTGTTCTGATGTGCAATTTGGTGCGTTTTCTTTTGATGATTTCTTTTGGTGGTTCCCTTTTATGGGTTCCTTTTGGTGGTTTCCTTTAAGGGTTTCTTTTGGTGGTTCTTTTTAATGGTTTCTTTTAGTGGTTCTCTTTGATGGGTTCCTTTTGGTGGTTCCCTTTGAGGGTTCATTTTGGTAGTTCTCTTTTTTTATGGTTTCTTTTGGTGGTTTCCTTTGGTGGGTTTCTTTTGGTGGTTCCCTTTGGTGGGTTTCTTTTAGTGGTTCCCTTTGGTGGTTCCCTTTGGTGGGTTCCTTTTGGTGGTTCTCTTTGGTGGGTTTCTTTTAGTGGTTCTTTTTGGTGGGTTCCCTTTGATGGTTCCTTTTGGTAGTTCTCTTTTTTTATGGTTTCTTTTGGTGGTTTCCTTTGGTGGGTTTCTTTTGGTGGTTCCCTTTGGTGGGTTCCTTTTAGTGGTTCCCTTTGGTGGTTCCCTTTGGTGGGTTCCTTTTGGTGGTTCTCTTTGGTGGGTTTCTTTTGGTGGTTCTTTTTAGTGGGTTCCCTTTGATGGTTCCTTTTGGTGGTTCCCTTTGGGGGTTCTTTTTGGTAGTTCTCTTTTGGTGGTTCCCTTTGAGGATTCCTTTTGGTGGTTTCTTTTGGTGGTTCCCTTTGGGGGTTCCTTTTGATAGTTCTCTTTTGGTAGTTCCCTTTGGGGGTTCCTTTTGGTAGTTCTCTTTTGGTGGTTCCTTTTGGTGGTTCCCTTTGGGGGTTCCTTTGGGGGTTCCTTTGGGGGGTTCCTTTTGGTAGTGCTCTTTTGGTAGTTCGTTTTGGGGGTTCCTTTTGGTAGTTCTCTTTTGGTGGTTCCCTTTGGGAATTTCTTTTGGTGGTTTCTTTTGGTGGTTCCCTTTGAGGGTTCCTTTTGGTGGTTCCCTTTGGTGGTTCCCTTTGGGGGTTCCTTTTAGTAGTTCTCTTTTGGTAGTTCTCTTTTGGTGGTTCTTCTCTTGGTGGTTCTTCTCTTGGTGGTTCCCTTTGGTGGTTCCCTTTGGTGGTTCTCTTTGGTGGTTCTCTTGGTGATTCTCTTGGTGATTCTCGTGATGATTCTCGTGATGATTCCCTTTGGGGGTTCCCTTTGGTAGTTCTCTTTTGGTAGTTCTCTTTTGGTGGTTCTCTTTGGGGGTTCCTTTTGGTAGTTCTCTTTTGGTGGTTCTTCTCTTGGTGGTTCTTCTCTTGGTGGTTCTTCTCTTGGTGATTCTTCTCTTGGTGGTTCTTCTCTTGGTGGTTCTTCTCTTGGTGGTTCCTTTTGGTGGTTCCTTTTGGTGGTTCCCTTTGGTGATTCTCTTGGTGGTTCCCTTTGGTGGTTCCCTTTGGTAGTTCTCTTGGTGATTCTCTTGGTGGTTTCTCTTGGTGGTTCTAATGGCGCCAACGCCATTAGTTTCTTGTTGGCAAATTGTTGTTGGTTGACTTACCAGCATCAATTTGAGGGGGGATGTTAATGAAGAATATATTTTATTATCTTTTATAGACTAGCGGTTAAGAATCTCTTAATTATATATTTTGAAGAATCTATTATATTAATGTAAAAGATATGCTCTGTCACCTATTTAAGAAAGGGAGACTGAAGAATAAAAACAAGCTTTCATAGAGAACCATGTCTTATTATAATATGCTTGTTTTTGTCTTAATATTCTAACAGGTGTGATATATGTAAACGTGTTTTGTAGTTTGTTTGGCTTTCCCTGATTGTTTTGGAAAATTCAAGTTTTATTAACATTGTTTCTTTGTTGGTGCAGGACAGATAGCTATCGAGAAACTTATGGGTGCGGAATTTGAACGAGAAAGTGAGGTAATTTTTCAAACTGTGTCCCAATAGTTGCTAATTTGTGTTTTTTCTTTTTTTTGTTATTGTGATTGATGTTTAGCATATGGTGATATTACAGGATTGTCCTGACCAGTTCCAGTTTACGAAAAACCTAGTTGGAAGACTAGATCATGAAGTATGAAGCTGAGCATTTCCCACGTTTCATTGATGCCTGTGGATGTTCTATCAATTCCTGTTTTTTTATTTTCCTTTAAATTTGTTTATTCTGATGTTTGCATTATAGGTGTAGTGAAATTGCAGCAACGAGTAGTATTCCACATCATTCCTTTTAGCTTCCTGTTTTTACCTTGCATTCATGGGATTCCGCCTGTATGAAGGAGGCTCATTGTGTCATTTGCCTTGGACCTTTTCGTTCTTATGCATTTTTGTTAATTATATGTATCTCTATGTAACTAAAAAATGACAATGATCTTGAACTCATTTGCATATTAAACACCCATATCATGTAGTTGTATCATTTGGTCTGATTCCTTCATATATTGGGTGTCAAATAAATGATTCAAAAGTATTTCCTTCAATTTACACTTTCAGGTGATAATGGTGAGAATTACAGAAAGAGTTGTCAGCACTTACTTTGCCAGATTGTACCTTAGCCAGGTTTTGAAAACTTTTCAATTCATAAATGATAAAAACACACCTTCTTTTGCTCTTCCATTCATTAAAGTTAATAAATCCTTCAGCCAGGGAAAAGTGATCTCATCAGTGTTGATGCACGTCCATCAGATGCCATTAATGTTGCAAATAGATGCAAGGTATGAATTCTATGGTGACCTTGCTAATATTTGTTATCAAAATTTATATTTTAAGCAAGAACCAACAAAAACTATAGCTCATCTATCCTTATGCAAAATTCCTAGTAAAATGCATTCAGTGCATGGATGTTAGACAAATCCAGTTTTATGATTTTAAAGTTGATTTGTGCAGGCACCAATATATGTAAGTAAACAAATTGTTTTCACAGATGCTATCCGAATTGGTTATGGAATGGGCAGAGTGCGTAATAAAAAGGCTATTTATGACGTATTGCTTGACAGGTATTACATGGTTACTTTATCATGTGGCAATTTTGCCACCATAGGTTCTGCAAGACTAAACTTCTTCCTTTACATGCTTGTTTGTCATCTTGGTCTAAGTTTTATATGCTTTCTACAGCCCTGTAGATGGTCCAGATTTGGTAGCTCAAGAACTAAGTATGATGCATAATATGCATATAGCTATCAAACAAGAAAAATTTAAAGATGCAGGTGAAATATTTTTATGATTGTATTATTATGTGAGTGTGTGTTAGTTGTTATGGAATGCCTAAAGGTGTGGCTTTTGCAGCTATTTGGAGAGACAAACTTGCAAATCTGCGGAAATCGGCCCGTGAACACTAATTAGCTTGTTAGGTACGGATATTGATTTGTTCATTTGGGATTTGATGTTTTAGAACATAAAATAGAATCAGGCGTCTTTTTTAGTTTGACTTTCTAATTGTATATTGAAAATTTTGATGTGATGACAGGGTGAGTTCTGAAGAAGGGAGGGAATATTATGAGTATGTTATTCCTCTTAATTTTTCGACAGGTATATATTGGGGGTATTTGTTACAGAAATGAAGGAAACTAGGAAAATTAAGTGTTGTACAGCTGGGTATTATAGTTTCCGACCCCACTTTATCTACATGAAATTATTGAAATGTCAAACTTGTAGCAATACTCAGAAAGACAAGGATGATCTTGTATGTATTCACTATTCAATCCTGGACATGAGTCTTGACTATCAATGAGAATTAGCTGCTGTTGCTTCAAATTCACAATGTTTTCATCCTTTCCAAAAAAAATAATTCAGCTATAAATCATAATTATATATAATAACTGTTCAAAATTAATTCTATCCACCTTGATATTTCTTTCAAGTACTTAATTTCTTATTTCTCTCATCTACCTAATTCCTTTTTCCTTCAATTTTTACCTATATGTAAATTAGAATTATAATTATATATTTTTATAAAAGAGATGTACTTGCTCAAAAAAATAAATAAGAAGTTATATTATTATTATTATTATTATTATAAAATTATTATTTTATATTTGTTAATAATAATTTAAACATACTAAATAAATTTATTTAACAATATCAATTATATTTTAAAATAAATAATTTAATTATGATATATAATTTTAGAAATATTGAAATCAAATTTACGGATAAAAATAAAAAATAATGGGCTTAATATCACTTTTTTCCATTTAATTATAAATATATTATTCTATGAATTTTGTCATTTAAATCATTTTCGTGTATTTTCCTATCATATTTTTAAAATTTTATGAAATCTATTCACTCATTAATTTTTAACAAAACAATGATATATCAATAAAAAATTAATTTAAAAAAAATGTATCATTTATAAAAAAAATTAGTTCGAAAATAATGTTGTTTGATTTTTTTCTTAAACTTATTTTATATATGTGATTATTTTATTAGAAATTTAATAAATTGATAAAATTTGTTAAAATTAAAAATTTTGATAATAAAATTTGTAAAGAATTTAAACCGTACAAAATAATAATAATTGAATATAATATATATATATATAATTAAGATAAATTTAAAATATATTAGTAAAAATTTAAATATATGTTATTATAATTTAAACATAAGTACAAGAAAGAGAAGTTGTGTACAAATTTACCTTGAAGCTTTTAAAGTTTTGGTACACACTTTATTTATTGATTTATGATATTTATTAGCAAACTTTAATGTTTTATTTTGATTAGGTAAGAAAATTAAAAGATTTAAGAAAATGAAGAAAAGAAAAATAAAAAATAAATTTTTATTATTAATAATTTTATTATTATTTATAATATTTAAATAAAAAATAAAAAAATACAATAATTTTAATATTTATCATTATTTTTTTAATTATTATATATAAAGGGAAAAAACATCTATAATCGATTTCAAAATATCCAAGTGAAATACATTCTTTGCAATTTAATTAGTTTAATTTTCAGTCTTTCAAACAAGTAAATACTTAAATTTAAATAATACTGTTAAAAAATAATTCTTATACCAACGTGTTAACTAAAGTACATTTTTTTTATGACTCTTTAAAATCGTAACATAGTCAACGTAACATACTATGCAAAATGTAGACGTCTAAAAACCAAATTAGAGGATGAAATAAGAAAACATTAGAACAGAATACAAATTCAAATGAAAAAAAAAAAAAACATCATATTCATCATAAGGTCTATTTCCTTTTAATCTTATTTTTTATTTAAATTTTTTAAATTAAAAATTTAAATGTTTTTTTTATTTATATATTATTTAATTTTTTATTTTTATTTAATATAAAATTTTAATTTATCTTAAATTCTAATTATCTATCTCAAAATAAATATTTCTCCATATTAACGCACATACTCCTTTTCTAATTAAAAAATATTACAAATTCTAAACAATAAATTTTATTTATTTTTATACAATCGTTTCAATTTATCTTAAAATCTAACATATCATATATTTTTTAATAATTAACCATTTAGATTTATGCGGCAAAGCACTAGAGGCGAAGCCAGGGAACTAGAAAAACCCTCAATATTTTGGATTTTTTTTATTATTATATAAAATTATAATTAAATTATGAAAAATATACCCTCTGACCCCTATTCTGTCTCCTCTCATAATTAAATTATGAAAACCCTAAGTTTAATATATATATATATATATGATAATTGATGATTTTTATAACATGGAACATCGTTGAGTACATTACCAGATATATATATATATGATTTTATATATAATTATTTATGTTGATTTTAAATATATGTAAATGATTTATAATTTATTAATAATTTTATTTTTTATATTTATTTTTACGTAATAATTAATTTTAATATATATATATTAAATTTTTTTAATTACTTCGATATGGTTCAACCGGGTTCGACCCGACCCGATCCAACCCGATCCGACCAAGTCCGACTCGATCCGACCTGGTCCGACCCCTATCTAAAATTTCTGGCTCCGCCCCTGTAAAGCACCCATGTTTTCTTGCACTAACAGAACAACCACCACCACCATACTCTCCTCTATTTTCTGTTGTGCAGCATGATCCAAGTTGACCCATCTAAATGAAAGAAGCTATTTTGATCATATAATTAATCAAACCTGGTTTAGATCAACCCAAAAATGAAGACTGTGATGCTGAATTTCCTTGGTAGCTTCAACATTTTTTTAACAAATTTGACACTACGATGTGATCAAACCTTTAATCTTCATGGTGAAGGATTCTGATCTGACATATTATAAACGCGTTCTATTGTTTGGTTGGCAATGAAAGATTCTTGGAAGTTTCAAACTTCAAAAGGTTGGGTTGGTACTTTCATGATAAACATTGTATTTGTGTTTAGTTCAAACATTAATTTACATTGATAATTTATTTAGGAAAAATTATACTCTGAGAGTAAATTTTAGTATAAAAACAAACATTTACTTGAAAGTTAACCTAATGGGTAAGTTCTTTTTATATTATTCAATAAATTTATATAAAATATGATTCTAATTAATCAGTTGAATTGTAATTATATATTACATTTATGTGTCGAATTTTATTAAAATAATAACAACAAAATAACTTTTGTATAATTAATATTTTTGTATATTTAAAAGTTATATATTATGTCAATTCTAATTTATATCAATATGATATAAAATATATTTTTTTAATTAATATATTTTTTGCAAACATGGACTATTTTTATAACTTTTAGTAAATTTTTTAAAATAAATATAATAATTCATCTAAGTTACACTAATATTATTTGAATATATATATATATATATATTATTATTATATTATGTTGTCATAAAGAAGGAATGATGAGAACTGGGAACATTTTTCTTGATTACACTCTATATTTATTTTGTTAGATTACATAAGAAATTAAGTGTATTTATTTGTGCGATACTCAGTATTTTTTTTTTTTTTATCAAAATAGTTGTTTTTCATTTATTTTGAGAATAATGCTACTTAATAATAAGAAAACTTAGCTAGAGAGTTAATCACTCTCATATATGATATTATGATTTTCATCGTTATTAATTAATTATTTCAAATATTTCTTCTTTATAAATATTTATCAAATTTAATATTATTTTAATAAATATTATATTAGATATCTTACCTCGATAGATAAATTAAATTAGAATTTATAGAATAATGTAAATTTATTTTATTAAATCAATTTTAAACTAATTTTATAAAGTTAAATTATAATTAAATTTATATTAGAATCTATCTTATCAAAATTATCAAAATTATGTTATCATTAGACTACTTAAAATTTTGTCCAACGCATATTAGATCATTATTATTACAATATCCATAAATTTTTAATCAAACTCTCTTCCATCATACTTTATGTTGTTAGATATAAAAAAAAATAACATTATAATATTTTAACTCACTTTAAAATATCTAAAATATCTAAGAATCTATAAAATTTCTAAAAATAATGATACAAGAGAATATTATAATACTTGAAACATGAAGAGATGTACAGTAATGTGAAACCGTGGTGGTCTCATAAAGGTGATGGATATTATGAGTATTAATTGTTTTGATAAATAGAGAAGAAAAAGGGGATGCAAGAAACAAGATTCGGAGTTGTAACAGAGACAGTGCTTTGCCATATTTTCTTCACCTTCTGCAAGTCAAAACCCCATTGATCCTATCATATTCATTGATTTCTTCCTCTTCTTAATAACTGAAGATTGAAGTTATCCGAAAGAGAAATAGAATGGAGCCAAATGGTTCAAACAGTTATGAGACAGCGTGAGTAGTGGCACTGCTACTACTGCTACTACCACCACCTTCGCCATTAATGTTATGCAGATTCAGATTCCCTCATTTAATGTTTTAATGTTTCTGCTCTTTCTCCTTTCTGCAACACCCCATCATCCACCTTCCTCACTCACTCTGCACCTCAAACTAAACCAAAAACATCAAAACACCTCCCTTTTTTATACTTTACAACCCCCAAACACAAATTACACCAAATAATTCACTCCCTCTCCCAATTAGAAGGAAAATAATTAAAAATAGATTGATTATTAAAATAAGTTACCTGAAGAAAAAATAAAAATCAATGCTATAACGGAAATCCAAAATATAAATTATTTTCAAATAATTTACAAATATATTAAAACTGATAAAAATTGGGTTGTTGGTTGTATTTAATTAAAAGAATATAAATAAGTGAAAATTTTATATTTATTTTAAAAAATTATATGTAATGATTTTTGCATCTTTTATTATAATAATAATGATGAAATTTTAAAATAACTTGTAACTTATTTATTTTATTATATCTAGGTATATAGTTTATTATAATTTTTACATAATCAATTATAATATCATTTTATAGTCATCTTATATAATAATTTTTATATAATTAATTATATTGTCTTAAAGTGTTTGATAAGGTTCATATATATAAACGATGAGACGCATGAAATCATATTAGAAATAAGTAAAATATATTTATTTTTTTATAATCTAATATATAAAATAAGAATTATGTTACTGTTATATTAAAAATAAATCTTTAAATCTTATTTTTAGAATAAATTATTTTTTCTTATAATTAATTATATATTTTACATGTGAGTGAAATTTAAATATATATATTTAAATTTAAATATCTTTTGGTCACAGTATATATATATAGGTCGCTGTAGCGATTACAAATGCTTTGTTCTCTTCAAATTTACTTGAGAAATGAAACAAAGTCGAAATCAACTTAAATTCATGTTCTTAAAAACGTTAAAAGAAAGTGAAAAAAATGGAAATACAACGTAGTTCTGATGCATTAAAAGCATAGGCCTTATGAAATAACGGTTAGAATTAGAGAAAATTTATATTTTATAAAAAAAAAATAGCATATAAATAAGAAAATATAAGCTTTTAGTTTTTAAGTTAAAAATAAATCATATTCTAAATTTTACATAATTTAAAGATAAGATAAATTTAGAATATATCAAATGAATGTAAATTTATGACTTACATTTAAAGTTCATTTAATATGGTACTATAATTTATCTTAATAAAATTGTTAGGTTTATTGAATTATTTTCGAACTATTAGATCATCCATAATTGTTTAGTTTCACTTTTACTAGAATTTATTTTAATAAAATTATTAGATTTATTGAATTAATCTTAACAAAATTGTTAGATTTATTGAATTATTTTCGTATTATTATAAGATCATTCATAACTGTTTTAGTTCACATGGAATTGAAAAATACAAATATTATTTTATAAAATAATATATTAAAAATTTCATATTATTTAAAAATAAAATTAATTTAAAATAAGATAATATTGATAGAAATATCAACTCATAAATTAATTTTATAAATTATAAATAGATTTTAATGCTCTGTGTGTCTGTGCCTGCTTTTATGTATTGGTAGTGGGGCTCTTAAATGCGATTTCCAAACAGTCCCTAACCGAGACATTCTCTCACACAGCTTTGAAACATTTTCACTATCTTCCTCTATAAAAGCCTGTGATACCCAACATATGAACCATGAACAACATTAACACGTTTCTATGATGTTTCTATGATGTAGCGATTGTGGTATTGGTTCGGTTCACTCAGACCTACAAATCACAAGGTCTTCCTTCTGCTTTTGGTTTTCCATTTCTGATTGAGCCGTGCCAATATCTCACTGCTATTTCATCATTTCTTTCCCTCAAACATCCTCAAACATCCTCAAACATCCTCAAACATCCTCAAAACATCCTCAAAACATCCTCAAAACATCCTCAAACATCCTCAAACGCAAAGGTAATTCAGCTTCTTTCACTCCTATAACACTCTCAACCACCACTCACTATTCCATCTATTCTCTATTCTCTACACTCTAATTTCTTCTAATTTCTCTGGTTTTTGCTTTTCTGTGTTCTGTTGTTGAGTTTTTCTTATTCTTGCATTTCTGGCTTCTGTTTTGCTCCAATCCACCAAATTTTTTACCATTACACTCATTTCATACATTAATTAAGATATTTAAAGAGAACAACTCATTCTGTTTTTCATTTATCTTTTTTTATTTTAATTGTTAACTTTTTAGAAAAAATATTTTTAGTGGAGAGAAAATATCAAAATAATAAAATAATATCAAAATAAATATATTACAAATTATAAAGATTAATATTTTTCTTAATTTTGTGTGGATAAATCTTAAACATAGTATATTAAGAAGTATTTTCATTTAATTTTAATTTTTAAATTCAAGATAACATTAATTGTTCTTTTTATTATTTATATTTTCATTATTTATCTAATTTTTAATTATATATATATTGTGACTAGTAACGGAAAAATATAAAATTTTATAAATATTTTATTAAAACTAAAACAATTCTATATATATATATATATTTATTGATTTCTCAAAAAAAAATTATTTAAAAATAAATTGAGAGAGTATTGTATTAAAGAAAAACTATATAAAAAAATAGATAAATTTTATAAAAATAATTTTGAAAATTTGTGTGGAAAAAAAATTAATATTGTCAGAGAAATATATTCATTTATGAATGATTTAATTATATTTGTGATGGTTACTTTTGAATTAAGGGATTGTGTGGTTATTTTATTTTTAAGTAAAAAGATAATACAGTTACATTAATAAAATTATTTTAATTTAGTAAAAGATAAAGTTATTTAATTAAAAAATAAGATCAAAAGCAATTACAGAAAAATGTATAATGGTATAAATTAATACATTTCAGTTTGTAATAAATGTCATTTTATATTTATTTTACAGAAACTCAAAAAATTAATAAATGAATGAAAAAGAATATTAATTTTACAACGTTAATTATATCATTATTAGTTTATTTATAATTTTTGTTATTCATTAATACTATTTCTGTTTATAATATGTGCGTTTAAAAGTTTGACTATATAATTAAGAAAAATATTAATTTTTATAATTTATATTAAAATTGTTTTTTTTTTTTAATAATAACTATTTTTTATATTTTATTTTTAATAATTTATTTTTTCTAATAAAATACTATTTTTATAACTTACAAAGTCTAAAACTACATTAATTATTTTTACCAATTATATAAAGATAGATATTATTAAAATAAATTTATTATAAGTTATAAAAATTGATATTTTTATTAAGTTATATAATCAAATCTTAAATGTAATTTATTATAAGTTTATTTTTATTGAATGGAAAAAAATATTCAGATACTTTAGAGTGGAAAGAGAAAAAATTTAGATTTTATTAAAAAAATAACGAAATTTATGATAAATTATAAAACTTAAAGTTTTTCTCGATAAAATTAGTGTAGTCTTTAAATTTATCAATTACATATAAATAAAAAAAATTTAAAAAAATTAAAAGGAAATTAAGTATAAGTAAAATATTAATAATAATTAATATTTCATTCAAATCTAAAATAACATTTATTTCAAATAAATATAACTTATCCTAATTGCTCTGATGATTGACGTTTATGTTTCTAAAATATTAAGTGCATCATCTTATCATTTAAACTTTTTTCTAAAACATTGAATGCTTTATTGTTTCATTTAATATTTTCCGATTATATTAATGGAAAGATTTGTAAAATGTAATTAATGCATAATTTTATATAAAATTATGTTATATGTTATATAAATATTATATATGTTATTCAAAAAGTTTTATTAAATTCTGACATTTAGGTTAAAAATGTTATATCTTTATAATTAAATTAATATATATAAAATATTATAAATTTTATTTTATTAAATTAATTTTATAAAAATAAATTAAATTTTAAATTTATTTTTAATATAATAGAATTGACTTGCCTTACCTTATAGATAGGAGGTAGGGAAGACCCTCCAAAAAAAAAATCTATCAAAAGACAGTTAAACTATCAAAATTTATTTTAATAAAATTATCAGATTACTTATATCTTTTAATTTAGAGAAATAAATTAAAAATTTTATATTATCTAAAAATATAATTAAATTAATATATATATATATATATAATATATATATAATGATATAAATTTCATTTTATTAAATTAGTTTTATTATTATAAGTTAGATTTTAAATTTATTTTTAATATTTAAATTATTATATTATTAACTTAAAAAAATTATATTTTGATGGTTAATTATAATGTTTAATTTTAATATATTGGAGAATGATTTTTTTGATGTATTATTTATATATCAGGATAATTATTCATAATGATGATTTTTAAGTGTGTTTTTTATATTTTAAAATAATCATTTGGTATTAAGGTGTATATTTATATCATAAAATGGACTCTAAGATATATTTTTTTATAATTTAAAATTATATTTCATTAATATTTGAAAATTTTCATTCTATAATATATATTTTACATATTCATAATAACTATTTTAAAATTGAATATATATATTATTTATATTATAAAATAGTTACTCTGAAAACATTTTAATTAGAAAATCAATTCCAAAAACACATTATAATTTACATAAATATAATTCAAAATAAATATTCTATAAATATGAAAAATAATTTTAATTATATTTTTAATTCTTTGGTAAATATTTTTTTTAAAAATTTTAAATTAAAAAATATTTGAATCTTTAAAATTTAGTAAAGTATAATTTTAGTTTCTAAATATTAAATTTAAAAAATTAAAACATTTTTAAAAAAATTATTTTAATTCTTAAATTTGATGTTTAGATATTAAAATTATATATTTTTTAAATTTTAAGATTAAAAAATATTTTAAAATTTAAGAATTAAAATTATAATTATTTTAAATTTTAGGAATTAAAAATATAACTAAATTTAAAAGTATAATTTAAAATTAAATAAATATTGGGGGTAAATTTTGGATTTAATTTTTGTAAAATTAAAGTGGGTGTAGGAAACTTTTACGAGGTGCAAGAGGGATGAACAATGACTTAGTATAGTTATTAGGCCAATCAACAATGACAATTATTTTTGTTTATGAGTTTTTCTTCTAAAAGGTGTTTCTCAATCTTTCAGTTACACCTTCTGGTGCATAATACTTTTAAGAAAAAAAAAACTTATTACAGATTAATCATTTAAAATATTCTTAAAAAATTATAAATTACATATTTCAGAATTTAATATATTACACACAAAATATGATAACTTAAAAAAAATAAAAATAAAAACTTACCTCAAGAATGCTGTGAAGGTAATGATGAGAAGAGAATGTTTCGATCAAGTTATAAAATTAAAAGGGTAAAATTGGAAAATACTGAATTTAGGAGGTGCAGAAAATAATAATCAGGTTTCTAAAGCGTTAACCAAACAAGACTATAGTTTTGGGCCTGGGCCTAATAAACAGTGTAGAATTTTGCCAATGTGGACTTAGATTGTAACTCAATTTAGCCGAACACAATTTTTGTATTTATTTTAAATTATATATAAATAAATCCTTCCCTTAAAAAAAAATTAAGAAAAAAAAAATTGAAAATGAGCCAATTGATCTCATATAATTTTCATTGTGTTGAAAAAATATTTTGAAGAGATAAAATATATCCATATATAAACAAATTTACTATTATAATATTAATTAAAAAATAAAATTGAAGAATATATTATCAATAAGAAAAATATTTTATAAACATCCAAACAATCCTATAATAATCCATTTAACATAATGTATTTGCGTTAAACAATATATTCATAAATTAAACTCTATTAATAAACTCTGTTACTGTTCCTGTAGTGGAGATGAGACTATGACCCAAATGGACATACACATGATACATGCCTTCCAATTTATTAAGTTGTTAATCCAATATTTAAATGATAGATATTGATTAAGGACCTTTCAGATAAGATCACAATCACATTAATTATAAAAAATGAAGGATCATAATCACTATCTTTTGTTTTTGAACCCCAATAAACTATAATTTCAGTCAACATTCTCATCATAACATATTGCATTACTTCATACCTTAAACCTAATTTTTCATGAAATTATTAGGACTTCTTTGTTACCCTAATGAGAAAGAAAATTTGAATTTTAGATGAATACAAGTCCAATCAAATAAATATGAGTTTAATTAGCCAACAACTGAGGACAACAAGCAATTCAATGTTTGTCGGGTCAAATTATAAAAAAATATTTATATTGGTAGTTTACACTTTTTTTTATACATGTTAAATAAAAAAATTAATTCTCTAACTTTTATGTATATTTATTTTTAGTATTTTTTCTTTCTTGGATAGAAAAGAGGTAAGTAATTTTTTCTTCATTGTTTTAATTTAAAGTTAATGAAAGTTATATATTTCATATTACTTTTCAAATTATATTATATATAATTATTTTTTAATTCTGAATAATTTTAAAAGTGAATTAGTTATTATAGTATTTTTTAGTTCTTGGTTTTTATTTTTCGATAAAATATACATAAATTATATCGATTAATTTTTACATTAGTTAAAGATAAGAATATGTTAATTTTTATATATATTTTGACTTATAAACCTGCAAATTGCAAATAGAGAATTTTCAGTATTTTTTTTTTTCATTTATAACATGAATTTGGCTTTTTGCATGTGTGTAGAGTCATTTTTGGCCATGTCAAACCTACCTCCCAACCAAACACAAACACCCATCTTCTTCTAATACTTTAATATTCTTGTACGAAGATGATAATTACAAATGTTTCCAAAATCTTTATTCTTTTTTTAATTTCAATTAATATAATTTATAATAAAATTATGATTAAATATTATAATGAAATTAGTATATAAGTTAATATAATATTATATATTTTCAATTCAACTATTTTTTTATTTTTTCATTTATATTAAATTAATTGGATTAGAATATTATATTAAATTAAATTTTGAATGCTATTTTGTTTTATTTTATGTTTAATTCACACAAACATTTAATAAAAATTAAATCAAAACACCCCTAAATTATAAACTCAAGCATACAGTTAAATATGTAATATTTAATTGTCACAAACATATCTCATTTAAAAATATATCTAGTTGATTTATTTAAACAACTACTACAATATACATCATTCATTATTTTTTTAGCTTATTTAAGAATTCATATCTATTTATATTTAAATTACATGACTAATTAAAATAGAAAAACCTTTTTTTACCCAAATTAGAAGATATTTATTCTAAAAAAACATGAGTAGTTAGTCTATTGTTTTTAAATAAACAAGGTTACTAATGAATTTTTTGAACACGTTTTTTAAATTTTAGTAAAATATTTTTTTAAGAAGTCTTATTTTTTTAATGATTTTTCTTTATTTTTATAATTTTTAGTAAATTTTAAGAAATAATAAAATATAGATTTAAAAAGTTGTCCTTCGAATATTTATTTTTATTGAACTAATTCTAAGTAAACTTGATTTTAATTTGGATTCTAAATATTAGAAAATTAATATTTACTTAAATTTTGTTTTGAAACTACAATTAAAATTGGTTTGTGTCTACTTATGAAAACAGTTTTCAGTGTTATGGTATATGGGACAAACAATATAACTAGTGGCATGTATAAAACAAATAACATTATTCAAATTTCAATGTCACTGAACCTAAAATTTCACGTCAATATCATCCTTATTAAAAATATTATTCCATTTATCTTGGACACAACTTGAAATACGCCAAATCTGAATTCAATTAAAATTTAAATTGAACACGTGCTAATAATTCACATAAATGGAATAAAAATTACAATAACAATAAATAAAAATGATTGAAGATTAATTGCATATTTTAGTTCAAAAATTATGTAGATTTTTAAAAAATAAAAAAATAATTATCAATATTTTGATTTTTTTTTTCAATTTTTTTTTTCAGAAATGCTAAACTCTAACATTATTAAAAATGTTTATTGGTTTACCTAAAAATAACATTGCTAATCATAGCCTTTTCAGTTTTTGTCACAGGAATAGTAACTTATACTGTATATATTTGATTTTTTTTTAAAACAAAATATCAGATTTTTATTTTCTTAAGAAAATGATCTAGATAAAAGAAAATACTCAAATTAAATGAAAAATGTTATCAGAGAAAGGTACATTAAATCAGATTCCTAAACTTTTGGTATTTAATTTTGATTGTTTTTTATTGTACCCTATTCCTAGATAAAAGAAGAAGCTTCTATGGTTTGGTAGGCCCACAAGTTTTAATCTTAGAGGATAAGGATTGAGGATTACAAAAAAGCCCATATTCAAGAATAAACCATGGACAGAGTCCACGTGGGCCCATAGTATTGTTTTTTGTATTTACTTATTTTATAATTATTATTATTTTATTTAGTCCATAATAAAAGAGAGAAAAAGCATCTTGATTAATTCGGAGACGAGATGCGGAAAAGAAATATTTAATTATCCGAAGAGAAAAATTTAATTTGCTGTGTGTGCCCACTTTGGACGGAATGTGGGACCCCGCTGACGTGGATAGCTGGGAACAAACACTCAGCGCCGAAGCAAAAACACTCATTAGTACCTGGAAAGAGAACCCAACAAAACAAGCAACAAGATTAAAAAAAAATAAAGAAGAGACTCAAAAGAGTTCTTCATCAACTGAATCTTCATCCTCTTTCTTTCCCCTTTCTTCTCTCTCGCTCTCGCTTCTTCTTCCTTTTCCGTTCTTCACGATCCACTTTCTCTCTCTCTCTCTGACTCGCTTCTTCTTCTTCTTTTTTCTGCTTCTTCTTATCGTGTGTTTGTGTGTGTGGTGCTGATCGCGTCTGTTGATGGTGATCGAGCAAGACATTGAGAGCTGCGGGAGCAGAGCGGTGCAGTCGTCGCACGCTCACCACCCTCGCCACCACCGCCAGAAACTGGAGGTGTACAATGAGGTGCTGCGGCGGATTCAGGATTCCGATTGCGAGGAGGCGAACGTTCCCGGCTTCGATGATCAGCTTTGGCTTCACTTCAATCGCCTTCCCGCTAGGTCTTTCACGCTGTTTCCGAATTAATTAGTTAACTACCTAACTAACTAACTAATTAACTAATCTTGATTCTCAGTTCTCTTCTAGATTTGATTCTTGCTTTATTTTTGTAAAAGCGGAGAAAATGATTGATAGGGGAATTTGTGACCAGTGTTTTTGGATATTCCTGATTGCATGTGTTTTTTAACTGATTCCTGCAATTCGAGTGTTTTTCGTGTTTTTTTTTTAACTCTCTGATGAGATTTGAGAAAATTGAAGAAGGAAGAAGATAGCTGAGTGGTTTTTTTTGCCTTTTTTTTTTTACTTTACTTTTGTAAGTGGATTTGCCAGAGTGGTTTTTGTACGAGTCTCCTGGTTGGTCACTCTGATTGCTACTACATAGGTACGCGTTGGATGTGAATGTGGAGAGGGCAGAAGATGTTCTAGCTCATAAGAGATTGCTCAAGTTGGCGGAGGACCCTGCTTCTCGACCTGCATTTCAAGTTCGCTTAGTACAGGTAATTAAAACACACATACATAAAACACTGATGAATGGTAAAATAAAGTTATTGAAGTTCTGTAGTTTGTATTTTTACTAGTTTTGACTAAGGCTAGATGTTTTCCCATCAAATGAAGAATTCAGCTTTTTAAACGTTGTTGAGGATACATGGAACTGTTTTTTCCTTGACTGCACTGTGGATAACTGTTAACTGTTAGCAAATTTGGAACTATGTAATCGTTGACTTTATGAGCTCCTAGTACAAGTATAGAGAGGTGCTACATACATTTTAGTTTATAACAATTTCACCCTTAATGCAGGTATATCCTTTTGGTGGTGCAAATTATGCTGATTCCATACATTCAGATCCTTCCGAGATAGAAGATGCACAGAGTTCTCTTAACTATTCTTTGAAGCAGGGGTATGGCTTGTGTAATTTTGTTATCAGTTTTATTTCCATCCTTGCTGTTGCTCAATAAACATAATCCTTTTTTATTATCTAAGCTCTTGTTTTTATGATTCCATTTGTGCCATTTATTTATTGTTTAATGTCATTTCTTTGTCTCTCTTTTGGGCAAAACAGAATTCATCCACCACCTACATTTGGTTCATCTTCTAATCTTGAAGCTCTTGCACTTCAAACAACCAAAAATAACACTGAAGATGGGGGAAGTGCTATGAGTGTAACACCATATTTTCCCAGGTAATGAAAGCACTATTTTGGACTATTATTCTTCATGTAAAGATATTGTAAAGATTTTGGACTATTTTGGACTAGTATTGCTAAAAAGTGTCTTATTTTGATTATGTTATGATAAGGTTGATATATAGACTAGATAAAATGTTACACTATGAAGATAATATTTTCCAAGTGCAAGTCTCTTGGTTTATTGTTTTTGTCAAAGTTTTAGAGAGAGAGAGATGTTGGAGAATATTTAACTTTGGTATTATGCATTTTCATCTTGTCATGAATATGTGATAATCACTGACGTATGATGTATGGGAAAAACAGATTGTATCAGTGAATAGGTATATGTTGTGTGGATATTGACAAAGCTGTGAATGGCAACACTCCTGATTGTAAACACCTTCCATATTGAATTTCTCTAGGGGTAGCACGTTGTTGCCATTAGCTTATAGCAGCTAATAAATTTACTAATGTTTAAAATTTTAACCAGTACTAATCCTTTACTTACTAAATTTTAGGCCCATGCACGAGATTACCTTTTCAACAGTTGACAAGCCTAAACTCCTTAGTCAGGTGGTTAATTCTGACTTTATTTTTAAAAATTTTATGATGCTTTTTGTAAATCGTTCTTTAAAATGATTGTGTTATTTTATTGCATATGATCCTTGTTTTATTTTCTTTTCTACTGTATTATTCAGCTTTCAACATGATAATAAGCAATATCTCTTGCTTTTCTGGGCCGTCAATTGGTTCAGAGCATTTCTTGTAATGTAATTCTGTGCAGGAAATAGTTCTGACTGTGTCTTTTGTATTAATTATGGACAAATTATCTGCCAATTGCTGTCAAACTAAAATTATATGTAGAGAGTTTTCATTGTAAAGTACTGCAAGTTGTAAATTTGCCCAAGTATTTTTTTTAACACAGATTAGATTGAGAATTTATGAAGGTACAAATGTAAAAGACTAAGAAAACTATGCACAAGTGCATATCATAATCTTTTCAGTTGTCATCTCTTTACATTTTCTGTTATGCTAACTTTTTAAACTCTAATATGGATGCACTCCTGTAAATATATGATTAATTTTTTAATATGAAATGCAAAATGAGGAATGTTGATGATTACTCTGGCTATTATAACTTTTCTTTTATACTTTGAAAACGGAAAATTTCACTTGTGTTCAAAACTGTATTATCCGGATGACTGGATCTAATAGCTTTCAAGGAGACCTCCGAATAGTGTGAGGACTACTTCTTGATTTTGCAAATTCTGTGAACAACTGAAATTGATATTAATTGCACCAGGATACAAATCTATGCAGTTCTTAAGCAATTTTAATTTTGATGCATTATCAATGTAAAAAGTTTTTCATTGACATCTAATGATGATTTATTGCATCATTAAATGAATTTGACAATGTTAACTCTTACATGAGGTGTCGAATTCATTACATGATGTAACAATGTTATGTCAATGTAAATTTGTTAACATGAACTGTCGATTAAAATTAAATTCTTCATTTATAAGATAGAATATAATAATTGTATTTTATATTATGGGCTGAATGTGACCCTTTTCTTTGCATTTCAGTTAACATCAATACTTGGTGAGATGGGACTGAATATTCAAGAAGCTCATGCATTTTCCACCACTGATGGATTTTCTCTGGATGTCTTTGTTGTTGAGGGATGGCCTAATGAGGTAGGACGAAAGTAGCTAAATAATGACCTCATTAATTCACTAGCAAGTAGTTAGGGAAATAGAAAGACTTTATGTATGCCTCGATCAACATGGTGCTATGAGTATTTACAATTTTGATTTTGTAAATGGATATATATTACCTTTAACTTCTCATCTCTTAATGGTTTGTTTACTTCTTCATTTCATTTGATAATATGTGATTACTTATGTTTGTGGCATTTCTAACAATCTTGTTGTACGGATATAATTAGATGAATATGATGTTTTTTGACAAATTTAGAACAAAGTGGGGTATGTTATTGGATAATATGTGTCATTAATTTGTTTTTGCTTTATTAACAAAACAATTGCTGCAAACGACATCTTCAGCCAACAAAATGTAAAACTTTCCAATTTAAACAATTATGAAGGATGCACAATAAATTTAAATCACAGCGAATGAAGAGATTTTCGATTCCTTTATAAAAAAGAGAAAACATGAAGAAAGAGAAAGAGAGAGAAAGAGAGAAAGAGAGTTGATCATGATGCGAGTATGCTGCTTGCTGATGTCCCTCCCAATAATAGCCAGAGCACAACTGTTACTGTTGGTGTAGGAGCCAAATTACAAACATCTGATCTCATGTAAGGCATCTGTTAAGTAGAACAGGGAAGGAGGATTTCATTGCATCATTGCCTGATAAAAGGGGCACGGTTCAATTAAAAGCAAAATTATTGCTTCCATTATTTTTGGATCTTCTGGTGCATTTTGTCACATAATCACATTTTAATCTGTTTCAAATGTTCTTGATAAAATTAACATAGAAAAAGATGTTTATACCTCGAATATGCTCTCTCGAGTTTCACTTCCTTACAGTACCTAGTACAGGTGCTATATCAAAATGATTTATCGCTATGACCTAGGCATGAACCCTGGTATCAGTACAAATACATACCTAGGCATGCTGTATCAAAATACAGTTTCTTGTTTGAACTTGTTTTTAACTCTTGTGAAGACCCCTCCATTTTTATAATCACGGTTTGAATGATAGATAATTTTATTTATAGGATTTTTCTCCTCTTAATGTCTTCCATGTATATATCTCAGATGCATTAGCTAGTTAAAAAAATCCTGGTAACAGTATCTCTAATTCAAAATATGAGACTTCCTGTTTCAAGTTTTAATTGAATTTATTTCCGAACTAATTTTGGAACATTCTGTACAAGCTTCCTTAATGATCATGCAGTTGACTTCCTCAACAAAATGGAATTGTTATAGCAATAAAATAGTAAGAGGAAGGTTTGAGAACTCTTTTTGTCTACATCAAAATTGACTAATTACATTTTGTTGATTTGTCTTTTTGTCTGCAAGCTTTTCTCTTTTCCACTTCTTTTGTTTACTAATGTAATGACTCCTTGCAAGAGTGCTGAGCTGTCACATAAACTTTTCATGATTTTGAATCTTTTGCCCTTCTATCCATTGATTGTTTTACTTGCAGTTCTTACATGTTCGTGATTTCTCTCATTTTATTTAACATTTAATTTTATTTGTATAGTTGTTTTGCTTTTCCAATTGTATTTTCAATATCTATCGTATTTTTTTTTGGCCATTAGGAAACTGAGGAGCTGAAAGGTGTCTTAGAAAAGGAAATTTACAAGGTTAAGGTATATTCTCCTTTTTGATTACTTCTGTTAGAGATATTCATGAGTCTTCACTTAACACCTTAACTTTTTGGGATTGAGGGCTCGTGATAATTCCAAAATACCAAGTTCTATACTTTTTGGAAATATCTTAATTTTTTTATAGTTGCTTTGAACTTTGATAAAATGGCACGTATTCAAGACTAAGCAGGGAAGATGAGATTATTGTAGTTTGGGTTTTTTGTGATATTAATTTGAAGTTTGAACTACATTTGAGTAATGGTAATGTCTGTTAAAATGAAATTTTCTTTGCACTCAAGCTCGTCATGCGGACCAGTGAATTTCATTCTCCTTTTGTTGAACACTTATTGTATAAACTTTCCTATTTGCTTTGCAGGAGCAAAATATGTCAAATCAGGGCATACATTATGCTGTCAATGGACATTGCCAGGCAAGGATGGAACCGTCCCCTCATTGCATTCAAATACCATCCGATGGAGCTGATGTCTGGGAACTTGATACCAACCAGCTGAAATATGAAAACAAAGTTGGCTCTGGGTCATTTGGTGACTTGTAAGTTATTCTTGCTTGAAGTATATTTGAAGTCTACAAATCATTTTAGCTGAGGTCTCTCTCTATGCATTTCTTTGAAATTCCTTAGGTATAGAGGTACATATTGCAGTCAAGATGTTGCTATCAAAGTTCTCAAGCCTGAACGCATAAATACTGATATGCTGAAGGAGTTTGCACAGGAAGTTTATATCATGAGGTTTGTTTGCACGATTGAATGCAATCTTGGAGCTTATAATTACCATTTCTGAGATATTTATTCTCATGCTTTCCTGCCTTGTGCTATAACTTCCACTTTCCTGTTTATAATTATTCATTTTGTATTGTATTAGATTATAATCTGGCTTGTACAACCTAATAACTATGATGGAGGAGTGGAAGTGATGGACTTGATGTTGTTTGATATATTGTGCTATTAGTTGCTTATTTTCTATTGAGGATTATGCCTTTCTTACTATACCTGTAAATATGAACTGGTCGGACGTTATACTTCTTGTTAGATCTTTTCTCTGTTATTATTTTTATCTGTTTGAAAACCAACAATCCCTGGCAGCTTGATACATATGGGCACATATGTGAAGTTGTGCTACCTTTACTGCTGCTGCTTGATTAAAGTGAAGCATACTGTAATTTAGTTTTTTTATTTTTAGTTTCTAAAATACTCACATTTCAGTTATATGATTTCAATTCCATGAAATTGACATCATAGTTAGACTGTTAACTTCCTTATTTGTCTGACTTATTTTCTAGACCATTCTGAAAAGGAATATATTAACTAAAAATAATATCTCAATTTCAGATATTCACTGAATCAAATGCTTCTGAAAATATCTAATAATATTTTGATCTTGACAACTTCATTAGTTTGTGTAACTGTCATTTTATCTTAGTTTGTGAGTATTAGTGGTTGGTTATATGGTATCTTTGTTGTCCTCAGTAATCATTCTTCCTTTACCAACTACAATTTATCTTGGGTTGCAGGAAGATTCGACACAAGAATGTTGTTCAGTTCATCGGTGCATGTACTAGGCCCCCAAATCTTTGTATTGTTACTGGTAAATAGGAAAGAATCCTGAGAATTTATGATGTCACATGTTTATGTTTCATGGAATTTGTTTGTTTAGAGCATGTGCTTTGGTTTAATGATAATGTTACTGCATTGTGGTGACTGTCGATTTTATTTGTGGAAACAAGCTCTCTGCATATGGCAGAGGCTACATACATTTTGACCCTCCCCACACCCCTTAATGGTGGAAGCCTTGTCCACATGCCTTCCTTTTATATTCATATTGCTAGTTTATTTTTTGATTTATACTAGTTTTAGAATTGGTATAATATCTGTGTATACCTATATATGTTTTATCAAATAATTCTAAGATGATTTGGGTGCCTTATTCAGTCCTCTGGTAATGCAATTTTAATGATTATGTGCTTATGTTTATGACTTTATCAGAGTTTATGTCTAAGGGAAGCCTATATGACTTTCTGCACAAACAAAGAGGTGTATTTAAGCTTCCATCTTTGCTAAAAGTAGCAATTGATGTTTCCAAGGGAATGAACTATTTGCACCAAAATAATATAATTCACAGGGACCTCAAGACTGCCAATCTTCTGATGGATGAAAATGAAGTAAGAGCATTCCATGAATATTGAATGCACACATTGATACTGTCTGTTGCATTTTCTGTGTTATTCTGGTCTATGTTTCTATGTTCTCTGCGTATAATATTTTGGTTTGTAATAGAATTCACTACTTTTATGTTCACTATCCTGAGGTATAATCATACTTATAATCTTTCATCTTTTCCCCAAAACAAAAGAGGTTTGTTTTTGGAGGTATTATAAGTTGAATTTGGGATTTAACTCTTTTAAATAAAGGGGCTACACTTTACGGAATGAAGAACAGGTCATTGCTTAAAAAATCAATGCTTGAGTGTGTGATAAATACATGCACATATCTCAATCATTGTTTTTCCAAATCAACAGATATAACTGCACTTTAACCCATCACTTTGAGGAGCGAAATGCTTGAATCTTAGAGGCTACTAGCCTTGTGTGCATCTATCCCCATTGTCTTATTCATGCTAGTATTTGGTCCTATATTCATCAATGAATGAAAATTGTTTGTCATCTTGAATCACAAGAACCACTAGAGTTTACAATAGTTTAAGATGGGTAACTGTGCGATGATGGACTCTTATTAGCATACAGTAAAATATGTGCTACGCACACAGACCTAAGACGAAAACATCATTAAAATAGCATGTTGTTCTTCAACAGGTGGTCAAGGTTGCTGATTTTGGGGTTGCTAGAGTGCAAACTCAGTCTGGAGTGATGACGGCTGAAACTGGAACATACCGTTGGATGGCTCCTGAGGTATGGATTTTCTTGGATTTCATGTTACTTCCTGATTGACATTTTTGGTGACATCATTGATCACGGTGCAATACCAATTCGGATCAGTATTTGCTTATGGTAAACATTTATGTTCTGCGTGGTTGAAAAGTGGGAAATATGGTGGTGGACAGGGGAAACAGAGAAAATGATTTTTTTTTTTTTGTTATTTTGGGTTGTGTGGTGAGGGCAAGATGAGCTTAAGTGTAAGAAAAGCATCCTAGGTGGAATTCATTTCCGGGTTCAAGCAATCCTGAAAAGTCGATCCACTTGTGTTAATGTTCTTGGTTATGCGCTGAAATATCTTTGCCCATAGTGAAGCAGAATTTTAAACTATTAAAAGTATACTCGTTTGGATGATGTTTTATTTTTTCATTGATATTGAATTTATATCTTGTTGATGTTAATCTTTTTTCATATGGATATTGAATTTATAATGTTTGGGTATCGAACTTATGATTTTATTTCAATTTTATCTTTTATTTTTGAAATTTCAAAATAAAGATTAAAAAGATATATGAAATGGTTTCCTCGTTTTTATTCTTTCTTGGCTATTTTCTTTCAAATCTTGCAGTGGTTTGATACTTATTCCTGAGTTCCATTCTTATTTTCATCTTCACACTTGGACATAATCACCATATGTGATTCGGTTTGCTGATTATTTTTAAAAATTCAGCTGTTATGTTTCCTGACTGAGTTCCTTTCCATTGATTTGACTTTTACTTTAAGGTCATTGAACACAAACCATATGACCAGAAGGCGGATGTTTTCAGTTTTGGAATAGCTCTCTGGGAGCTTTTAACTGGAGAAGTGAGTTCTTTGATCCCAGGCAGTGGGTATTCTGCTTTATGATTTATTATTTTTTTGTCTCAATTGATGATCAGTTTTATACCACTCGTATCTCATTGTATATACTATTGTTGTTAACCAGCTACCTTACTCTTGCTTGACTCCATTACAAGCAGCAGTTGGCGTGGTGCAGAAGGTTTTTATTCTTTTTCTATTGCTATTAATTTCATTGGAAACAATTTCTTGTCTGTGTATGATGATTCTATGTACTTAAATTGCTATTAGAGCCTACGGCCTACAATTCCAAAAGCCACACAACCAAGACTTTCTGAACTGCTTCAGCGGTGCTGGCAACAAGATCCGACTCTCAGACCAGATTTCTCTGAAATAATAGAAATTCTTCAGCACATAGCAAAAGAGGTAAAATTAATTCTTAATATTAAAAACCAACACAAAGTTGGACCTGTTAAGTAATTTTCAGTTTTATTTTTCTACCAGGTCAATGATAACAAGGATAAATCATCCCATGGCTTTCTCTCAGCTCTTAGACGAGCCCATCATTGATATTGATATTGATATTAGAGATTACACGACATTATAGCTTTTTTGTCCTGTACAGTAGTCAGACTCTGACCACAAATATCTATGGAGTTGGTTGTTTCTACTCTAGAAAGATTCCGTTGTATTGTGCTTGCCTTAAATTTCTTTTACAGTCGTCGTCTTTCTTCCATTTGTCTACTCAACTAGTTCGCCTGTGAATAGGATGGATACAAGATTAGTGAAGGTCGAAAATTCAAGGTATCATTTACAATTAATTTTTTGCTAATTGTATTCCAAGCTTTTTGACTGGGAGTTTTTTCGATGCACTCCCTTGTATCCAAACCCTCGAAGTTGACTAGTAGAGGCGTTATATGTTGATACTTGAGATGTACCAAGCTTAACTGTAATAAAATCGGCATGTTATGCAATTATATTCCAAGGGTATTTAAACACGAGTTGTCTTCATTCTTTAATGACAATATAAATTTGTATTAAGATTGTTTTCAGTCAATCTGCATTAGGTTTCGAAAACTATTGTATTGGCAGTTTAGAAACTTAGGATTATCCATGGATGATTAAAAAAATTATCGTTGTTCTTTTGGAGGTAGTTATAATAGAAGTAAATAAAATTATTATATATAACAGTTTGTGATTGGATGATTGTAACAGACAATTTACACAAACTATTTTCTTGTCAACAAGTGATAATGACCATAGATACAGAATTCATTCTTTATGTTTCCTTTGTAAACAACACAGAAGCTGATATTATATGCTTTTTATATTGTCACAAGTCTTCTGCTAGCGCTCATGCTACCAAACATGCATAACGAACAATTGTTGTGGGTTAAACACCAAATAATTTTCACAGTAGGTATTGGAAAAGTAATCGAATTTGTTAAATACGATGGGTCTTTTAATTAGATCAATAGACTGTAAATGCATAATATATTTCTTCTTAACGGTTTAAAAGTTAATGTTTTAAAAGTTGATGAAGTTTATCGATTGGTTGAGCTGTGAATTTCAAAATTTGACGTGTATTATTTTGTTATCAATGAATTATCAAATTTATTTAACTAAAAAATTATTAATAATTAATCAGGAAATTTGTAATTAGATTTGTTGTGTGGACAAAAAGAAGAAATAAATATGAAATAAAAAAGATCGAGAGGAATAAAGTAAAAAAATTTGTTATCCAAAAGTTATCTTGATAAAAATCATTTTTATAATTTTTAAAGTTATTCAAGATAATGTTCTCTTTCGGAAAGAAAAAAGGAAACTTGTTATCAAGTTTTGGCCTTAGACCTTTCCATTAATAAATTTATCATGGTTTCGAATTGGAGGTAGAGGAAGGCGAACACCACATATCGCCATGAGAGTTTCTTTGCAAAGTTTTATAAATATTAACTTTTTCTTCGTTCTTTATATTGACAAATACACAACCCCCCCTTTTCCACATTTACAAGAACTTTTCCGTATCAGATTTCATTTTGTTTTACTCAGTATCAGATTGCCACTGCCTTGGGGAATTATGCATTTCCATGTATGCGACTCCTCCCAAAACTTATTCTATTTACAGCTGCAGGTCCAACAGAACACTTCATTGTTCTGTTGGAAGTCCATTTTGTGTCCAAGCTGCAAAACCACCAGCCATGTCTGTGAGTCCTGTGAAGCCCTGCAGAATGAAGAAATTTTAGTCACTATGTACAATCTTTGAGCTCTAGTTTTGCAAGATGGTAAGCTATCAAAATATTCTTAGGAAACTTGAATGAAAAAAAACCAATATGAAATTCTCCTAAATAAGTTTTTCTTTAAAGCAAGGTTGTACTAATCTATAAATGTCAATGGTTTAAGATCCTTTTGCACTTCAACATTAAATAACAAAATTAACTTTAGAGACAAGATAACTTTAGCGCAACCTTATTCTATAATAAATCTAGTTTGTACACAGCTAGCCCTGAAAGATGCCTTGATGTGGAAAAACAAAACTTGATTCAGACATTCAAACAAACCAGGACTTGTTTTCAACTTCAAAATTAAGGCGTTGAAGAAAAAATGCTTACAGCAGCTAGCAAGTCACTTGCAGCCATCATAGATCTTTTACCAAGCTGACAACCCTGTGAAACCACAAGTCAACATCCGAATTAAGCAGGAGTGCTAAAAATAAGATAGAACTTAATGACTCAACAAGAGTTTTAAGAAGATATGCACTCACAACAATAATTTCATCATCTTTCCTAAAATGTGAGGACACCTCTCTAATAAAGTTGCTGTTCTTCGTCATCCCTGAATACATGAATGGAGAATCTATATTGAGATCATGGAATATATTAATACAACAAGGAGAAGAATTTTTCAGATCATAGGGTAAAGTTTTTTTTTTTTTCCTTTCTTCTAATTTATTAATATATTATTCTATATATAGAGAATATAATAATAAATTAGAAAAAAAAAAAAATATTACCTAGAACCAAGAGACTCTAGTGGGGTACACCATATACATATCAGAGTATTAGTTTTAATTTCACCAACAAAAATACTTGCATTTCAAGGATGGGCAAAATTGAGTGGCACAACTGACATAATCTTGAAACTATCAGTTGCGCTAAATTATCAGGTGAGAAGATAGCCCTCGAAAACAAGCCTTGGCAAGGGGTTAAAAAGTTAACAGAAGAATCCAATTCTAAAGGACAAAAAGCTATTTTTTTGTCTGAGTTATATAAAAAATTTTACTCTGTAAACCAATTAGCAATTATTTGACTTTTTAAAACAATTATTATAAAAATTAACAAATTAATGTCAGTTTGTTATTGAAATATTGTGAAAAAATTCTCTATATTGCTATTACGTATATTACACTTTTTCTTTTTGTATTGAGAGGAAACTTCGAGATTAGGAATCACTGAATCATCAAAGCAGCTACCACTAGTCCACTACCACTGAGATGATGATTATAAATTAATGTAACAGTTGATAATTGAAATGGAACCTGATCCAACTCTGAACATGTAAGGTATGTTAATAGCACCAGGAGGGTGTCCTTCATCGAACTCTTCGGGGGTCCTGCAACAAAACAGGGGAAAGAAGAGATAAGATTTTGGTTGATTCCACAATATGATTCCATAAAAGCTCTGCACTGTTACTGTTACTGGTGGTAATCAATATTCAATCGCTTACCTCACATCCAAATATCGATGACCAGCTAGAAGAAGCTCGTATGCAACACGCACAGGCACCGAAGTCGGAACAACAGCCTCCAAATTCCCCTTCAGTGCAACTTCCCTCCTTCAATAACCCATAAAACCATGTTTCATTGCATGAAAAGATTAAACAAAATAAGTGAAATCAAATTTAATAACATTTACATTCTATTTAAACATGATCTAGTTTGTTTAATATTGTGCTCATCTTTTTCTTCTATTTAGAGTATGATGAGGTACAATACAAGTAACTACACCTTTTTTACTCATAAAAATATTCAGACCATAACTTTATTACGTTATGCTCCGTTCCATGTTCCATCCAATAATTAAATTCCACTAACCGAAGGAGTAAAACAAAACAAAACAAAACAAAACTCTCGCTTTCGAAGCTTAAGAATCGTGATTAACACTTCCTTCAAGCTTACCGGAAGTTTGGAAACTTGGGTGGAACGTTCACGCTTATCCGTCCCCTGTGAGGATTCAAGGAGTTCAGAACTGAAAACCTGTAAGAACACGTTGAAGCTTCAGAAAAAACAATGAAGAAAAAGAGAAAGATGAGATTGTGAGTATAGAAGAAGGGTTAAATTATTGAACCTGGTGTGGCATGGATTGGGTGAGAAACGAGGAGAAGACGAAGGAGGGAGACGGAAAGAAGCGGCAGAGACATCAAACGTTGTTGTTGTTGTGGTCATCGTCATTGGTTTCCTCGTCGCTGTTACTGTTTCTCAGACTCTTTTTGGAATCGAATATGCTACCAATCTTGATATTGATGCAATGCAATGCCACTCCTTGCCGCTCCCAAGCTATATATTTGAAACCCTCCCTTGGCCCCACACCTTTACATTTATTATACTAAATATTAATATATTCATTTTTCTTTTTTTTTTTCTCTTAATTTCTTAACTTCAAATTCACTAAAATAATATTTAATTATTGCATTCCATGTTTGTTACAGTCCAAACTCAGATTTTGTCTTTTATAATGTCTTATTGATTAAAATATTATAATATATAAAAATTACTTTTTTAAACTCTACTGTAGACTTTCTAAAAATAATCAAACAATTAATATATTATTTCTTTTAATGTTCAACAGGTATGGAATTTTTGTGGTAATACGAGAAGAGAAAAGTGTGAAATAAAATCATACGAAAATACTGTAATTCTTTTTTTTTATATATATATAAATATAATATATCTAAGAGTTGGAATAACACATGATTTTGTGATCAATTTGTGATGACCACGCAAATCCTTTTTCAGGATCCTTCTTCTTCTTTTTTGGATTAATCCAACTCTATTATTAGTCACGAATTGATTGCTTTATCTCATTTTGTAGGGTATACATAACATCATATCTCCCTCCATAGAAAATTTTATGCATAAACGTAATCTTATAAGAAAGATAAGATTGCACATATATAGCTATTATATGTTCTAAAATGATGCATCAGGTAAACTAATTTAAATTGGTGTAAATAATAAGGAATTTGTGTCGTTAATTGGTGTAAAAAAACATGTATGAAACAAAATAGTGAGTGATCCTTAGGGTTTTGTGATGGATTATTTGGAGATGTTTTTTTTTGAGAATGTTGATAATGAGTATTAATTTGTGAAAGAAAATAGTTGTCTGAACTAAATATCTGGTAACAGAAGTTACGTGTAAACAAAGTATTGGTTGTTTTACATGTATTTAGAAATTTGTGAAACGAACGAGAGATGTAGTTGTTGTTTTGGATAAAGTGTTGTGAGGTGACACGTAATGTGTGGAAGTTTGCATGGATAAGTTCGAACAGAGGAAGTGGTGCTGACCCACCACCACCATTCTGAATCTTTTGGATAAACTTTCCACCTCACAAAGCCCATCGGATTTGGGTGGAGACATTCTTCTACACGTGGCTCCACATCCTCTACCCACCTTATGGGCCTTCTTTATTAGGCCTAGATATTTCCACACCACCAACTACCCAACATAAGGCCCATTAGAAAATTCTCTGGGCTTTAATCACCTCCCTTTTCATCCAAATAAACAAACCGGCCCAACTTCATAACATACCTCACTTTTTAAGTTCAGAAGTAAAAACAACCAAAAAAAAAAATCGTCATATAAATTAACTTTTTTTATGAGTTAATTTTAACTTTCGAACATGATTAGTATTAGTGAATAATAATTACCTGTTAATAATTTTCCTTTGACGCTCTTGAGATTGTGAAGGAACGGGATGGTGAGGGAAGTAGCCTGAGACCGTTGAAGCTTTCGGAATGGCTACTACCTTCGTCTTCGCCACGCCGTCACTATCCTCCTCTTCTCGCGTTTTCGTTCGCCGTGCTTTGATTCCCTTCCACCGTTCTCCCCACCGCCTCAGCTTGCCGCCTCTCAAATGCTCCTCTTCCGAGCCGGAAACCGCCATGCCTCCTGCCGACTGGACTCACAAGTTGATCGCCGGGGTCGCCGGAGTTGGATTCCTTGAAACCTCGTACCTCACTTACCTTAAACTCACCGGCGCTGACGCCTTTTGCCCCGTCGGCGGCGGGACCTGCTCCAACGTACTCGATAGTGATTACGCCCTTGTTTTCGGTATTGCTTCTTTGCTTTTTAATGTGAAATGCGCTATAACTAACTGAATTGTAAGTAAGTGCTGTCGGAATTTGGCGGTATGAAGGCTTGGTCGTTTCGCAATTTTCAGGTGTTGTTCCTCTTTCTTTGATTGGGATGGCTGCGTATGGCTTGGTTGCTGCTCTAGGTCTTCAATTGGCTTCGAATAAGTTGCGGTTTGGGATCAACAAATCAACTGCACAAGTAGTGTTGCTTGGAGCCACAACCTCCATGGCAGCTGCTAGTGCGTATTTTCTGTACATTCTGACCACGAGATTCTCTGATTCGTCTTGCTCTTACTGCTTACTTTCGGCTTTCTTGTCCTTCACCTTATTTTTTGTTACACTCAAGGTCCGTTGCGTTGATATTTTTATCTCATTTTTTTATACTTTTTTCCTATGTGTTGTTGCTTGATTGACACTTTTTTTTTTTGGATTTATATCATAGGACCTTGGATTCCAAGAGGTGTCTAAACAACTGGGTCTGCAGCTGCTTGTTGCTAGCATAGTGATTCTCACGCTGAACACCTCCTATAACAATTCTAACTCTGGGTCCTCAAGGTGAATCCGTCACTTGCTTAGGACCTTTAGATCACTGTAATTTATCTATTCCTTTTGTTTATGATGTGGTGCAAATGTGCAATTATGGTATCATGTATCAATCAATCCCATTGCCATGTCTCAAGCTTGAACAAAAGTAGATGAAAAGCTAATCTCTAATTGTCATTTTTCCTGCCTTTGCTTACTCTCTGCCAACATTTTCTTGTTGAGTGTCTACCTTTTTTCCCCCATAAATTTTATTGTCTTGCTTTCTGGTTATGGCCAATATTTCCTTCTTCGGTGTTCATTTTTATTGGATGTTTCAATTTTATTTGTGTTTACGTAGATATGACCTCTGTGGAATAATTTTGCACGTCCTTCGTGTGTCATCTGCCCAAAACCCACAGATTAGGGTTTCAGCATAGATTGATAGCAAAACGGAAGTAGAACCCTTGTGTATGACAATGTAATTTGTATAATGTTTTAAGAACATAATGCGGAACTGTAAGAAAAGGGTGCTAGGTTTCGTGGTGGTTACTGATAGAATTTTCGTGTGAAGACTACGTTTATTCTTTCAAATAAACTACAGTGGGCTATATTTTTTGCTTTTACCTATTCCCATTGGTGATGAAACCAAAGTGAATGCTTATATGCTTGCAATATACAATTTGAAATCCTCAATATTTTCACTATCTACTAATTTTAACAGCCTGGCTGGAATTGAACTGCCATATTATGCAACTGAGATTACAACTCCGTCAAGCCCTTTTGCACTATCTCTTGCAAGGCACTTGCACTCCATAGGAGCTAAAATGTATGGTGCTTTCTGGTGTTCACATTGTCAGGAACAAAAAGAGGTATGTGGTCACTTATAACTCTTTTTTGAAGTTTTTATCCAAACTAACTGGATCGTTAATCATTTCAACATGTGTTACGCATTTCTATACCTTAAAAAGTTTAAATTGTGTGAATTTGGCTAGAAGTGCATGTCTTGTGTAAGACCAGAATAGTTTTTAGAATTCAACTTTGTTGGGAAATTGATAACTAACTCCCACAATGACATAGTAGAATAATTAGTTATAGTTAGTCAGTTAGCATGTTACGTATTTAGTGAGTCAAGTGGTTCATTATGTATATATAAATAGGAAGAGGGGTTGAGAAGGGAATCATTCTTTGTGTAGAAAATTGTAATGAATTGGGAGAGAGTTGGACCTCTCGAAAAGTGCAAGAGTGTTCATTTCAGCATTGTCTTTTCCATATTCTTAATTCTGAAACCGCAGTAGGGCAGGATTGGGAATTAGGGATCTTAATAAAATTTATTCCTTGTGTGTTTTTTCTATACCAGTTTCTATGATTAGGAATTAGGGTTTTTGATAAAATTTATCTATACCTGATTCTATCAAAACTCTGATCTTGAAGCTGTGGGAAGAGTTGTGTGATAATATCTGAAACATCAATTCGATTATTGATGGAAGGGAAACTATCAGTGGCTTATGAAGGTAGATCAGTATTTTCACACCAATCAAGTTCACGAAGTTATGAAACTATTATGGACTATGATGGCAACTTGGCATTGGAAGGAGAGGTTCTCAAATGATGGGTTTCTTGGAAGGAAACAATCAAAATACAATATGGTGGACTTTTCATGAGGCAGTGCTCAAGAAATTCCACCTAGAAACTTGATTTTCTCTTCCAGATTCAGAAACTGAGGAGCAAGAAAGCAATTCTGGAGATGAAATTCAAGAGGAAAGCCACGAACTACTGGAGTGGGGGTAAAAGCTGATTAAGAATGGCTGCAAGATGAAGAATTATTGAGAATAGAACTAGTGGCTCAAGGGCAAGAGATGAATACAAAATACGTACTAAAACTGGGAGAAACCCAACAAAAGCTCCAACTACCCAATATGTTTCATGGAAAAAGTGAGAGAATGGAAGCTCGTATACTGTGTTTCATGGCACAAAAACTAAAGAAAACACAGTACTTAAGGAGCATCGAGGCATTCGCATGTATGTGTATGACCCGAGAGGATTGGAAACTATTCTTAGACTGCATGGTGGAATGGGCTTAGTCATCATGCTTCAATCAAGTAAATAGCTTGTAGCTTCTGGAATGAAGTTATATGCAATCCATTCTAGCCTTTAGCACCTGCAATTGGCCGTACTCAATGGAACAAAAATCATCATGATCTGTGTTATGTATTTCTCTACCTGGAAAAGATGAAATTGTTGTCAATATAGTGAGAAGCGAATGACTTGTTAAAGATCTGATTAGTTTGTAGGATTCAACTTGGGTAATGTAATCAAGAACTCAATCATATGACTACTCGTGAAGATCTTGACTCACCTGGTTTTAGGATTAGTTGTCAACGGATTCATAAATATCATGGGCTATTTCTTCAAAAACACCTTTCCTATTTTTGCTATTCCTCTGCTTCGGATCTATCCCAGCATTCTAACATTCTCAACTTTAATTTTTCAACCTACTTTTCTATGCTTGATAATCTCCAGAACTAACAGCTCACAAACCTTGCTTGCTACAGTTTATTGCGTAACATGTATTGAAGCATCATTATTCACTTTAACCTGCTGATACAGATGTTTGGGCGTGAGGCAGCCAAGGAGTTGGATTATGTGGAATGCTTTCCCGAAGGATATCGTACAGGAACTAAGATGATCAAGGCATGCAAAGACGGCAAACTTGACGGTTTCCCTACATGGATTATTAATGGCGAGGTAAAAAGACAATAAGCTGTGACTATAGATATGCACCCCTATTTGTTGTACCCAAATTTAAGTGCATATGGCTTGCCATTTCTCCTGCAGGTTCTAAGTGGTGAGCAAGAATTATCGCAGCTAGCTCAAGTTTCTGGTTATAAGGAATCTGTTCAACCTAGTTGAGGCTTGGACTGATAGTAAAAAAGATAGCATAGTAGAATTCGTAGTACCTCAAACATTGTACAGCTTATAGATGAGTAGTTTGTCCTTTTGTGGCTTAACAAATTCCTTCTCATTGGGCTATAATACAATTATTAGATGGTTTTTATTTCCCTAATTATATCAATATGTCCTTTTGATATATTTTACGAGAAAACTGTTAAATATGATGGTAAATTTGGTGAAGATTTAAATGGTAAAATTTTTAAAATATTTTTTTGGTTTCTAAATTATCTAAAAATATAATAGTTAAATAACAAAAATCTATAATAATTGTTATAAAATAAAATATAGTAAAAAAAATTAAAGAAAAGATGATTTTATTAACTGATATGAGCGTAGCTTATATAACCTATCAGATGAGATAATTAACTTCAAACTACGGGATAACAGATCGAAAAATAAGTTAACTTATTTTTCGATCTGTTGTCCCATAATTTGGAGTTGGTTATCTCATTAGGCTATATAAGTTACACTCGTATAAATGAATAAAATCATATTTTCTTCAATCTCTTTTCACAATATTTAGTTAGTTTCTAAGAATTACACATTCTATTTGATATGTAATATTGTTATTGCTAAATGTTAAAATTTATATCTAAATATTATAATATCTTTATTTAAAATTTTTTAAGTGTTACGAACTTATAAATCATATCTTAATTTATAACATTCTATTCTATTCTAAAGTCATTATAATATTTCATTCTTTAAAATTATTCAACGAATTATTTAATCATTATCATCATTATTTTAATATCAATTTAACAATCATAAAATCAATGTATGAAACTGTAAAATGATGGTATAATTTTAAAAACATGAATTATTCATCTGCATAAATTATAACTTTTAGTCAAATCTTAACGTGGGTAGTTGTTTATTGACATTTATTTTTGAGTGGTCAAAATCCCTATGAAATATGATCAGTCAATCAGCGAATGAAGAAGAGTTCACATGATACCAACTCATTCAATTAAGTCATGCTAGTGAGGACAAAACAAAATTTCCCTCTTTATTTAATTCATATACCAAATAAAAATTAGAATCCATATTTCTATTTTTATATTTCAATAACAATATCCCATGAAATCTTAATCAAGTCATATCATATAAATATATTTAAAATATATTAAAAAATAGAGTGACCACAAACATATTTTCCTCATCTTTAAAATATATTAAAAGATTGTGAAGATAAAAAGTTATTGGAAAAATAAAAAATTTTATAACACACCAAATGAACCCTTCCCCACACCACAGTCAAACCTTCAAAATTTTCAATAATTTCTGAGACTAAACACCAAACCAAGCGACAATACACTAACAGAACAAACAAAATATATACTCTAAATTCCAATTATTTATCACATTTCTCTATCTGTACAACTCATATTCTCATATTGCTTAAACAATATTTCAATTTCAGACTTTCTAAATGAAGAATATATATCATAACATTCTGAGAAAATAATCATAAATAAAATCTTTGGATTTAATAAGAAAAGTAATTAGATGACATTATCTATCTCATAAATAATCGAATATCAAATTATATACAAACTAAACTATTAGTGGCAAAAATAAAGCTCATCATAGATGCAATATTTTATCTAATCATTTTATCTTCTCTCATAACCCTCAAAGTTATTATTCAATAGTAAAAATAGTTGAATTAGATAAATTTTATTATAAATATATAAATTAATTAAAACATTATAAATATTATAAATTTTGTTATAAATTCATTAAAATATTATTTAAATATTATAAATACTTTATTAATTAAAATATTATAAAAAATTAATTATTTGAATTTTATTAATATAAATTATTATTTTTATAAAATTTTATATTCTTTATTCTTTTTTATAAGTTTGTGATTTCATCACTCATGTCTTTCGATATTTGATTCACAGTAAAAATATTAAATAGTATAATTAACTTTATCTATTATTTTTTAATATATAAAAGGATTTGTATGTAAAGGAAAAATATAATTTTTTATTTGCTTAAGATTGTAGTGATGTGTTTATTTTATTTATTAGAGTTTGCTTGTAGTAAGTTTGAACTTTTTTGTATTTGATGCTATATTTTTGGAGAAAAATGTTTATAGGAAGTTAATTGTATATGTATAAGAAGTTAGATTTTTTAGTTTTTAAATAGTATTTAAGAATAGAATACTCAATAATTGTTGACATGTTTGAATTATACAGAGAGAATGTATTTTGATGAATTGTTATAAACTGTTTTCTTTGTTTAAAATTAACCTAATTATATGACTTATAAGAAAAAAAAATTATATTAAATAGTAACGAGAAACTGGTATTGCAAAATTTGAATTGATTTGTAAAAATTTTAAAATATGATTTTTTATTTTTACTGAAAATTTGAGTAAATGGTCTGGGAAGGTATGGAAATTATTGTGAGAAAGATCACATTTGAAAATGATGTTTGAGTTAATATATTGAAGATGGAAGTTTAGGTTATTTATACAAAGGGAGTTGATTTTATGTTTTCAAACCTACGTTTTAGTTAGACTAAATTGGTATACTTATGTATAAACAAAACAAAAAACGACATTGAATGAATAAAATGTTTTTTATGGATAAATATTAATTTAGAATTTGTTCTAGTATTTTTACATATTATATATATATATATTTGGCTGATCAAGTTAATTGTTTGACTAATTAAATTGCTTTAAAAATCATTATTAAAGCAACAAAGTACTTACTAAACGAATTAAATTGTTTGAAAAACTTATTAGAATATTGAATAAATAAATTATTTTCTAAAAGAGGATTATATATTTTTAAATAACTTTTAAAGGTTGAAAAAGTTATTTAAATTCTTAATTGAGACTTTTATCAAAATTAACTTACCTGAGTAGTTATATAATGCAATGAATAATAAATTAGAATATTACTTGTTAAGGTTGAAGTTATATCATGAGTTGAATGTGATATATTGTCATTCATATGTTAAAAGTTAAAAGATGAAAATGTAAATATATAAATATTTTAAAAAAATATATGTATTTTTTTTGAAACGTGTAATTTATGTGAAAATAAGTGATATATTATGAAACTATAAATTAAATAAGAGATATTACAAATCTTTTGATACTAGAATCAGTTAAATAAAGATTAAGCGATAAGAATTGAGAAAACAACTTTAATATTACCTAATTATAGAAATTTATCTTATCATAAATATAAATTCGGTAAGATAGTGTATGGTGAACACTATAGATAAAAGTTTTCAAAAATTAAATTTAAAATAAAAATAATCTTTTAAAAGTCTTAAATGTAAATAAATAATATTTTAATATATGAAAAAAATGAATATACATTAAATTATTAAAAAATAAAATTAATTGAATTTTTTTCTAATACTAACTTATTTTTTATATTTATATGTTATTTACAATTATCAGAATAAATAATATTTTAAATAATATAATAATAATAATAATAAATTTATTTTATTTTATTTTATTTTATATTAATATTCGAATTATTTAAATTTTGGAATATATAATTAACTAACATAAATATTTAAGTATTTAAGAGATAAATATAAAAAAAAAATTAAATTACTTTTAATAACTTCTTCAATATATAAAATTCATATAAATTATTATAAAATATGATTTATAATATCTATTAGCCATATATTATTAAATAACTCACTTGATTTGATTTAAAATAATTTATATTTAAAAAATATTTAAGATTCTTTCCATATGTAATAATTTATTTTATCTTTTATTTATTTTAAAATTTTTCATTTAAATTGAAAATATTATTCTTTTGATTTCCTTATTTTGTTATCTGATTGAAATACAGAAGAGTTTATAATTTTTTAAAATGACCCAGGGTTGCGGAGACCCAATAAAACAAGCAAATACTGTTACTTTTGTTGGTCAGATATTCAAGCATTTTTCATCGGTGCCTTTCAAGAAGGATAAGGATATATGAATAAATAATAATTCGTTATTCTCATTTTAAAAAATGAGGAATCATTATCTTAAAAAAAAAAAAAATCAGGATAATTTATTTTCACGAGAAGAATTATAATTTAAATAAGATAAGAGATAAAGAAATATATATATATATATATATATATATATATTAAAGTGTTCATAATAATTTAGCTATTCTCCACCAAATTAGAGAAATTTCGTATAAAATGCATAGATTAATTTATATGAAGAAAGAGATAAATAAATAAATATGTGTGGGTGGTTCAAGATTTGAAAACTGAACATTGTTGTTCGTGGAAACTACGTGTTGAATTTTAAAAAGAAAAATCCAAAACTGAAGATTAGAGATTGTATTAACAAGGATAAGATAGTTTAATTTACTTTAATTAATTACAAATAAAACCACCTCTTTACAATAATTGCGATCCCTAAAACCACAACCCAACGACCACCGTTTTATTAGCACAGTACTGGATTTCTGTTACACTTGCTTTATTAATTAATCATTAATTAAAATATTTCCGTTGTGTCTTTCTAGAATTATAGTAATAATTAAATTATATATCTAATTTCTGTTTGGAATGTATATTTGTTTCAAAAATATGAATTAAATAAAAAAAAAAATCTAATTTTATTTTCTTCCTCCTTTTGGTATCAAAAGAAGGAAGGATTATTAAACCCTAAATTAAAAATGTCCCAATCAGTTTGATTAAATTTGTTGGGTTGTCTTCGTCGAATTAATGATTAGAGTCTAAAATATAGTCAATTTAGATTTATCTGATTTTAATTAGTAAATTTAATATATACTTAAAATTGAAAATTATGTTCTGTTTAAAATTTTCGATAACGTAAATTATAAGGTAGAATTTGATTCGTTCCGTACTATTATAGTAAAATGAATTAATAATATTTTATGGATATATTTTATAACTATAAAATATTATTAAGTTATAATTAAATATCTATATTAAATATAGGGGTGATATAGATAATGAGTGCTGAAGCAACGGTGATTACGGACGAACCATGATGAAGGAACGTACGGCTGAGATGGCGTGTGCGTAGTGAAGCGGAAGCAACTAAAGTGGGACCACGGGTACTCTGAGAAAAAAGGAAGATGCTTTCGAATATACCTGGTAGCCGCGCAACTGCAACATGCTGTTATTGCTTTCAATATTTATTTTTATTATTATTTTTAATTTTTAATATTTAATATTTAATTTTCCATTCTATTCCCTCCACCTTTCCCATTCACTCTCTTCTTCCTTATTTGTGTTTTTATGTTTTGGTTTTTTTTTTTTTTTTTGTCCAGAGGCAAATTATTACGTTCTGTTTGTCCCTTATCCTGCACCCCTTATAACCCCTACACGCATTCTTCACCATCACAATCAATCTTCTTTATCCACTCTCTCTTTTTCTTCTTCCACTCCTCTTTAAACCAAAACGCACAAAACAACATGTGCGCGCCCATATCCGAACTCGAACAGGAAGAGCTTCTCGAAAAACTTGAGGTCTTCAAGATCAAAGGCCGCGACAAGCACGGCCGCAAGATCCTTCGCATTATCGGAAAATTCTTCCCAGGTCAATTCATTTTTCATTCCTTTTTTTTTTTTTTTTCTCGATTTCAATTGTGACTCATCCGATTCTGATTCCTTTCACCTATTTCACGAATTCTCTATCAGCCCGCTTGATTAGTGTTGAGGTCCTCAAGAACTACCTGGAGGAGAGGGTTTTCCCGAAGCTCGGGAAGAGGAAATTCGCGGTGCTCTACGTCCACACCGGCATCCAGAGGACCGAGAATTTCCCCGGAATCTCCGGTCTCCGCTCGATCTACGACGCGATTCCGGCCAACGTCAAGGAGAATCTCGAAGCCGTTTATTTTATTCACCCGGGCTTACAGGCCCGCCTTTTCCTTGCTACCTTCGGTCGCTTCCTCTTCAACGCTGGGTATGCTTATGCTTATGCTTATGCTTCCTCCTTCACTAATTGTTTATTTAATACTCAATTCGTTGTTAATTTTTACTATTACTCTATTATTAATTATTTTCACCATCAAATTTTACATAGATCCATTAGTTATTGTTGTTCTTCACGAATATTCAAAGCATGCATTCTGCAAAATTTTGGATTTAATCATCCTCTTCTCTGAATCTTCTCTGAATTTTCCGGTTATTGTAAAACTGATATTTCTCTATCAAAATCATGGTGCATGCAACTAGATGTTTTTTTTACTAAAAAAACTAAAAAATCAAACTCTTTTGTGATGATTTTTTATTAGATGACAATGAAAAAAAAATGCCTTTATTTTTTTATTCTCTATTTCTGTCTGAAAAGAATTTGCCACTGTCTTCATTATTAATTAGATATTTTAATGTTTTTTCTTACTCGCTACCTGTCAAATCTTAGAATGATCTATTGAATTCACCCATGTCAAATTATTGTTTCTTTCTTTTTCTTTTTTTCTGTATTTTTTATTTGTTTTATCTTTAAATAAAATTTTGAAAGAATTTAAATATTTAAGAATGAATTTGTATTGAATAAATAATTTTTGAAGTGGGTGTTAGTAATTGCGTTGGTTTCATTAGTATGTGAATGTCAGGTTTCATTATTATGATGGTTGATGTTGTGGGGTTTGATTGCGTGTGATAGGTTGTATGGAAAAGTTCGGTACATCAGCAGGGTTGATTTTCTGTGGGAGAACGTGAGGAGGAACGAGGTGGAGATTCCGGAGTTTGTGTTTGATCATGACGAGGACTTGGAGTACCGTCCGATGATGGACTACGGGTTGGAGAGTGATCACGCTAGAGTGTACGGTGGGGCTCCCACTATGGATTCACCCGTTACCACCTACTCCATGAGGTGCATCTCATAGGATTCCATAATCCTCTACCCTTCTTTATTTTCTGCGTTAGGTAGACTGGGCCTCACTGTTAGTTAAATGGGCCCATAGTTATGTGGATGTTGATATTGTGCAGAAACAAAAAAAGAAAAGAAAGAAAGAGAAAAGAATAGTTGCTCTTTTAGGTCTTGCTAATGTGCTAGTGCTTATCCAATACCATTTTCAGTTTTCATTGGATGATTCAGTTCACTGATATTAAAACTGATTTTTCTCATCTTCTCACATTCTCACCACTACGATTTATATATAATTACTATAACCGATTATATGAATATATTACATATAGTTTGATAAAACTCATGCTCAATAGTCAATATTAACTAAATAAATCATTTTCAACATGATGGAGTCACTTATCTATTGATGATATTGTAATTGGTGATCCTAATATGATTTTAATTGAAAAAAAAAAGAAATAGATATTTATAATTTGATTGTTTTAATGTAAAAAAAAAAAAATTAAATTTATAATTCTCTTTCTATCTTATTTTAACTATTAGGAAGAAAAAAAAGAGTGTATTAATGAGGGGAAGTGGTTCCTTATAAAGGCAAACTATTGTGCATTACTCACATCACTACTTAATTGCTATGCGCTTAAACAACCCCTTCTTTATACTTCAATCACTTTCAACAACTTATATCTATGCTTGTACAACAATGGACTATCCTTCTTAATAATCTCAAACTATCATATATATATATATATACTTGATTTTTTTTACTATAAATCCATCTAATTTGTTTTTAATCTATAAAATGATTTTCAGTAGTAAAGAATCAAAGGATTAAGGTAAATTTTGTTGTCCGATCATTTGTTGAGAGAGTAAGTGATTTTATTTCTTTTGAAAAAATTTTAAATTAAGGGTTGAAAGAATTTTTTTTATTGGATGATTATTGAAAGGAAAATATCCTAGAAAAAACTGAATTAAAAGAAATTTAAGAGAAATTATTATTTAAAAATTATATTTGTTGAAATGGTTGAATAAATGGGTAAGAGATGAAATATAAATACAAAATTATTAAATAAAAAAATATATTATAAATTTTATTTTTATAATTATTATTTTATTTATAATTTTAAATATTTTATGTTTATAAATAAATTATATAATTATATATTTAAAAATTATAATATAAATTTTTTATCATGTTTTATAAATATTAAATATAGATACACGGTATATATTTTATATTTTTCTAATAAATTTTTAAATTGATATCAATTGATATTTTTTAAAAATTTAAATGAACAAATAAAAGTAAATTAATGAAGTTGATAAAAGAATTAAGAAAAAAATAAAAATTAAAAAACTGATAAATAAATAAGTGAAAAAATTATACACAAAAATAATAATAAAATATATTTTAAATAAAAAGTAAAATATATTAAGATAATAATAGAAAAATATAATAACATAAAAAAACAATTACTTTATATATTATTAAAAGATAATATAATATAAAACTTTTATAAGATATATATATATATATATATATATATATATATATATATATTTATTTTGGTAAATTATTATTTAATTTTATATTTAAATATAATAAATAATTTTGTTTGAATTTTTATTTAAATTTTAAAATTTAAATTAAATTAAGAAAAATATATGTAAACATTTTTAATTTAATTTTTTTTTAATTAGTTTTTTATTATTTGGTTATTCTTTTTACTCTTGACTAATGGCTCCAGCCCCTCATGATGCATCATCGTGAACACGGACATTATTCGGCGTAATAATTTAATCAAGGAGAACATATATAATATAAAAAATTATTAAAAAAAAAATAGACTGATAAACTTATATTTTTTAATATTTATAATATATTTATATTTATAAATTATAATTTTTAAAAATAAGATTATATAATTTATTTATTAACATAAAAATAATTAAAATTATAAATAAAAAATTATAAAAAAATTATATAATATATTTATATTAATAATTTTTTATTATGAAATTATAATAATTTTCCTTTAAATATTTAAAAGTTTTATAATAATAAAAACTATATAATCATAAAAATTAAACCTTGTTAACTTATTTATTGATTTTATTAGTAAGTGAAAAAGAAAAGGTTAAAAAGAAAGATAAGAGATAAAACGGAAAATGAGAGAGTAGAATCAAATCATAAATAATATTGATAGTAAAATGCTAACAGAATTACTTTCTTCTTTAACATTTCTGGGGATGAGGAGGCAGTTGAAGAATTGGTTTGAGCCTGATAAATTCCTTCAGTTAATAACAAAATGTTACTAACCATTTTTAATTAGGTAATCATAACTACCAGTCTCACCAGATTTCCCTTTGGTACTAGAAAATGCTAAGTTACGCCAAGAATGCGCCGTGCGCACCCTCTTCCCTCTATCGCCTCTTCTTCAAAGTTAGCTAGTTAAACCAGTAAAAACTTCTTATAAATTCGAATCGTTATCACTCCCAACTTTTTTCTCTCTCTCTCTCCCACTCTCCCGGGTCGTTTTCTCGGGAAAGCTCGATTCAGTGAGAAAATTGATTTTTCCGGAAACACTCTCGTGAATCTCCGATGCGAATCCTTTGCTCAATTGCTTCCGCGCTTTCACTTTAATTCATGACGATCACCGGTATGTGCTCCTCTATGCGTTCGCAGTGGGATCAACCAATGGATCGCTGCTTCCGATTCTTTCCATGCCTCGCCGATCCTGGTAACACTTTATTTGGTTCCCGAGAAAGCAACACCGGATTTTCTCTTTTATGTTGTTTTTGAACTTTAATGTGTATTTTATCCGAATTTAATTAATTTTTCTAGGAAATTATTTTGTTTTTTTCCTCATTGTAAATGTTTGTTGCTGAAATTCAGGTCGAAGGTCTTCTTTGTTCTTAAAGTTGACCTTAGTGACGATCCACTTCACTTATGCTATCCTGCTCTTCTTGTTTGATGATGATTTGATAGAAAAAACTAAGAAGGAACCGTGGTGAGTATTTCATGCTCTCGTTTTTGTCTTTTGTGATATAAATTAAAGTTGTATTTTCTGCGTTGTGTATTATGCACGAGTAATGTACTATACAAGTTAGTGTTTCCTAGCAGTTTTGGATGGTTGCAGTAGTTTTTCTGATTTTATGTTTCTTGCTTTTTTTTTTTGTCAGGTACGCTGCTTTATACTTGGTGCTGTTCGTTGTTACTTTAATTCAATACTTTGCTACCTCTATTTCTTCTCCAGGGTAATAAAGCATTTGCTTACTTGTGATGAACTGAATAATGAGTGTTGTGATGAGAATTGAGTATTTTCGCATGTATGTCTACCTGATGGGATTTATTTTCCTTTGCTAATTGTCTGAGTGCAGCTACGTTATTGATGCTATGATGACTGTTAACGATAGAAATGTAGGATACAGAAAGACGTCAGAAGCATTCAGGTAGGCAGCCCTACTTTTCCTGTATAAAATTTATTATTAGGAAAAGAGATGTAATAACCTGTGAAGTAAGCTTATGCTTCTGGTCTCGACTAACTATTTATTTTCAATTTTACATTGCTTAAGCAAAGGCAATCAGCTTCGAGCAAAAATGGGAGTTTCGTTGTTTCCATGGAGGGAAATCAATTGGGAAGAAATTATTCAGGAAGCAGTTTAACATCTTGGTCAAAGTTGGTGGCTGATTTGTATCCTTTGGGGTCATCAATCAGGTACATAGGCCTGTCAATGTGGGTTAAATTTTCATGAGTTATTATTTATGGCTTATTTCTCATTGCAGAACATGGACATGCACCTACTGCAATGTAGAGCAGGTATTTCAAACTACATTCTAACATTCTACAATCTGCATTATGTAATTGAATATGATATTCTTGTATTATTGCTTATTTTCAATGCATCTTTGGGAGATGGTTTTGCATTCATTTGATGATTTTAGTGGTCCACATTCATTTTGTACAGCATCATAATAATTCACTGAAAGGATGTAAGGAACCAAGTGTTGACACTCTCATGTCTTGAAGCATCTTTATTGAATAATTAAGTACAATTTTAATAATATTGTTAGCCTTTCCCAGATTCCACTCTACATCTTGTATCTGTAAAAGGTGTTGTTTGGGTTTTGGTTTTGTCATTTGCGATCTGAATTCTAACTTGCCTTGTAACAGAAAGAATACAGTATGATGTCAATGCTTTTTCTTTTTTTTGTTATTAGTTCATTATCAAAAGAAATTTAACCAATGCCTTTTAGGTTCTAATAGTTTAACTTTTTGTTTTTGATGATCAATTATTTTATTGGTCATTTTGCAGCCTCCTAGGGCGAAGCATTGTCATGACTGTGACAAGTGTGTTCTTCAGTTTGATCATCATTGTGTTTGGCTTGGTAACTGCATTGGCCAGGGTAATCACTGTAAATTTTGGTGAGTTTTATATTGGACGTGAAATTCATAATTCGCCTTTGTCAAGATTTCTATTTTAGATTTTATCTAAGCTATCCTCTTTTAAGATAAGAAATTCCATCTTCACCAATAATGAAATTTTTGCTTGATAATATTATTATTTCATTTGTAATTAGTTTTGATATTTAGATGAAGGGTCAGTGGCCTGGAAATGAAATCACTGCTAATTAACAGTCGAATGTCTTTTATTTGTTTCATTATTATGACATTATTCAAACACTTTTAGTTTCAATGTGCACTCACTCTTCTTTTTTCAATATTAATTAAAGGGCAGGAGATGAGTGATGAAGTCAGAAACATATTTACAAACCTAATTAATTTTTTATCCTTACATTATATATTTACATTTTCTGCATATCTACTTCTATTTTTCCATTTAGTTATAGATAATTTTAAGCAAATTACTGATAGTTTTAAAAACGTTTTATTCTTTTATTCTCTCTATAGAGAATGGATATTAAAGAGAACAAATCTTGGCCATACAATTTTATTCAATTTAATTTTGACCATCTATGTTAAGTTGTATGATCATGATGTTTATTTTTTATCCATAAAAATTGAACAATGTCAAGGAGTTTACAACACAATTTACGCACCCCACTCAACCTATTGAGCTAGACTTCTTTGAGATTATGATCATGATTAGTAGTTGTTCACGTGATATGCTTCCTCTATATATGTGTTGGTGCAAAGCATTGTAGTTTACTATGCTTGGACACTTGTCATGTGAAATTTATGAATGGGATTATTGTTATGGCTTATTTAAGGAGGTGCTATATATATATATCCTTGTGAAGATTTTGCTATGTTTTCCTTGTAATCAATAAAACGTCAGCATTGTACAAGGAAGTTACTTATTTTATTAATGTCGTATATAGGTCTAAATATATTTCTCTCACTGATATTTTTTTTCTTCCTGTCTAAACACTTAGGTGGTATCTTTTTGAAGAGACAGCTTTGTGCATTTGGACCGGTGTCTTGTACATTTCATACCTGAAGGACCACATTACAAGGGTTTGGTATGATATCTTGATTATTGAAACTCCCATACTTGTTAAATTGAAAATGTCAAATCTTCTTGATTTTGGTATGCCGATAATTATACTTTTGTGCCAAAGGTCACCCTCTATAGGATTAGGTGAATCTTGACACAAAGGTAAGGTTACTGGCTTGACCTAATGGTTCAATTTTACATTTTAAATTTATCACGAGGTCTTCTATAAACAAAAGGAAGAGAATCCAATGCTCCTTCTTTCTGTATTTCTGTACTCTGAAATTAGATCGTTACTTTTTTATGCTCTCAGGTGGCAGGATGCTATCGTGATACTACTCTTGATCATGTTGTCAGTTGGTCTCATCTTTCTTCTCCTCCTACTTCTATTTCATAGGTAACTTAAGTAATACTGTGTCCTTACTTTTGTATCTTGCATAAGATTGCTTTTTATATTGGTCTTTCTTCTTTTCCTTGCTGTAAGTTTTTTTTTTCAGAGTACTAGCTTTACCACTTATCTAATTTTATGTATCTGAAACATCAAACACTATTCTCTGTTGTTCTTGTCGTCAAATACATTATGTTTTATATCCTTGAATGTTTTCATTCCATCACCTTGATGCTACAAAAAGTTGGAGTCGAGAAACCATATCTTTCGTCTAACAAAGACTAAATGGAGATGTCAGGATGACAAAATATTTGCTTTAAGGAGGAGTTAAACTTAAATCTAATACTCCTAGTCTTAGAATCCAATTTATGATATTTGTTTGAATAAGTGATGCATAGTGGAATGACTTATTGGTAGTTTTGTTCAGTGAGTTTGCTACAATTTTCATTTCGCATCTACACATCTTCAACTTGTTCTTGCTCTTTTACACTCTGATCCTTTTTATATAGTTGAGTATTCTGTTTCAGAATGATAGCTGTTTTGTCTTTGCTGCAGTTATCTTATTTTAACAAATCAGACTACCTTTGAACTTGTAAGGAGAAGACGGATTCACTATCTAAGGTTAGATAAGTTAGTTTTCTAATGTTTTTGTATTATTCATATTTTTACCTTAAATCATTAAATAAAACATTTCTGGTAGGATGTGATTCTTTTTTTGGGTTAAATTTATCAGCAACATATATATGTTGATGTTAAATGGTTGAACTCTGTTTTTGGGAATTTTTTATTATATTTGCCAACTATGTTTTTGGGATATCTATATAAACTCGTTTAATTGATCTTCAGGGGAATTCCGGAAAGAGTGCATCCATTCAGTAGTGGAATTCGAAGAAATTTATACAACTTCTGCTGTGATTGGAGCTCCTCATACAGATTCGAACCATTGCCTACCTCTGAACAAATGGATGAAAAATCAAGGCCGTACACATGCTCGGATGTTTTAATATGTCGATGTTGCTGATGGTTTTTGTATAAGTGAAAGTCCTTTCGTCCAACAGTTTAATTGTGAAAACTCAGAAGTGTGTCGAAAGCGTCCGTCTCTGCTTAGATGGATTGGTGTTATCTTTAGGCAGTTTGCTCTATGATTTATCTTCTGCTATTCATTCATTGCCTAATTTTTGGAGGTAGAGTTCCAAGTTTGATGTACAGTTGCAGTGGTAGTGTGCTGTTTTTCTTTACTTGTTAGTTTGTAGACCTGGATACCTAGCTATTATCAAACTGACTATTTTTGTTGTCGTGGAACACCAGAGAAAATACGGAATTCATTTTAGTTGCATGGAGGGGGTGCGGCATCCTTGATTTCATGGTGGGCGTTGGCCTCCCTCAACCTCAACACATGATAATACTCTGCTGACTTCTGTTATTTTTACCCCCACATACTTACTTTTATCTAGCCTCACCCATGGTTGCTAGAAGTGGCAGCATTTTGTACTCTTTCTTTCATTATATTAGTAGGTGTTTACTCGTGAGATTGACATGACCTGTTGTGACAAAACAAAGTCTTTGACACTCTTGTGGAAAGTATGTCTTCAAATATATCAGGTTACTATTTTCATTACCAAATTGAATTGAACTCAATTGTTTGAGGACTAAATTATAAAATAAGTTCATCTCAACAAAAGGGAATTGAATAACAGTTTTAAATTAAACTATTTATTAGTTTGATGAATTGTTTTCTCTAATTCAAACTGAATTGTGTCTTGAGCTGAGTTAAACTGTTCTGAATTCCATTACATTAATATTGGAAGTAAGAGAATTTTCTGAACCCTTTATATAGAAAGATTAAATTTTATAGTTTGGTTCATATCGGTTATCAAACAGTTTAGCTCAATATTTTGTTTGTTTGTTTATATAGAAAGTTCTGTTTGATTTAGTTTTTTTAACACCCCTATTTAAGAGATGTGGATAAAATTATATACGGCTTGTTACAATAGTTAATATTATATGATAGCTATCAGTTTAGATTTTTCTGAGTTTTCCTTTAACGATACAGTGTATGATACGTTAATTTTGCCTTCAAAGAAAGGAAAATGTCAGACCAGTTTACCTACCTGGTCTTTCTGTGTTAAATTGTTTTTGGTCTATTTGCCTCAGTAAACAGAGGTATTAAAGTATTTTTTTTCAATTTACATAAATCTTATTATATTGTCGATACAAACAGGCCTTCGTTAAAAGTCAGATTGTCAGTTATATAATAACCTATTATTGTGAAATCTACTTGTCCTGATTTTTCTTTCCTATTCACAAGCTGAAATAGGGCTTGTTTGCTTGCTTCTGTATTGGGTCTTATTCATACACTAAAAAAGTCTTGATACTAAACACTTCTCCAAGGCCTGAATAATTCATTTATTGCTTTCTTACACTTCAAAAAAATAGTTTGATAAACTTATAATTCTCAAACTAAACAAATAACAGAATCATAATATATTCGTTCTGATTCTATCAATCGTAGTACAGGGACTTAATATGCACTTGTACACAACCTTATGTCATACTCAAGCAGCCCCAATAATAATAAAGTGGCATTGTCAAAGGCAAGGAACGATTATTAAATTTTTTTGAAAAATTCCATACAAGATTTGAAAGCTAAAGAGGTTTCTTCAAAGGGGCAACGTCACAGTTGGTCATGTTCTAATTTCTAAGGCGATGATGGCGGCCAGTATTATCAGCTACGTGTTCAGACAAATTGGTTTCACGTTGAATTCAGGGTTCATTTGAATACAGGAAGGATAAAAATATAATTATTAATATAATGATAATGATAGTTATAATCGATATCAATAATAATAATTTTGAAAATATTAATGGTTGTTATGATAATAATGTTAAAAAACAGCTATATTAATAGTTTTGAGATGACATAATAATAATTATAAGGATTTAAATAAAATAATTGTAGATAGATAAATTTTATTTTATTAATAAAGGATAAAAATTAATTTAGTTAAATTTTTAAAATATATAAATAGAAAATTAAATATTTTATTTTTTATTATTTTAAGATTATTATTTTTTAATTTTTTTTATTTGTCTCTTGTCATTTTTAAGATTAAAGATCACTATATGAAAGTTTGGGAGAAAAAATTATTTTCAATTAATTGAAATTTTTAAGTTTTTTTGAAGTTTTGGTTTGAATGTTAAATGTTGGTTTTGAAATTCTTAACAATGTAATTGATTTTTGTGATTAAATATTTTTAGAATAAGATAGAATATTCTTAATTAAACTTATTTTGGATAAAGAATGTCTTGAAAAAAAAACTATTAAAATTTACATCCTATTATTGAATAAATTATGTATATAAAAAAATGTTTTAAATAAATTATGTAAATTGATATTGATATGATTTATTTTGAATAAGATACTTGTGTTGATTTTACATTGATAGAAAAATATTTAAGTTGAAATTGTTGAATTTTTGAATGAAAATTAGGTAATATTTATTTGAGTGTAAAATTCATTTTGATGAGTGAAAATTTCTTATAACATAATATTCGTTTGCTACTTGATTTTCGTTTTTGTTTAAGTAAAAATATTAATAAAAATTATATAGATAAATTTTAATTGAAAGAGACTTAATACTGCTAATAAGAATTTCGCTTGAATGATGTCTATTTTGCATGAGTAAAAATATTTACATATTTTAAATTAATTTTAAATAAATATATATGTATATTTGAGTGGAATATAATTTAAAACTTATTTATACGGTGTTATGTGAAAAATGATTGATTTATTAAATATTAGTATTTTGAAAAAAATATGTTGAATCTTAATAGAGATAAACATTGATATTGATACTGAGTAATTACGAAAAGAAATTATTTGTGTTAACACGTGATAAAAATATTAGAATTGAAGTATATGATAAAATTAAAGCTTCAATACTTTGTATATTTTACTATGAATTTAAGTAGAATAATATGAAAATTGAAATTATTTTAATATATTTTTAAGACTAAATATTATGTCAGACTTAAAAATATTAGATTAATTGACTAATTGTATAATTATCAGTTTAATTATCATATAATAATAACAATTAAAAGTTTTTTATAATAATTATTATTATTATAATAATTATAATAGTAATTAAATAATATATATATATATATATATATATATATATATGATAGTAATAAGAGATAATAATAATAGTGGAGAAAATATATAAATATGATAATAATAAGAAGGGTGGTTGAGAGTAACATGTAATTACATTAATACGATAATGAAATGATATAGTTGGTATTTTATATAATTTATTATAATAAGATATAATAAGTTTATTTTTAATATATATATATATATATTATTTATTCTAAGAATAAAATTAAGAAATTTATTTTTAATTCTCATAATTTATTTGTTTGCCATTTAAAAAATTAAGATAAATTATTGTTTTAGTTCATTTTACAAGAAAGTAAAGGATAAAATGATGAATAAATTTATTTTCCTTTTTTTTAAGTGAATGAATTATTTCCTTTATATATATATATATAATATAATATAATATAATATTTTATATGAAAAAATTCTTATGAATCAAAATATCTTTCTAATAACTTAATTTTATAATAAAACCATCCAAACATAAATTACATTATTTCTAAATCAATTTTAAAAAACTAAGCAATTCAAAATCAATTTTATCATCGTACGATTCAGACATGAACAAACTAAATTCGTTAATAACTTTAAATATCTAAATTCTTATTTTATGTAATCATGGTCTTTTTTTATTATTATGAAATACAATAATGTATATAGTGGTTAATTTTTTTTTATGCCTCTGGGGGCTTTTATTTTTTCCAAAATGTAGTATAATCATAACAGAACAATATCAAATGAATATATTATATTTTCATTACCTATTTTATCGATTTTTTTATTATATTCAATAATGTATAATTTCTTTTACAATGAGTAAAATCATTGTATAATATTAAAAGTATAATTAATTTTTATATCATCAATTTCTAAGATACAACATACTTTGATTGCTTGAATAAGATATTGAAAATTTATATAATTTAAAGATGAAATAAATTATGAAAGTTTATAAAATAATATAAATTTCATCTAATTAAATTGATTTTATAAAAATGAATTAAATTTAAAAATTAATTTTATAAAAATGAATTAAATTTAAAATTCATTAATAATTTATTAATAAGATCACGTTTAATTTTTAAAATTATTTTAAAAAAACTCTTAAAAGTTACAAGCTTTTTTAATCACTCTTTAAGTATTTTTCAGTTTCCAAACAAGAAATTTATACAAACTTGATTTACCTTCCTCTCCCAGATGCAGTCAATAATGATATTTCTATCATTATTAGGACAAATCAGCCTATAACTACAAAGTGGGGTACAAATTTGAATTTATCAGAAAAAGAAAAAGAAAAGAAAGAAAAACAATCTTAAAAATTCTCTTATCCCAACATAATTTCCTAGTACTTTTTCTTTCCCCTTTATGTTTCCACTACTGAGGATTGAAAAAACTAACATTAACACCAGTATCAATGATAACATATAAACTTGCTGCAATCAACACCACACTCAAACACACCCCCAATGTCCCCAAGAACCAATTCAGACCCCACATTCCACTATACTTCTTTGGCTTCTTTGTCTTCAGCCACATGAAACAAGGGTATGCAAATGTCACAGGCAATGCCACTCCTCCAATTAACCCTGCCAACTGAGACAAAAATGGAACAGCCACTCCTATGAAGAAGCACATGAACCCAAAGAACACACGAATGATTGCACGTAGCCACCATGGGCATGGCTTCTTCATCCTTGTAGTGTATTGTGACTCCATGTCATCAAATGCTGGCATGCCATAGATTTGAAACGAGCACAAACCATTCACCACCACAAAAAAACTTGTCAAGCCTAGCACAAATCTTGACACATCATGGGAATGGAACTGGTATAGGGCTGTGAGCATTCCTCCATTTGATGGAATCTGTCAGTTTTTAGTCACATTTAATGAATCAGAAATCATATTCCATAAACTGTTCATTGATTTGTTTTACTCTATATGAAGTAATAAGATCAGATTTATGCATACCAGTTGGCCATAAGCCCAATAGCCACCAATGGTTAAGGGAAACAAGCATGCTGCAATGAGGGCGTAAGAAACCTTCACCCCTTTCCACATAGGAACGTGTGATGGGTGCTTTTCACTTGAAGGCATAGTGGACTGCAAGAAAAATACAAAAAGACTTAATAATCAAGATGATGGTTTAACAAAGATACTTTTTTTACATGAATAGTTTAATGTTTTGAACCTAAAGAGAAAAAAATTCCATTATCTAACTATTATGATGGTGACTTGCTTACTTTAAGTCCAATTAAATATCTTAAACTTAGCTCAATTCGTTGAAATAATTGAGATTTGGATGGTAGCAGAAATGAAGTCACCAACTCAACTAACTGCTATCTTTTCTATTTAATGATATTGTTTATACTCAACACTTATCCTGATATCATGATTTTTCTTCCATGGTTGAACGTCATTGTAGACTAATTATTATTTAATGTAAAAAGCAAAGTCATCCACTAACTTCAATAATGTATGCTTGACCCGTTCTACACATGTTTTTCAACAACTTTGATCTAGACTATGAAAGCAGCACTAATGTCAACTAAGCAATGCACATTTTCTTCTACCAAGTCAAAAGATAAAGGCAAATAAACTTCAAATTCTGTCTGCTTATGTAACTCTATGACTTGTGACAGATACAATTTATTCTGTTCTTTGTTCTTATGGTTCAATTTTTCACTAGTTTCGTAAAATTCAACTAGGTAATAGGAATGTAAATATGTATAAAATTCAACATAAGATGTTCCCTTACCTGAATTTCAAGGATGAGATTGTGGCCTCTGAAAGCAAAAGCAATGATACCTAAGGCATTAAGCACACTAAAGGCATTTTCAACACTGTTTCCACCCCTTATAGGATCATAGTTCACTCCATCTAGGGCACCCTGTGCTACAGAGGTAACCCAAATGGAGGTACAATACCCTACAGCAGTGACAGCTCCAATGAGTGATACCCCAGCAATGGAATTCAAATTTGGCAACTGTGATAAGACCACAGCTGCACAGGTAAACACCAAATACCATTCCACAGTGGTCATGGGTTTGGCAGTGCAGGAATCTCCACACACCACTTCATAAAATGTCCTTGCAGTGGATCCTCCTATGATGATCAGTGTGGTGCATGTTCCAGCTGATAGGTACAATATTGGGAACAGGGCTAGCAATTTCCCAATTTTCTCCCCTGCAACACATCATTCCAACACTCTGTTAGTTGGAAAATGATTTTGACATATCATTGGTTTATATCTTTGATTTGAACACTCCTATTTAATATCTAACCAAAAAAATCTTTCTTTCTAATCACAAACCATCATATATTACATCTTTATAATAGTTACTTTAAAACAATATCAACATATAGTTAATTCTCTTATTGTTTTAGTTTATATAGTATAAAAGTTTATATACGAAAGTGTATGATCACTACTTCTTAATTAAATATCTTCCTCTTATTTTATTGAGAACAACAGCAATATGAAGATAGTAAACAAAAATTGTTATTTATCTAAAACTGAAGCCTAATCTTAAAAGACATTAATATACTAGAAATCATCCTAGTTTAAGAACAAAAATCTCATTAGTTTGTTTATCAGTTAAAAACATTATTGAAGTTAGAATAATAGGATTAAAAAGTTGAAAAGTTGATCGTACCGAAGGTAGCACCACAAAGTTGAAGGTATCGACAGTAGCGTACACCATGCTCTACTGACTCGTGAAGATTGACCAGAAGCCATAAGGTGTAAAGTTGCCATATGAAAGCCAGAGTCAAACTTATGATGCCCCATGTCCTGCAAACACCCCAAAAGAAAATTAGTTCAAAATTATACAATTTCGTATAAATAAATCACAATGGGGCCATAAAAAAATCACCTTTTTCTATATTTTATTTGAAATAAAATAATTGAGCATAGAAAGAAACATTGAATAATGACCCAAACTAAGAAAGAGAGAAATATCAAAGAAGAGTCCGAGAAATGAGCACCATTTACTATTATGATAAAATGTTTTCATTTTATATTATACAAGTTGTTATTCTGGTTGTTTTTAATAATAATAATTCCAGCTACATACTTTTACCTGCCAAGTATCCTAGCTGTAATCTGATACATTATAGATACGCAAACATACAAAAACCATTACGATGAGTGAGACCATATATGTTACTTTTAAGGTTTTGAAAATAGTTTTGTTAATTCTAATACACAGTTATATAAATTCTAATGTATGAAATGAAGAAGGAAAAAAATTGTCATTTTGGGGAGTATAGATATGTTTTAGTTCTAAGTGAAGTTGAAATATGCACTATCTGTTTGATGAACGTTTCCAAAATTTTGATGAAGTGAAACAGTTTATGTTCACATGTTTTTACCTTAAAGAAGATTTGATGTGAAACTTAAGTAAACTTTTCAATTCATCAAAAGAGTTACTTTTCATCATTTTTAGTCAAATTGAGTTTTTGCAGAGAAAGTTGATTGTGATATTTTTCATTCTGAAAACAAGCACACGTTAACCAAGAAGCAACAGAAAGAAAAACTACTACCAACAGCAAAGAAAGTGAAGAAAAGCTTGATACATACATGAAAAGAAACCACTACAAACATGATTGATGTATTGTTATTTGAATATGAAAGAATTAAAACTATATGATGAGACTTACCAACCAAGAACAGTTAAGGCAACAGGGAGAACAAGAGCCTGAGTTCCAATCCCAGAACAAAGGGTATGAAAAGCAGCATAGTACTTGTTACCATTCCTAGACTCAGTGATTGGAAGCCAAGCATCCTGAGGATCAAGCTTGGTGAACCTAAGAGCTTTTCTCACAGGGCTTCCCAAAGGGGTGATGAACCTTGGAGTCAAATTAGAGATCCTAAGTGGGGTTCTTGGTGTTCTTGGTGTCTTAGGAGTCTTGGTTTTAGGACGTGGTGCATCTCCATTTTCTGAGTGAAGAAGGGGTGACCTAGTTAGAGATGGTGAGTGAAGCTGAGAGGGTGGACATGACACAGGTGGAGATGCCACAACAGGTGTTCCCATCACTGAAGCTGTTCTAGGGGTTATTGGTGCAGACCATATTTCCTTAGCTTCAGCCATTTTTTCACCCTAGCAACCTAGTCTTTAGTTTCTGGTTTGCACTTGGTTTATGTTGTGTTCTCTCCACCTAGTGTGTGCTGCATTTTCCTTCAAACATTTGGATGTATATATATAGTGGTGGTGTGAAGCAATGGAAAATGAAGGAGGGGCCATCATAATAATTCAACATTGCTTTTATTTGACTAATTTCAACATATAATATTCTCATGTGCTAGTCATTGTGCATGTATATAAAACTAACTTTGGTTAGGATTTTAATTTAATAATGAATCACTTTCAAAAGTTATATGGTCAATCTAATTAGCATGCCAATTATGGCTCAAATTAACCATGTAGAAACGTGGGTGGAATAATATTAGTGCACCTTAACATGCATTATTTTGGAGACTTTTATGTGACCGTCTTAAATGTTAAAGTAGCCACCTAGGTTGGTGGAGAATTTTAAGTATTGTTTTTTTGACGGCAATATTTTTCAGGATTCTTTAAGCACCAAGTGGGTTCTGAACTCAACACTGTTCATTTTGAAGGTCGAGTTTGACCAACAAAAATGGCTGCCAATCTGTCCTACTTCTAAAATACTATCAAATAATACACACCAAATGATTCTACAGCTAATTTAATTACTTGCTCCAGAGAATAAATAATGTTTCTTTATATAACTAAAAATTATAATAAATATAAATAACTGATATGAAATGATTTTCAACTAGTTTCCTTACATAGGTGTAATTCAGAAGATAAATGCTTACTTATACAAGTAAATTATAATAAAGGATACTTTTAGCTATTAATGGGTTGTTTTAAAATTGAAATTTGATTTAAAAAAAAAGTAAATAACTTTTTATGTCGAAATTTCTTTAAATCGAACGTAAATTTAGATATTTATAAGATAAAATAGACACTTATAAAATAAATTATATCAAAATTTTTTTATTAGTATATCTAAATATTTGTAAGATAAGATAAATATTTGTAAAATAAGTTATATGTAAATGAAAAATAGTGTAATAAATTTAACTATTTTATTAAAATAAATTTTAATATTATGATAAAAATAATTTTATATTCTAATTTAATTTTATAAAATTAATTTATAAGGTAAAATTTATATTATTTTATATATTAATTTAATTATATTTTTAGATAATATAAAATCTTTAACTATAAATAAAAAAAATAAAAATTAAGAATAATGTTTAAAACATTTTTGTTGAAAAAAATTCTAAAGAAATTCTTATACAGGATAATTATTCTAATTTCTATGCATAAGTAAATTATTGTAATCTTCTATACAGTTTTAGAATGAAGGCAAGTTGTTAGTTTCTTTTTAATAGTAATAGAAATAGCAGTAAGATATGAATATTAGGAAACAAAAAATGAGTACTTAGTCAACAAAATGCATCTCATGGCAAATGTGATTTTCAACTCAACTACCGTATGGTGGTGAAGGTTCTAGTTATGTTCTTCTTGCAGCCAAGAACACGTCATCATTGCACAAGACAGTTAAATACCAAGACAATATAATAATCGACAACCAAAAGATGAGGATATATATAACACGACATCGTTACTTTATTTTATGTCAAACAGTAATTGACAAAACATCTGAACAATATCTTCGTCAAACTGTTACGTTAAAAATTATCTAACATCTTAAGCTATCCACAGTTTTAATTTATACGGGGATGCTGATTTTAGTATATGTATTTGAGGGTTTTTTTATGTAGAGGAAGGATTTCCATTATAAAATTAGGTTGTGTGAGATTTATTTGAGTAAGTTTTATAGTTTTAGGTCAAGTCGTGTTATTAACACGATTTTAACTTTAAAATTTTGGATAAAAAGTAGAGTCGTATTTACTTTTATAGTTATTGGTTTATCTCATTGATGAAAATCTCTCTGATATTACCTCCTCTTTGGATACCTAACAATGGTATTAGCACCAGGTTTATCTGGCCCATGAGAAGTAGGTGAGGGATCTCCATTCACTAGTCAGAAACTCGTGATGTTTCCGTTAGAGAGGAAATGTGTGCCAATATGGAAAGAACTTACACTTAAAGGGAAAATTATTAGAGTTTAAGGTGAGTTGGAATCACATATTAGATAGAAATAGGAAGGTTGAATAATATATAAGTGAGAAAGACACACAAACTCTTAGCCTTAAATTTTTTGGTAAGAAGTGAAGTTGTATTCACTTATATAGTTGTTAGTTTACTCTATTGATAAAAATTTCCCGATTTATTATTAAGTAAATACGACTTCACTTCTTATCCAAAATCTTAAAATTAAGAGTTTGTGTGTCTTTTTTATTCTTATTTCTATTTAATAAAATTGTGTTGAAAGTACAATTTGATCCAAAAAGAGTCATTTTAGAATGGAAATGTCCCTCTATGTAAAAATAAAGCCTGAATTTGAGTATAAACATGTTTATCTGGTTGGTGTGAATTTTTCTCCCTTCGTGTCAAAACACTTTTGGTGTTGTTTTTGGGAAGAGACAACTAAGTGTCTGAACTGGCGTCACGTATATCTTAATTTCATGGGCGAAGGGTCACATGAAAACAAAGTTTGGCACGACATCTTGAATGTCGAATCCATTCGACTTTTTGAAAGGAAAATTATGTAAAATCTTCATTTGTCAAATCTCTTCTCGGAAAGTTCTACCACTTTTGGAGCATTTTTTCTGTAATTACATAAGAGATTTTGATTATTAATATTGTAGTTGTACAACTTTCAAGGGCTTAGATACGACAATTTGAACAAGGTGTGTTGTGGTCCTCATTAATGTTTGAATATATATATATAACAACTATAGGGAATTGTAAGTGTTAAATAAATATTTCGTGAATATTTATAAATCAGCTTTTATTTTAAAAATATAACCATCAAGATTTATAAATAGAGGGCCATATTCAAATTAAAATCAAATTTGATTTTATGCAAATTGAAAATTAGGTCAGTCTTGGAAGGAAGGTAAAAGTGTAGGCATGAATTTCCGGTCAATGTACACACATACGACGACATAATGAGTTGAATCAATGTTCGTTCGTAGTTTTTAATTATGTTTTAATTTGTAAGTGCTTCCATAAATAAAATTATAAAAAATTGTCTTATTCCAATATTTTTTTATTAAAAAATTATATAGAAGTCAAATTATAATATATAAATGAGGTATAAAATTTACTTTTTGAACTGATTTTGAAAGTAAGTTGAACTGATTTTGAGAGTGAGTTGAACTGATTTGAAGGGTGAGTTAGACTCATAATCACTTTTTACATTATCAGGACATATTAACAAAATTATTGACAAATTGTTAAGACTTTTTACTTAATATCATAGACAAGTTAATAAGATTTAACAGGTCGCTATCTTTATTTTTTTTTTAATAGCGATTTTCATTTTTAGAATTATACGGAGCCTTTATCATATTTTCTTCCTTTTACTTTTCTAACTCATTTTAACTAAACAAATATAAACAATTTCTCATGAAGTATTATATCAAACATAATTATATATTTATAATTTCAATTCAAGATCTTTAATCTAACATAAAGCAAGTTGACACTAGATGTAAAGAAAAAATTACCTCACAATGTACCATATTAAACATAATAGTATATCTATAACTTCAATTTGAGATGTTTAATTAAACATAAAACAAGTTGAAACTAGTTAATGATGATGATAACATCATGCTTCTATGTTCTTACAAATTAAAATAACATCTTGAGAAGATTTGGCATTGACTTTTGCTGTATCTTTGGAGGTAGGTAGTGATTCCAAACTCTATGTGCTGCTCCATACACAGCAGAAGTTGTATAATATTCTACCAACCCTTTACTCAATTACTCAATGGATCCACTCTTTATGATGCCTCTCTAGATTAATCAAATTTCCTTACAATTTGATTCATACTTGCCATAAAGAAACATTACAGACATGTATTCCAACAACCCAAGAATAAACAATGAAATTCCTTCAAAATATAATCTTCAATTGTTTAAGGTAAGAATATGAAATGTATACTAAAAAAACATCAGGAGACTAGTTTATCTAACCTTTATAAGGAATTCTCATCTTCTCCTTACAAGTTCACAGATAAGATATCTGCAGCAAAGACTAAAAGAGAAGTTCTAGCAGTGTTCAACCAGAATGCTTAACTTTATGCAATCAACTTAAAACCAGAGAGTAAGAGAAGAAGAACAATTTCAACATTTTATTTTACAAATTATTAGTTTAATTTATAAGATTTATATTAGATTCAAAATGAAGATGAAATAGCTTTACATTTAATTTACTTTTATAAAATTAGTTTATATATTTCAATTTGATTTAATTTATAATTGATATAATATTTTTAATATTTTCTTATGTCTAAACTTTCTCCATTTGAATATAAAATTAAATATTTGTAAATGATAACAAGTTTAAGTTGAACTATATATTAATAAATTATGATTTCTTCTATTAAATTAGAGGAAATCTTTTTATTAACAAAGTTATTAACAAATTTATTATATAAAACCTTGATTGTTAGTTAATAAAATTGTTAGATCTAAATTGTGTTAAATTGTATTACTTATTCACAAGTCACGTTCAAATTAAACAAATTTTATTATAAAAAGAGGATGTTAGAAAAATTTTACATTAATTAAAAATAAAATAAAATTATAATATATAAATAAATCTTAAACCTTACCTAATTTTGAAGGTGAGTTACACCATAATATTTTTTTATATTTATTCTCATAAAACTTTCAATGTTCATAATAATTCATATGTATGTAATTTTTTAAAAATCGGTTAAAGGTTAGGGTTGAATGCCTCTAGGTAAGGAGTGTTGTTTTTTTCATTTAACCTTTTAAGGAATTTGATTCTTCTTTTGGTTGTTGAAATAAATGTCATTGCTTTTTAGTGTTGTTTTTTTCATTTAACCTTTTAAGGAATTTGATTCTTGTTTTGGTTGTTGAAATAAATGTCATTGTTTTTTTTCTGCTACTATTTCTGTTATAGGTATCAATCTAATGCAAGCACATTTAATTAACCCAGAAGGCAATTGTAGAATTTTTAGAAGTTGTGCAATGCATGGAACAGCACATAAAGTTTGGAACCACTACCTAGTACCTACCTCTGAAGAATAAAGTCATAGTCATACACGTGCTCAAATGCTGTAAGATGTTGCTGATGGTTTATGTACAATTAAAATTCTTTTTCTCCAACACTTCACACTATATTTCAATATTAGTTCAACCCTACTTTTGAGAATTCTAATGGTTAGATGCAAAATTGAGAAAAATGTTTTTGAGTTGAATATAAAAGTACATTTGAAATACCTCAACTATGGGAGCTTCTACACACTATGTTTATCTTTCCGTCAAATAAATTTAATACAAATATGTAATTAATAAACAATATATATATCTTAAAATCTTTTTCTGTGAATAAAATTTTAATAGGTTTATATTTAATAATTTTTTTATCGTATATTCAAGATAATCTTAGTTAATATAATTAACCAATTACTTAACTTAATTAATATTTATAAATAGTATTCAAAATATTCTAAAAAAAAATTATGTATAATCAAGATGTATTCACCATATTATTTCTATATTCATCCTAAAAGAATTCTATACCAAAAAAAATTTACTTAAAAGAAAAAATTTATTTTTTCATATATTTTTTTTACAAATATAAAAAATAAAATTAATGGATTATTTTATATATAAAAAAACTTAACTATGGAATATGTTGATGTTTGTTAATTATTATTTAAATTTTTTATAAGAAAAATAAAGAACAAAGATAGAAAAAAAAGTTATAGTAATTTTTTCAAAATTTGATTTCTAATTTATGTAGATAAGTTAATTCTAATTTATAAAAAAAATATTACTTTTTTTCTTATTTTAAAAATATCTGTAAAGTAATTCATTCCAGCATATTAAGTTAAGGATGTATTCAAATATAAATATAATATTAAAGTTGTAATATCAGTGAGAAGTGATTATTAGGGATGGAAAAAGTAAATTAATATTATTTATGAGAAACCATATATATTAATAATATATAATTTTTAAAATGATATTTAATTAGTTATCATGTATTAATTTAATAATAATAGATTTTTTATATTCACTATTTATTAAGTGTTTAAAATTAACTGACAAAAAGTAATTAACAAATTAAAAATTAATTAAAATCAAAATAAAATAAAATAAATTATTTATTATATTTAAATATTAAATTATATAATTTATTTGTAAATATAAAAAATTAAAATTATGAATAAAATAATAATTATAAAAATAAAAATATATTTTTATATTTAATAATTTTAAAAAAATATGTAAAAAAATTATAATAATAAAAATTTCAAAACTAATTTTAAAAAAAATTATAAAATATTAATTTAATTTATTTAATTTTTATATTAAATTAAAATTAAATTAAATTATATCAAATTTAATTTTTATGATTGATTTGACAATTATTTAATTTAAATAAAGTGAATCTAGTCCCGAAACTATTAAATTTGATTTGAAATCTTATAAAAAGCTGAGCATAATTCAACTATAGAATGCAATATTTTGACTTTTTTATTCATTTTAATTTTTATAAACTTTAATTATATAAAATAATTCTTTTTAATAATTTAAAATTTATTGTACATATAACTTTTAATATAATTATTAAAAAGTTAATATCTTGTAATCTTAAATACAGTTAAATATAATATAAATCTATACATTATTATTATATTTGGTCCAACTAGTTCATAAGATTGTGAAAGTAACTTATAATTTTTTCTTAATAGAATTCAATCACAAAAATATCACTATTATTTTATATACAAAGTTGAATTACAGACCTAGAAAAGAGTCAAACAAACCTAAACTATAAAAAAAAATAAAAATTATCTTACCGCAGCCACCTTCAAAAGTCTTCTTACTTCTCACTTTTTTAAATATTTTCAATTTTTTAAACTAACCTTGTTCATACGCCTGCTATTTTTATTTTTATTATTATTATTATTATTATATTCATAATTACCTTTTAAATGCATATTTTTGAAATTTCTATTTCATAGTCAATTAAAAAATAATTATGAAAAATATTATGAAACAAACATTTTATTATAAATATTTGGATAAACGTAAATATATTTGAAATTCATATTTTGTAATGAAATTTTAAATATTGTGCGAAAGAAGTATTATGAAAATATCTTAAAAATTGTAACATCCTAAAGTTAAAATGAAATTGTTTAGTTGTTGTAAAAAAATAATTTTTTACCTATTTATATATAATTATGAAAATGATTAAATTGTTATGAAATTTAAAATTATATTATCTAACAATTATGGAAAAATTTAATAGACAAATATGAAATATGAAATATTTGGATAAAAAGATAAGATGGCAAACTCATCTTTTTAAATTTAGAGATAAATCTTATTTTTAATCCTATAAAGCCCACAAAAAAACAGCCCAAATGAGTTTGCAAAAAGCCCAACCCCAATTTCGAAGGCGCACGGTGGTTCTGTTCTGTGTCACACCACGGGAACAGAGTAGAGTAATAGTTCTCTGAACTCGCTCTTCCCTTCGAATTTGAAACTAAGCGCACTTTACTTTACAATCACCACCACTTCAATTATATGTTGCTGAAAGTTTAACCATGGGAGTGATAAAGGATGGAACAATCTCAGGGGTTGTACCAGAACCTGGAGGGTTTTTGGTGCACTATCCTGCTTATCCTTCGTCTATTTCTCGAGCTGTTGACACGCTTGGCGGAATTCAAGGTATACTCAAGGTATTGCTAACCCTAATTTCATTATTTTAATCGATTAATTAATCAATGTCATTGCCTATTATTATTCAATTTATGAATTTATATGTTTTTTTTCTTTTTTTTTCTGGTTTCTTTATGCTGATTGCAGTCTCTGTTAATTTTTGCTTGTGGAGTGATATTTTAGGCTCGCAGTTCACAATCAAACAAATTAGAGTTCCGTTTCCGTCCTGAAGACCCGTATTCACACCCGGCATTTGGGGAGCTTCGTCCCACCAACACTCTGCTTCTCAAAATTTCGAAGAGAAAGTCTCCATGTGTTCATGATGCCGAAGAAGCTTCTAGCAGTTCTGGAATGAAAAATGGGGAGCAAGAAAATCAACCGGGAAGTGAGCGCAATCAAGAGGGAAGTCTTTGTGCTGATATCGTTGCTCGAGTTTCTGACGCTTATGTTTTTGATGGTTAGACGCTTGAAACGGGGCATGTCTTTTTGGTAGATATTAATTAGATTTATGCAACTTCTTAAGTGACTTATGTGGTTGTTTTTGTTTTTGTGTTTCAAAAAAATATGAAGGAATGGCGGACTACCAGCATGTGATTCCTGTTCACGCTGATGTTGCCCGGAGGAAGAAGCGTAACTGGTCAGAGCTGGAAGAACCGCTTTTTGGTGAATATTTTGTTTCAATATTTCTGTTACTTCTACTTAAGGCCTGAGGTATGTTTAATGGCTGTTATTGAAAGTTAGTGGCTTTTGTTGTGTTCTGTCATAGATAAGGGTGGTTTCATGGATCCGGATCATGAGGATGTTATGATTATAGTGCCTCCAATTTTTGCTCCAAAAGATGTACCAGAAAATTTAGTGTAAGTTTCTCTGATATTTCTTGTTTAGTGATCATATACTTAAATTAAGAGAGAAGTCAGGGAACAGCATGCAATACCACGATGGCAAGGTACTATGACCTGGACATTATTATCAATCTTCATGATGAGGAAAAATCTGGAGACTCACTTGAGAGGATATTTATTGTTTTATTTGTTATTCTTTTTGTTTTAGTTCTTCTAGGTTCTTTCTAGTTTTCATGATTTTGTTAGTTTAAATTATTGTCATCTTATGTACATTTATAGAGCATTGCCTCTGTGGTGCCCTTCAGTGAGGCTTTATTTCTTGTCCATATGTATATATATATGTTCTATACTTTTTTTTTTCTGCAGTTTGGGGTCTTTGGATAGTATGACACACTAGATTCTTAAATTGAAGTATTTAATATCTTCATATCTTGTGTCTTTTCTTTCAACTGATGGAATGGGAGTAGTTGGCAGTGAAGTTCTCCGTTATACTTTGTTTTCCTTTAGTTATGTTATGTCATATTTTTTTTAGTTGTCTGCATCATAAGTGTTTTATTGTAACTATTATTAGTTTGCCTTGTAAAGTTTTGACTGCCAATTTCATCTTGTGTTAGCTTTACATTGAAGTGATTTAGTCATTTTCTTATTTCAGCTTGAGACCAGCTGCGGTGCCAAGTTCAAAAAAGAAACAGGAGGAAGTTGTACAAACCCATTTCGAGGTTAGGATAATTCGGATAAATTTCTTAATAGGATATAGGCATAAAATTTAATCCTTTTGGTATGTTAAAATACATCAGTAACCGTTGGTAAGTGTTGATGACTAGTCCGAGTCTATTTGACTATGAGTGACAATTACTTGTTTGCAGAATTATTAATATTGATTCAAAGTTTTTATTAATTAGTTTTACCCCATTTGTTGTCTGTACAATCTTCTAGCATCATGGAATTTCATACATGTAAATACATTCTTCTTGGTGGGAAGAATAATAAACTACATTAATTAAAAAAGCGGTAAGACACATCTAGACAGAGGAGAATGAAGTACCCTATAAAATGAAATATAACATACACTTGCAAGGTATGAGACTTGAATCCTCCTTTTGGTAGTATAGAATGCTAGTGTGATGTTCATAAGGCTCTGGGATTTCCAACTACAGTGGCTATCTTCTGTGTGTGGTCTTCCAAGATTCTTATCAATTGGTATTAGAGATTTCTGCCATGTCTCTCTGCTGCTAACTAGTAGTGCAGATGATGATGCACATTGCAGTGTTTGCTGAGGACTGGTCAAAGAGCTAGTAAGTATAAAGCTGCCCGTGTGGTTGCAAGGGCTGCAGAGTGTGGTGTAATGTTAGGATTCAGTTGCATGGTATAGGGTTTGAACCCATGTTGGAAGTATGAGATTCAAATAGTGGATTTATAGGAGGCCCTTGGGATTTTCAACTATAACGGCTAGCTTTTGTGGTGCGGTTCTCCCAAGGTTCTTATCATAGGATGAAGAACTATAAGGCTTATGAATATTTACATGGTATTTGTATGTTACTGGTCCTGTTAAGAATCACTATTCATATAAAATAATTGAACTTAGAGGAAGTGGTTTAATGAAATAGGGACCTTCAATTGTTAGCACTTGAGAGAGTGCATTAGAAGCTAAAAGAAGGATTTACAAGAAAACAAACTAGAAGAAATTTATAGGATCTAGTAAAATCAAAAGAGCTTGTATTGACTGGCATATTTACCACTCAAGTTTCTGTGTGAAAATAAAATTCCAAATAACATTACCTAAAGGAACATATATTATGGTCGACTTGTGTGAAGTAGAGAGATGATAGTGATGTAAAGCTTCAAAAAAAGGAATGGCCCTAATTCCTTCGAAAAATTAATACTTTTGTTTTGTTTCTAGTAAAACATTTGCTAGTGAAATTAAATGACAGTTTATTTTCCAAGGTAAGTTAATTTGACTTTTATTTTCAGCCAGTGATGAAAAATATCATCATGAAAATCTGTGGATACTAGGTGACATATCGAAATAAGAATTAAAATAGATTCTATGTATTTTTTGTTTTGATGTCATCAGTTCATACGCATTATTTTAAGAACTTTTCTTGTGATGTGTGCAGATGGACATGGAGATGGAGCCAGTTCTTGCAATTGATTTTGACATTAAAGATATCCTTTTCTCAATTGGTAGAACCGTCGTATTTCAAACCTATTTAAGCTGAAAAGTTATATGATTATATTATGCCAATTTTTATCGTTTTAGCTCCTTTGAGTGTACTTTTTTTTTTGCTTAAATTTACTCTATAGTATACATTTGAACCATTACTTGATTAATTTTAGCACATTGCTGATATCAACGAAGTCCTTGCAAATTAGGGCTAATTTTTAGTATCTCATTATCACTGTATGTTCATTGTATTTTCCCATTTGGACTTATTAATTTTTGAATTTTCTATAACATTTATAGGAGGTGCTCTTTGTGTTGATATTTCTTCACTTTTTGAACATAATTTTGAAAAAAGATTTTGCAACAAATAGATCTTAATACATATACAAATTGCACTTTGTGGTTCAAGTTTCACTTAGCTGTCCTACAGATTCCTAAGAAAGTGAATTGGGAGGAATACATAACACAAGGCTCAGATCAGTGGGAGTCACAGATGGTTGTTTCTAGAATGTTTGATGAGCGACCTATATGGTCCAAAGATTCACTTACTGAACGCTTGCTCAATAAGGGCTTAAGCTTTTCACATGGCATGCTCAGAAGGTGATTGAAATAAATTTTTAGCTTTTTGAACTTGAAATAATTGAATTGCTAGTGACAGTCCATTCTCTCGTGCAGGCTTCTATCTAGAATTTCTTACTACTTTTCCAGTGGCCCATTTCTAAGGTTCTGGATCAAGAAAGGATATGATCCACGCAAAGATCCCAATTCTCGCATGTGAGTCGTACTCCAAATTTCTAAAAATCTCTTGGATTCTAGTCATACATTTGCCCTGAAAGTGTTTGGTAGTATGCGATGGTAGTTATTCTTTCAAAATGATAAGAAAATCTAAATCATTATTTTCCATTCCATATTTTCTCCAGTGTCCTCATTTTTTAGTCTGTCTAGCTTAACATAATTCTTTTTGGTTAACTTTGTCGATGATGGTTACTGGAAGATGCAGGGTACTATTACCTGTAATGCCCATTTAATTTAGAGGATTAGCTTTGAATTTTCAACATGTTATGACCTGTAATGTTTTGAAAAGCATGTCATACAACATGGGCTAATTTTTCTCGTGGAAAATTAAGGTGCCTTTACTTTAGGTGCTTGAATGGCCTTAATTCAAGCCTTTTGACCTATTCAACTCTGCAGACCACTTATTACTCTTTTTCTTTTATATTCATAATGGGGTGTCTCAATGGAATGAAAATTTACATGGGAATTTCTTTAGGATGAGAATACTCTGGTCATTGTAATTCGCGTAAGATCATCATGTTGATCCCTACAGCTGAACATCCTAGTATGGTCATACTTATGGCAATAAGTAAACTGAGGCTGAGATTCACAATTACAACCATCACTGCGACCACCTTCTTGACTTCCTCTATTAGTTTTGAGACAAGAACCAATGACTTGTGGGTATCTATCAGAGCAGTAAAACACGAGAGTAAGAAACATGCGCTCGAAGAGTGTACACTCTGAACTAGGATCAGTTGTTCTGATGAGGAGCTTCCGAGGTTTTGATAAGAACCAAATTCTAGCTAAATGTGTGCTACTTTTGGTGTGTTAGCTTTAATCCTTTTTCAAGTACGCTTTTCAGCTTTTGTATCAGATCAGGGAGAGGATTGCTTTTATGTATTATCTAGTATTTGTTCCATGCCTCTTCTTAGGAGTCCCTCTCATGGATATAAAGAAACTGGATGGCTTATTTGTTTTAATAACTTTTTTTTTTTTTTTTAAGTTTCTTTTTTGAGCTCTACATCGTGTTGCTAATCTGGTTTCAGATTCCATTCTGGTTCATAATTGACCAACCAGCAATGAGCTTCCTATGCTATTTGCATATAAAAATATTGAATCTTCAAACACGAACAATTCATATATTTTGTACCAGTGTATAATAACAAAATCTTCAATCCGTCAATTATTTTACTGAACTTTTATTAGCTGTATATTTAATGTTTGAAAATATTGAATCTTCAATCTGTTGACTACGTTTAGATTTTTTGTTTAGCAGTTATCAAAGAATTGATTATCGAGTACCTGTCCCATTACGAAGTTACTGTGATGCTAATGCGGCCAATAAGTAAGTATTATTCTTCATTTTTATCACTTGCTGTGTTTACAAAGATGTTCACTGTGATTTGGAAGCAATTCCATTCATCCGTATGCACAAGAAAGAGGAAATGAAAAACCACAATTTAGATCTATATATATAGACACATAAAAGTGAAGAGATTACTATAATTTATTACAATCACAATTAAAGTTATTTGCAGACCTCTAGGTTGATATAACATATCTGGTTATTGTCACTATATCTGATTATTATCTTGCCATTTACGTTGTTTTCTCATTTGTTATGGCTATTGTTTCGTGCAGATCAAAACATAAATGGGAGGATATATGTGCCTTTCGTGTTTTCCCTTACAAGTTCCAGACTTCCTTACAGTTTTTCGACCTTGTTGATGATTACATTCAATCAGAAATAAATAAGCCTCCACTCCGATCAACTTGCACTGTACTTCTTTTATATGATTTTTTATTTAATATCTCGTTTATTACGTTGACACACTCACATTTTGTGCTTACACACTTGGTATTGCCAGACATTTAAAAGACAAACATGCTTTACCGTTTATTCTGCATTTACATGTTTCATATTTTTCTTATTCCGTGGCATAAAGGCCCTTTATGGGTTATATGAGTGATGTGGAATTGCTCATTTTTCCTTTTTGCTTGAGTAAACAAGAAGTAGCAGATTTATTCTATATAATCTTGTTTTATTCTGAAATTTGTGCATATTGAATTGTGTAATTTATGGCACAAAAGATAAAATATAAAAAAACATGTTCGATTTTATATTTCGTGCTTGAAGTAATAAGAAATTCCAGTAACTAAGTTACCTCTAAATGCTAATTCTGCAGTTTGGAACTGGGTGGTTCTCACAGCACATGATCAATTGTATCAGACAACGTCTTATGGTAAGATTCCTATCAGTATTTCCCAAGCCTGGTGCTGAGAATTTACTCAGAGCTGCTACTTTAAAGTTTGAAAAATTGAAGAGGGAGAGCTACAGGCATGCCATGAAGATCGATGGAGAAGAATGCCAAAAAGCTAATTTAGGTTGTCTCCTTTTTATTTTTTTGCTTTTTTTTTCACAATTCTTTATATTTATTATTGATATTGCTTTAGTGTATTAATAGAGCCAACAAATTATTGCCACATCTAATAATATGAAATAAGAATAATTAAAACCACTTTTAAACTTTATCTAGTTCCTAGGCTTTTATTAGTTATTACACTTGTTATTTCTCTTGAACTCCCTACATATTTATTGAGTATTTTATAATTGAAACTTATAAGTGAGAATTCTATTCAGGTACTTCCGAGCCAAAAAATCTTAATTTGTTGTTTAATATGATTGATTGTGAACCAAGTGTTGTTGTAAAACAATAGTTTAATATATTTTCCAAGTAAAAATTACTCTTTTCTGATCTGTTGAATAATATTTTAATTAATTAATTTCTGATAAAATTTTTGGATCTGGGACACAGGTTTGGAAGAGCATGAAGAACTTGACAATGGTGAAGATGAAGAAGAGGCAGCTGAGGGTAATGAGAGTGAAGAAGAATGGGAAGAAGAACTTGATTTGGTAATAATGACTTTCATGTTTTGTCCTTAGATTGTGTTAATAATGACTTTTAAACTGAATATTTTTTAATTTATGCTGTTGACACATGTAGGGTGGAGATATTCAAATGTCTGTGCCGTCTCAGTCCTGTATCCTTTTCTATTTCAACTCTAAATTTAGTCGTGTACTCTTTAAGTCAATAGAGATTGAAGCATCATTATTGCATTGCACAAGTTTTTCTGACGAGATTATGGAACTAGAAAATTCATAATTTTATAATTTAAACTACCTCATTGCTGCTTTTTAAAATTTTTGTATGTAGAAATTTATGTTTCACATTGTTAAGCTATTTGATTGATAGGTGTTAAGAGAAGAAGATTGATTTTTATAATGTTAGGTTTCATCAAGGCTCTCAACAGGCATTTTTGGATTCCTTTACAATATTCAGACATCAACGTTGAGAATATTTCAAGGACTCATTTACAGGAACTTTTTGGTAGCTTTCGTCCGAATGAAATTGATGGTGCCAATGTGCAAGCAAATGGCAGCGACGAAGAATATCACATATACGAGGAAGATAGTGAGGAGAATTACTCCGATGAATGATTTCTGACGTTCATATAGTTATATACGAGGGTAAATATCGTCTTAGTTATATACGAGGGTAAATATTGTCTTATATAGTTTCATTCATCGGAGAATTAAAATGAATGAAAGCCTGACCTACCAACATCTGGCACGTTCTGGTTCAACCCCTTCTTCAAGATATGAATAGTAGAACTCTTAACATGACCGCAAAAATGAAGTTTCCCAGGTTTCGGTAAAGGAAAGAATGATTATGCAGTTTAGCTTGAAAGCTTTGAAGTGTGAAAGTTTGTTTTTATGTGATTAAAATTGGCAAACTGTTGCTTAGCGTGTGGAACACACACTCCCCTCAATTTGTAATAGGACATGTTTTATGAATAATTATGATTTTGTTGAAGGTTTCTATGTTTAGTGAATACCATTTAATATTAAAAATATCGTGTTTAACCAAATTAGTATGTGTTTGTTTACAAATACATTATTCGGAATGAATTATAATTATTCCAAAAAAATATAAATATTTATAAATAAGTGTTTTTTATATAATAAATAACATGTGATATGAAATTATTTTTTTTCTTCTAATTCTACTAATTAAGAGTGTTCACACTATTATAAATAACAATAATATAATATTATTATATATTTTACTCTTTTATCTTCTATTAAATAAAAATATAAATTAATAATCAATCAAATAATTACCCAATTCATTTAAAATAATTATTCAACTAACTACTTATTTAACTTAATATAACCACTCAATTCATAAATTCTCAACATAACATTATTTACTTAACTTTTTTTTTTTTTTATATATATAATTTGATCTATCTATATCTCTCTATTTATTTTTGTGACAAATTGTTGAGAAATGAAAATATATTTAAGTTTATTTTCAATAATTTAACTAGTTACAATTTGAATAAAATTATTTTTATAATTTGACTCAGTATAACTATATATTATATATTATCAAATAATAAATTAGTTGAAATGATTAAATAAATGAATTTAAATTAATTTATTACAATAAAATATTTAAATTATATATATTATTTTTTATTATTGGATAAAATTTGATAAAAAAAATCATAAATATTAACTAAAGTAGAAATTTAATTAAATAAAAGAAAATTTAATGAAATCAAAGAAATTAATTGATTGTTATTAAATGTATTAAAATTACTATATATTAAATATATATATATATATATATATATTTATATGATATGATATTATAAACAATTAACATTTGGATATAGTATAACTCTTTTAGGTTCAAAGGACTCGAAAAAAATAATTTTAAAAAATATAAAATATTATTATTTTATTAAAAACACATATATTTTATAAAATTATATATATATATATAAATAAAAGATAATTACATTTATGTTATTCAAATTTTAAAATGTATATTTTATTTTTTAATTTAAAATAATTTTTAAAATAGGATTAGTATAACTCATTAACATAAAAAATTGGATTGACTTATTTAATCTCTTTAAATTCATTTAGTTATTAGAATAAATTCATTATAATTGTAAATATTTTGAAAGTCTTCAATTACCTGAACCGTACCAGACCCCTTTTTAAGTATTCTTTTAATATTGTGGAGGAGACCCAAACAAAAATATTAGTTTTAATATTTTAAAAAATATCTTTTAACAAGCAAATCTACTTTTATTATATTTAAATTAATATGTATATATACAAGCCCTCTTATTATTATTTAAAAATAAGAAAATATTTAATTTTAATTTATTTCCTCATATATCAGTCACTTCTATTAGGCATAAATGACACAAGTAAAAAGCAAAATTTACATTTTTAGTAATTATCAGAATATTATTATTATAAAAGTATTCTTTTGATTTTTATTAATTGTAAAAAAAAAAATTAAATTAACTTTCTTATTAAAAAATAATTATAAATTTAACTTTAAAATTATGTTAAAATATAAAATTTATTTATCATTCATATATTATTATTTATTAGGTCTCCTTGTAGAATTTTTCCACCAATTTTTACTAATTAATTAAGTCATTCTTAACTAACTTAATATGATTCTTGTATCCAAACTTTTTTTTTTATATAAATTTTAGGTAAAAAACTCGTAACAGTGGTATCGTGAGTGAAACTAGATGTTCTATATAACTCACTAGAAAATCAGATTCAAAACCAGAGCCATACCTGCTCTACGATCAAAGAATTCGACGCATCGAAGAATTGAAGATGAAGGTTGATTCTTTGGAACAACTTTTCCAAGATTTCCAAGAAATGACGAAGATGAGAGTTGATTCTTTCGATAAACTTTTCCAAGATTTCCAAGAAACGACGGAGAAGATGCTGAAATCTTTATCAAATACAGTTGACGATCTTGTTGCAAATGTCGGAGCTCTCAAATCTGTTCTCGAAGTTCAATTTCCTTCGTTTGATGGAAACAATTACAGGGATTGGAGGGCGAAAGCGGAACAATTTTTCGAGCTTCAAAAAACTCCGATTGAGCAAAGAGGAAAATTGTTGTTGGTATCGATGGAGGGCAAAGCACAACGCCATTATCTAAACCACCCAGATTTTGCGAACAAATCTTGGTCCGAAATCTTGGAGGATGCTGGAACTCGATTCGAAGATGGTGGTTACGCAGAAATTGCAAGACGGCAACAAGATTCGTTGATATACCTTGAGAAGTGTCAATCACTTACTCTATGGCGCTGAAGGAGTTTGACAGGAAGATGATGATGGAAAGATAACAAGTACAAAAAAAATGTTTTCTTATATTAGTTTTGTCATTAGTGTATTCTGGACTAATTGAGGCTAATTCTACATGATTGAAATGTTTCTTGAATCTATCATCAATGGAAAAGGTGAATAATAATAGCAGTCAGATTTTCCATTATCTGTTATTCTTCTTTAGGTAATGTAGTCAAACATGTATTCGTCTATTGCTTCAACTGTTAAGATGCACACACCCCAGTACGATTGCCATTTGCACATGCCATTTGGTTAAACTTCCATTTTTACGTTAAACCCAAAAGTAATTAGTATCCAAACTATTAGTACTGTTAAATAAGTAAACGAGGAAGACTCATAAACCTTAATGTCGTAAGCTGTGGAGTCAAATTCCTCGTGTTTTTCCCTGTATTCCCTATAACAAGTAAATTATAATTTTCAGTCATAGAAACAAGTTTGAATGTGAAGGAATATTCTCTCTAGAAAGAAAAAGTATACCAAAATATAGAGTATTAACATTTCGTTGTATTTGATTGTATTACTATTGAGTTGTATACATGTACAAATTGATGGGGCAAAATTTTTCAATCCTCAGCGGATTCCAAAAATTTGGAGAGAAAATCATGACTGAACAGTGTCTAATTTCTATTGAGTCATGATGTTCAAAAGGCAGGCTCTTGTTTTAACCATGCGCCTAAATACGCTCTCCAAACCATTTTCTATGCTTTCAATTCCATTCTCCAAAGCTTCCAATCTTTCATGTGCAGCCTGCATCTTTGCAACATTGCTACCTTCACTTAGAAGGCTGCTTAAAGATGCTTCCACACACTGCAACTCGTTGAAGTTTCTCTGCTTCTCTTCGCATTCTATTACTCCCTTCTGCATTAATTTTGCTACCAATGACCATTTGGTTGCCTTTGACTTTGAAGCTGGCACGGCCAAGAAAGCTAACAGGGATTGGAAGACAGACATGTTCATTAAAATGACTTCCCTAAGCACTTTAATTAAAGCAGAGAGTTTTTGGTCTTGATCCAAGAGTGGAGATACTCCAAATTTTCTCTCCATCTGCTTCAAAGATGTGATCAACTTTTTGACATTCTTCTTCATCTTCTTAGAGAAGAAATTGAATTCGGCTATAACTCTTTCAATGCTTGAATCGCCCTTTCTCCTTCTAAGAGAAGAATGAAGGACTTGAACATTTTCCTTAATTTGTAACATAGTGTCCCTTGTGAGGCCACAGATATCCAAAATTCCAACTGATCCATCAAGTAGTTCTTCCATGCAATTCTCACCTTGATGGTTGGAAATCAGCTTTTGGGTTGATCCCATGTTGAGAAGCTCTTCCAAGCAAATATGTAAGTCTTGAAGCAAGGACAAGCCAGTGCCAATGGACTTTGATGTGGATGTGGATGAGGCTTCCCAAGTTTTGAGCTTGCTTAGCTCTTCCTCCACTCTACTGATGCTAGGATGAGATCCAGAAGGAAAACTATTTGAGCGAACATGGAACTTGTTTGCCATGGTTACTCTTTTTGTATTATGTTCTTTTTCGAAGGAAGCTCAATGTTTTTGTGCTCTCACCAAGTCCTTAACTCCCTATATATATGTGCAATTCATGATCAATTCCTATTGGTCAAGAAAATAGGCAACACAGCTAACCTCTCATGATCAACGTGAGCATGTGGTACCAGCATGTGTTTCCTATTAATTTTGTGAGTTTGTCACATCTCTGCCAAACAGTGTGCACTATTATTTGTGATATAATACAGGCCACATTGGTAATGAAATGGATTGGTTGTGGATAACTGGCATGTTCTCCTACTGTTGGCAATCAGAAAACCTCATTAGTCATCAGTTAGTTTGCCTCCTTTGCTGCCACATTGCCTTGACTTAAAATTATAAAAATGGTGGTTGTTTCAGCTTCAAGGATATCCATTACCTGGCTTGTCTCAATGATAAGAAGCTATAAATGCAAAAAAGTGTTAAAAATGGATTTTTGGATCGATGAGATCCGAATCTGGTGGGATTTAACAAATGGACAACAATTAGAGTTATTTTTTATTTTGATTACTTTTTGGACAATAATTAGAGTTTTATATAAGATTTTTACTACAGATTTCGAGAACAAAAGGATGAGTTATTTGGAGTGTGCACGAGTGGCTTGTAACCCATCTGTCTCCTTGTTGATTTTACCAACTCTTTTTCATTATGTTTTAAACCGATGAAGAATCTCCTTCATATGTTTTTCTAAGAAATCTTGTACTGTAGTACATAGAAAAGGACCAGTATCCACGGTCCCAGTGTCAAGGGGTAGATGTTATTGTTAAGTGCTCAAGGACAAAAAAAATGATTAGGGAAACATCAAAGATTTCCAGTTCTCCAAATCAAAGGTGATAAAGGTTTTGTATGCACAGATAATTTCTGTTTAGCATGTGACTCTTTGCTGCAAAGTCACAATAGACCTTAATTCAGTAGTTGCTATTTAACCTTTTTCTATTCTGATATTGTTCAAAGGAAGCTCAATGTTTTTGTGCTCTCATCAAGTCCTTAACTCCCTATATATATATGCAATTCATGATCCATTCCTATTGGTCAAGAAAATAGGCAGCACGGTTAACCTCTCATGATCAAGGTGAGCATGTGGTACTAGCATGTGTTTCCTACTCATTTGGTGAAGTTGTCACATCTCTGCCAAACATTATGCACTATTATTTGTGATAAAATACAGGCCAGAATAATATTGAAATGGGTTTGTGCTGCATAACTGGCATGTCCTCCGAGTGTTGGCGATCAGAAAACCTCATTAGTCATCACCTAGTTTGCCTCCTTTGCTGCCACACTGCCTCTTGATTTCAAAATATAAAAATGATGTCGTCAAGTTATAGGTGTATCCACTCCATGACTTGTCTCAACGCAGAAGACATAGAACTGCAAAATGGTGTAATTAATGGCTCCTCGATCGATAGTATCAAGATCTTGTTGGATATAACAAATAGACAACAATTTGAGTCATATATAATATAACTTTGGTTACAATTTCGACAACAAAATGATGGGCTATTTCGTGTGTGCATGAATGGCTTGTAACCCTTATGTCTCTTTTGTTGATTTTACCAATTCATGCATCATTGCATTCTGGTTTAAACCAAAGAAGAATCTCATTCCTATATTTGCTTTTGATGAGAAATCTTGTGTTGTTGTGGTACATATAAAGGACGAGTATCCTACGGTCACATTGTTAATGTAAATTGTTGGGGAGAAACAAAAACATACCAGACCAGTAGACCTCCCTGTCACATACTAAGTATAATCTTTCTTTAACAAACATTTTTTTCCTTATTCTTCATACACAGGAAGACAATAAAGTAGAATCAGAAGACATCTTGTTCATCTCTTCCTCGCAGGTTCTTGAACATTTTTATACCCCAAGACATGATATATGAACTCAACCATAATGCATATCAGATACCACAAGGAACATGGAAATGGCATATCAGATACAACAAGGAACATGGAAATGAAGTATGATTTTATTTTACTTTTGCGTTAATACAACTTTCTCATGACTCAAAATACAATTTTCTAGTTGATTTGGGTTGAGTTTTGTATATTTTTTTTTAGATTTAATTTAACTCAACTCACCTTGGTTGAATTAGATTAATTGGTTTAAATTTTTTAATTTATAATTTCAAGATATATATATATATATATATATATATATTTTAGAATATATTTTTAAAAAAAATAAATTATATTATTTATTATTTCAAAATATATATTTAAATAATAAATGATTAAACAAATTAAATAATAGTTATATTATTATTATTATTATTATTAAAATTATTTAATAATTTTAGTTATATTATATTGGATTTAACTCATTCGAAAAAAATAAACTCAATTTATTTAAATTAAATGAGATTATGGGTGAATAAATATCTCATTAGATGAAGTGAAATGCTAATGGCCGGAAAGGCTCTTGTATTCTGTGAGGCCAGGAGAGGTTTTTTTATTTCTGCATCTTACATGTGTTTTGGGCTACCTTTCTTACATTCCAGAACGGGCTTGAAAAAGCCCATTCTAAAATGAATGGGAGCCCAAGAGTATGTTAGGTGCAAGAAATTGGGCTCAATCTGGATTTGAGATTCTGATCCTCCTAAGGTACCAAGGCCCGTGTTGCTTCAAGATTACTTATTAATATACAAGTGACATGTGTTAAATCATAAAGGAATAAAAAGAGGCCACCAAATCATCTTGGGCTTCAAGCCTACTCTCCAATTGATAATTGATATAAATTAACTCACATTACCAAAAACCCATACATTTTATTCTTTAAGAAGCATTACTGCACTTCAAACTTTAATTAAATATTAGGTAATTAAAAAAATAATTTTTTTTTCTAATTATACTCAAATTAAATATTAAATTAAATATAAATTTAAATTACTATAAAATTATAATTAAATATCTTTCCACAACAAACAAATATATTATTTTATAATATAATATAAATAATTATAAATAAATTAAACATAAATATTTTTTTAATTAAAAATAATTATGAAAATGTTTTTCTTTGTTATTAAAATATACTCTATATATTTATTATATTTTCTTTTAATATATATCATTAATTAAAAAAATTAAAATATATCAAAATAATTTTACCTAAATATATATATATATTTGGCCTCTAACATTTGGCCTCACCAAGTTATTTGGACTTGCAGTCTAGATCTTCAGTTTCTTCTTCAACAATAATATTCACAATATTAGGAAAAATGTTCTATGCAAAATGTTCTCTTGCATGCCAAAAGAGAGAAATATAAATGTGATAGAGATGAAGTGAGATGTATGATGTTAACTGAGTGTATGAATAATGTCTTAAGTTAAAAGATAAAATTTACATTAGCTAAATTTGAAGAAATAAAGGAAATATTTAATAGTTATAGTTATAACTTATAACAAAAGAAATAACTTGTAGGTAAATTTTTAATCAGATTTACACTCCATCCATTTGTATTCTGTGTTTTAGTTATAGACGTGGAATTTCTAACGGGGCCAAACAAAGTTTAATGAGCACCAACAAAAATGCATTTAAAAAATATAAATATTTATAAATAAGTGTTTTTTATATAATAAATAACATGTGATATGAAATTATTTCTTTCTTCTAATTCTACTAATTAAGAGTGTTCACACTATTATAAATAACAATAGTAGATGTTCTATTACATTTTCACGTATGGGGTTGTCCAGCTGAAGCAAGGTCTTATAAGCCGAATGCAAATAAATTAGACTCTCGAACCGTGAGCAGCTACTTTATTGGTTACTCAGAAAAATCTAGAGGATATAAATTTTATGATCCCACGTTAAAGACAATTTTTGAGTCAGGAACTGCCACATTTTTTGAGGATATTGAGTTTGGGGGGAAGAATAAGTTTAGAAACTTTGCCTTAGAGGAAGAATCGGTAATAATTCCATAACCGATTCATACAGTTGTTTTTGATAAAGCAAATTCAGAACCTCCTCCAGACATTGTTATTGAATCTCTTATTCAAGATAATTTAGTTGTTCAAGAAGAGCAAACTCAAGATCCTCAAGAACCTGTGCTTCATGAGCCAATACCTTTACGGAGATCCACTAGAGAAAAGAGAAGTGCTATTTCAGATGATTACATGGTATTTCTCCAAGAACATGAGGAAAATAATGGTATGATGGAAAATGATCCAATTAACTTCCGTCAAGCCATGCAAGATTCCAATTCAGAAAAGTGGATTGAAGCAATGAATGAGGAGTATAAATCCATGCAAGACAATAAAGTTTGGGAACTTGTCCTATTACCAGAAGGTGTGAAACCCATCGGTTGCAAATGGATATTTAAAACTAATTATGTACGCGTCCAGATTTAGCGTATATAGTTGGGATGTTAGGCAGATATTTAAACAATTCGGGAATGGATCATTGGAAAGCAACAAAAAGGGTTATGAGATATTTAAAGAGAACAAAAGATTATATGCTCATATATAAGATATCAGACTAGTTGGAGATCACTGGATATTCTGACTCGGACTTTGCTGGATGCCAAGATAGCTTAAAATCCACTTCAGGATATGTATATCTACTTGCTGGTGGTGCAATCTCTTGGCGTAGTGCCAAACAAACTCTTACTGCTTCATCCACCATGGCAGCAGAATTTGTAGCATGCTATGAAACATCTAATCAAGGGATTTGGCTAAGGAATTTTGTCACTGGACTGCAAATTATGGAAGGAATTGAAAGACCACTTAAGTTATACTGTGACAATAAATCAGCCGTCCAATATTCCAATAAAAATAGGAGCTCGACCAAGTCAAAACACATTGACATCAAGTTCCTAGTTGTTAAAGAAAGGGTACAAAGTGGACAAATTTTCATAGAACACTTAGGGACAAACTCCATGATAGCAGACCCTCTTACGAAGGGTGTTCCACCCAAGGTCTTTCATGAGCACACAACTCGCATGGGTGTTTTACAATTTGAGGAATATTTGGTTTAGTGGGAGTTAGTCATTTATGTATTTTTTGTGTTCTGTATTTTGGTATTAAGTATGCATACTTTTGTATTTGGATATAATTTTGATCAGATATAAAATTTGGTATTCAGTTATTACACTTTGTATAATAAGGTTGTTGATGATTCATCTCATTAAGGTAAAGTTGGACCAGTTAAAAATTAACATATAAAGACCACCTACATGTAATTTTCATGCTACACATTTCATGATGAATCTGTGTCATTTGGTTGTGTCAATATTAGTGATCATTGATGGGTTGAGTTATGATTGATATAGCGAAAACTGCTTTGGTTCTATGTAGTGACATGACTAATGAACGAGATTTTAGGCATATGCCCAAGGTATATAATGACAATTTTGAGCTCATAAAGTCTGACACATTTGTAAGGAAACGTAAGTGACCAGTGGGAGATTGTTAGAATTTTTGGGTCACATATGTATTATTTAAATGTGTTAGGGTCATTATTAATTTGCCAAAATTATAAAGTGGTCTACTTAATATTAACTTTATGGCTAAGGGTATAATTGTCATGAAAAATTAATTGTGTGGATACCGGAGAATATTTGTTTTTGATGAGGGGCCGAATTCAGAATAATCATAATAATGTACGTAATCTCAAAATTAATTACGTAGGGTTATGGTCCCCAAAGGAGAGAGAAAATACTCTATAAGAACTAGGGTTTTCTATTTTTCAAGTCATCCCCATCAGACGAGAAAATGGTTCAGACTAGACTAGGCTTTCGCCCAATCCAAAGTTCATAAGGTGTTTTGGTAGCTGCCTTGGTTGGCACTCTATTTAGAATGTAAGCTGCAGTCTTTAATGTCTCTCCCCAGAGTGACTCTAGTAAGGTAGAATGACAAATCATACTCCTTACCATATCCTTAAAAGTTCTGTTTCGTCTTTCAGCTACACCATTCATGCTAGGTGAGTCTGGCATGGTGTACTGTGAAACGATTCCACATTCCTCTAGGTATTTGGCAAAAGGTCCTGGACGTTGTTCACCTGAACCGTCAGATCTACCATAGTACTCACCATCGCGATCTGACCTGACACGCTTTATTCGTTTATTGAGTTGATTAACTTCAGCTTTAAATGATTTGAACACATCTAAAAATTTTGACTTTTCATGTATAAGAAATAAGTATGCATATCTCGAGTAATCATCTATGAATGATATAAAATATTGTTAACCATTCCAAGCAGGCGTAGGAAATGGCCCACAAATGTCCGTATGTATCAATTCTAAGACGTCTGTAGTTCTGTACGCACCTAATTTCTGTACGCACCTAATTTCTTTACTTTGGTCTGTTTGCCTTTAATGCATTCAACACAAACATCAAAGTTTATAAAGTCATTGGAATCCAAGATCCCATCTGACACAAGCCGTTCAACTTTATTTTTAGAGATGTGACCTAAGCGCTTGTGCCATAATCTTCCTGAATTATTATTATCAATTTTACGCTTAGTACCACGTGATTCCACATTTAAGAATTCATTATAGATAGTTACAGTGTCAAGCAAATATAGATTATCATAAGCCAAAAGTGAACCAGTTCCGACAATATTTGAATTAAAAGACAAATTAAATATATTATTCCCAAATGAACATAAATATACTGATTTGTCCAAATAAGAAACTGAAACCAAATTCCGTCTAAAGGACGGTACTACAAAAGTGTCTTTTAAATCCAAATAAAACTCAGTACATAACAATAATCTAAGATGCCCTATAGCTTCCACCTCTACCGATTTGCCATCTCCAACATAGATCCATCTTTCAGCATCAATCGGCTTTCGGTAATTCAGGCAACCCTGTAATGAAACACTGATGTTAGTAGTGGCACCAGAATCTAACCACCAAGTGTTTCTTGGTACTGAAGCTAAATTGATCTCAGAACATACCAAAATAAGAAACATACCCTTCTTTGCACGCCAAGGATTTATTCTTTACATGTCCAGACTTATTGCAAAAGAAACATGTGTCACCCTGATTTTGCTTCTTTTGTGCTGGTCCCTTAACCGCTTCATTCTTGGGATTCTCAATTTTCTTTCTTTTGCCCTTATTTTTGGAGGTGCTTACAAAATGGGCACTTTCTGTTTTGTCTTGCTTTAACCTTTCCTCTTCTTGTACGCAATATGAAATATCTCATTAAGAGTCCATTTCTCCTTTTGACAGTTATAAGATATCTTAAACTGACTGTACTGTGAAGGGAGAGAAATTAATATTAAGTGTATGAGCAAGTCTCCTGATATCTCAAGGTTAAGTACCTTAAGTTTTGAAACAATATTAGACATGCTCATAATATATTCCCTAAGGTTTCCTTTGCCTATATTTCATGGAAATCAAGTTCTGAAGGAGTGTACTTGTTTCCGCCTTATCGCTCTTTACAAAGAGCTCCTCAATTTCAGCAAAGAATTCTTTGACATTTGTTATCTTTTCATAAACAGTGCCCCTAAACACCTCAGGAATGCCGCGCTTAATGATCATAAGACTCATGCGATTTGAACGATCCCACTTCTCAAATTCTCTCCTCTGTTCAGAGGTACTAGAGTCCGTAAGAGAAGGGGTTGTTCAATCCTTAATGCAAGATCTAGATCCATGCAGCCAAAGAACAATTTCAATGTTCTCTTTCTAGTCCTTAAAATTTTTCCCATTAAGAACGGGAACAGAATTTACATTAGCAGATATTGAACCAATTGTTGCTGTATTGAGAGAACAAAATAAAAAATAAAATTTAAAAATATAATTATGCTCATAAAAAAAATAATAATAATAATCCATATGTTCAAATAATACCACAATCCCATCACAAGATATCTAGTGCACCATCAATATCAAGTCTT